>CM050416.1:42223359-42743488 GCA_027564155.1 Gymnocypris eckloni scoliostomus
CTTTAATTAAAGGTTCTTGCATGAAATCTAGAATCCCTATTAATATTGTTAATTCTTGCATTAAGTTTATTATTATTATTATTATTATTATTCTGCTTCTGCCGTAAAACGCAACGTGCAGCCCAAACCGTAAGGCCTAGAAACTTGAAACTTTGCCAATGGGTAGACCAAAAATCGAGGAGAGCTTATCAAATTCTCAGCCCAATCGGCCCATAGGTGGCGCTATAGCGACCACTGACGCGAAACGACTCATAACTCCTAAACCGCTTGTCGTAGACTCAAATGTCTTATATCCCTGTAATCCTTGGGTCAATCAAAACAAAATGGCTATCTCCGATTTCATTTGCGCCTAGATAGTTTTTCCGCCATCTTGAAATTTGTTCAAAACCTACTTTTGCGAACTAGTCCTAGGTTTTTCGCCCGATCGGAACCAAACCACTGCAGAAATGTTCTCTGGCAAGTGAATATCAATAATTATCGAAAAAAAGTTGAAATTTCAACTCACGTTTGCAAAGGGCGTAAAAGGTTTGAAAGAGGCAATTTCACTTAAACAGCTATAACTCTTGAACGGAATGAGATATCTTCACCAAACTCAGGACACATGTGTATGACATTGTTTTTTGGTCAAATAAAAAAAATTGACCAGATTCGCCACTTGGTGGCGCTATAAGATTGGGAAAACTGTAACGCATAAACCGTTGGTCTGATTAACTTGAAATTTGGTATACAGTATCTCTGTCCAAAGGGGAACAAAAGAATATAAGGATATTTGCATATCTCAAAAAACATGGCCGCCATTGGCCATACAATTTTAAACACCTATTAGACAAGGTTAGCAGAGGTCAATCAAAACGAAACTCTATGGGCATGTTCCACTCATTGTTCTAAAGGTCTGTAAGAATTTTGAAAGAAATCGGCCACTAGTTGGCGCTAATTTGATTTTTGGCTCTGTAATCACGTGGTGTTTTACATATCCACACAATATGCATATCATTTGATAGCTCTCATCATATTGAGCAACTTTGCCTCTAGAACCATTAGTGTCAATCAAATCGTTAATTAAATATTCACAAATTTGTAAAAAACTACTTTTTCGAACTAGTCTCTGGTTTTTTTCTCAATCTCGATCAAACCACTGCAGTAATAATCTCTGGACTCTCTAGATCAATAATTATCGAAAAAAAGTGGAATTTTGTCCTTTGGTTAGCTTTAATTGGCTCATTTACCATAAGTGGGCGTGGCCACATAAACCCAAAGGCCTATAAAACCTAAACAAAAACTTGAAACTTTACGAAAGTTGGTGAAAACATGTGTCAGATGACCCTTAACAGCCATACAAAGTTTCATGGAGATCGGACCATAGGTGGCGCTATAACAGTAAAAATAGCTCTCAAAAACACTATATTTGTATAGAAAATGACCTAGCATTGTTGAGCATGTTCATAATTCACATAAAACACTACTTCTTTATATTATTTAATAGGTCTCCTTATTCTGAGCAACTTTGCCTCTAGGATTAATGCTGTCAATCAAATCGTTCATTAAATATTAATAAATATGTCAAAAACCTACTTTTGCGAACTAGTATCTGTTTTTTTTCTCAATCTCAATAAAACCACTTTAGTAATAATCTCTGGACTCTCTAGATCAATAATTATCGAAAAAAAGTGGAATTTTGTCCTTTGGTTAGCTTTAATTAGCTCATTTAAAAATGGGGCCTGGCCACATATAACCAAAGGCCTATAAAACCTGAACGAAAATCCAAAACTTTACGAAACTGGGTGAAAACATGTTTCAGATGACTCTTAACAAGCATGCAAAGTTTCATGGAGATCGGACCATAGGTGGCGCTATAACAGTGAAAAAGGCCTCAAAACACAGTATTTCTAAGGTAAATGACCTCAAATCAATGCAGTACTATTCTCTAGACTCTCTAGATCAATAATTATCAATAAACAGTTGAACATGTGTGTGTGTGTGTGTTTCTGTGAGCCTGTTGTCCATTTTCGATGTGTTTCACTGTCAGCTATGAATCAAGGTTGGCCTAAACCATAAAAGCACACCCTGATGCCCTCAAAGCAAGAACCCCGCTTAATGCTGCTCGCAGCTTTAATTAGGGGTTCTTGCACGAAGTGCAGAATCCCTATTGTAATTGTTAAGATTTTTATTATTTTTATTATTCCGCTTCTGCCGTAAAACGCAACGTGCAGCCCAAACCGTAAGGCCTAGAAACTTGAAACTTTGCCAATAGGTAGACCAAAAATCGAGGAGAGCTTATCAAAGTCTCAGCCAAATTGGCCCATAGGTGGCGCTATAGCGACCACGGATGCGAAATGACTCATAACTCCTAAACCGCTTGTCGTAGACTCAAGTGTCTTATATCCCTGTAATCCTGGGATCAATCAAAACAAAATGGCTATCTCCGATTTCATTTCCGCCCGGAAAAATTTTCCGCCATTTTGAAATTTGTCCAAAACCTACTTTTGCGAACTAGTCCTAGGTTTTTCGCCCAATCGGAACCAAACCACTGCAGAAATGTTCTCTGGCAAGTGAATATTAATAATTATCGAAAAAAAGTTAAAATTTCAACTCACTTTCGAAAAGGGGCGTAAAAGTGTTTGAAAGAGGCGGGGCCAATTTCACTTAAATAGCTATAACTCTTGAACGGAATGAGATATCTTCACCAAACTCAGGACACATGTGTATGACATTGTTTTTTGGTCAAATTAAAAAAATTGCCCAGATTCACCACTTGGTGGCGCTATAAGATTGTGAAAACTGTAACGCATAAACCGTAGGTCCGATCAACTTGAAATTTGGTATACAGTATCTCTGTCCAAGGGGGAACAGAATGTCCTAAGGAAATTTGCATATCTCAAAAAACATGGCCGCCATTGGTCAAACAATTTCAAACACCTATTAGACAAGGTTAATAGAGGTCAATCAGAACGAAACTCGGTGGGCATGTTCCACTCATTGTTCTAAAGGTCTGTAAGAATTTTGAAAGAAATCGGCCACTAGTTGGCGCTAATTTGATTTTTTGGCTCTGTAATCACGTGGTGTTTTACTTATCCACACAATATGCATATCATTTGATAGCTTGTCTCATAATGAGCAACTTTGCCTCTAGAACCATTGTTGTCAATCAAATCGTTCATTAGATATTCACAAATTTGTAAAAACCTACTTTTACGAACTAGTCTCTGGTTTTTCTCAATCTCGATCAAACCACTGCAGTAATAATCTCTGGACTCTCTAGATCAATAATTATCGAAAAAAAGTGGAATTTTGTCCTTTGGTTAGCTAAAATTGGCTCATTTAAAAAAGTGGGCGTGGCCACACAAACTCAAAGGCCTATAAAACCTAAACAAAATCTTGAAACTTTATGAAAGTTGGTGAAAACATTTGTCACATTAACCTTAACAGCCTTGCAAAGTTTCATGGAGATCGGACCATAGGTGGCGCTTTAACAGTAAAGATAGCTCTCAAAAACACTATATTTGTATAGAAAATGACCTCACATTGTTGAGCATGTTCATAATTCACATAAAACACTACTTCTTTATATTATTTAAATGGTCTCCTTATTCTGAGCAACTTTGCCTCTAGGAATAATGCTGTCAATCAAATTGTTCATTAAATATTAATAAATATGTCATAAACCTACTTTTGCGAACTAGTCTCTGGTTTTTTTCTCAATCTCGATCAAACCACTGCAGTAATAATCTCTGGACTCTCTAGATCAATAATTATCGAAAAAAAGTGGAATTTTGTCCTTTGGTTAGCTAGAATTGGCTCATTTAAAAATGGAGCCTGGTCACACATAACCAAAGGCCTATAAAACCTAAACAAAATCTTGAAACTTTATGAAAGTTGGTGAAAACATGTGTCACATTAACCTTAACAAGCTATGCATAGTTTCATGGAGATCGGACCATAGGTGGCGCTATAACAGTAAAATAGCTCTCAAAACACTTTATTTGTATAGAAAGTGACCTCAAATTGTTGAGCATGTTTATAATTCACATAAAACACTACTTCTTCGTATTATTTAATAGGTCTCCTTATTCTGAGCAACTTTGCCTCTAGGAATAATGCTGTCAATCAAATTGTTCATTAAATATTAATAAATATGTCATAAACCTACTTTTGCGAACTAGTCTCTGGTTTTTTCTCAATCTCAATCAAACCACTGCAGTAATAATCTAGACTCTCTAGATCAATAATTATCGAAAAAAGTGGAATGTTGTCCTTTGGTTAGCTTTTATTAGCTCATTTAAAAATGGGGCCTGGTCATATATAACCAAAGGCCTATAAAACCTGAACAAAACCTGAAACTTTACGAAAGTTGGTGAAAACATGTGTCAGATGACTCTTAACAAGCATGCAAAGTTTCATGGAGATCGGACCATAGGTGGCGCTATAACAGTGAAAAAGGCCTCAAAACACAGTATTTCTAAGGTAAATGACCTCAAATCAATGCAGTACTATTCTCTAGACTCTCTAGATCAATAATTATCAATAAACAGTTGAACATGTGTTTGTGTGTGTGTTTCTGTGAGCCTGTTGTCCATTTTCAATGTGTTTCACTGTCAGCTATGAATCAAGGTTGGCCTAAGCCATAAAAGCACACCCTGATGCCCTCAAAGCAAGAACCCCGCTTAATGCTGCTCGCAGCTTTAATTATTATTATTATTATTATTATTATTTTTCTGCCGTAAAACGCAACGTGCAGCCCAAACCGTAAGGCCTAGAGACTTGAAACTTTGCCAATGGGTAGACCAAAAATCGAGGAGAGCTTATCAAATTCTCAGCCCAATCGGCCCATAGGTGGCGCTATAGCGACCACTGACGTGAAATGACTCATAACTCATAAACCGCTTGTCGTAGACTCAAATGTCTTATATCCCTGTAATCCTTGGCTCAATCAAAACTAAATGGCTATCTCCGATTTCATTTCCGCCTAGACTTTTCTGCCCGCCATTTTGAAATATGTCCAAAACCTACTTTTGCGAACTAGTCCTAGGTTTTTCGCCCAATCGGAACCAAACCACTGCAGAAATGTTCTTTGGAGAGTGAATATCAATAATTATCGAAAAAAAGTTGAAATTTTAACTCACGTTTTTAAAGGGGCGTAAAAACGTTCGAAAGAGGCGGGGCCAATTTTACTTAAAGAGCTATAACTCTTGAATAGAATGAGATATCTTCACCAAACTCTGGAAACTTATTTATGACATAATTCTTTGGTCAAATAAAAAAAATTGCGCAGCTTTGTCACTTGGTGGCGCTATAAGATTGGAAAAACTGTAACGCATAAACCGTAGTTCCGATCAACTTGAAATTTGGTATACAGTATCTCTGTCCAAGGAGGATCAAAATTTTATAAGTACATTTGCATATCTCAAAAAACATGGCCGCCATTGGTCAAACAATTTTAAACACCTATTAGACAAGGTTAAAAGAGGTCAATCAGAACGAAACTCATTGGGCAAGTTCAACTCATGGCCCTTAAGGTCTGTAAGAATTTTGAAAGAAATCGGCCACTAGTTGGCGCTAACGAGTTTTATGGCTCTGTAATCACGTGTCGTTTAACTTATCCACACAATATGCATATCATTTGATAGCTCTTGTCATATTGAGCAACTTTGCCTCTGGAACCATTAGTGTCAATAAAATCGTTCATTAAATATTAATAAATATGTTAAAACCTACTTTTCGAACTAGTCTCTGGTTTTTTTCTCAACCTCGATCAAACCACTGCAGTAATAATCTATGGACTCTCTAGATCAATAATTATCGAAAAAAAGTGGAATTTTGTCCTTTAGTTAGCTAGAATTAGCTCATTTAAAAATGGGACCTGGCCACATATAACCAAAGGCCTATAAAACCTGAACGAAATTCCAAAACTTTACGAAACTGGGTGAAAACATGTTTCAGATGACTCTTAACAAGCATGAAAAGTTTCATGGAGATCGGACCATAGGTGACGCTATAACAGGGAAAAAGGCCTCAAAACACAGTATTTCTAAGGTAAATGACCTCAAATCAATGCAGTACTATTCTCTAGACTCTCTAGATCAATAATTATCAATAAACAGTTGAACATGTGTGTGTGTGTGTGTGTTTCTGTGAGCCTGTTGTCCATTTTCGATGTGTTTCACTGTCAGCTATGAATCAAGGTTGGCCTAAACCATAAAAGCACACCCTGATGCCCTCAAAGCAAGAACCCCGCTTAATGCTGCTCGCAGCTTTAATTAGGGGTTCTTGCACGAAGTGCAGAATCCCTATTGTAATTGTTAGGATTTTATTATTATTATTATTATTATTATTATTATTATTATTCTGCTTCTGCCGTAAAACGCAACGTGCAGCCCAAACCGTAAGGCCCAGAAACTTGAAACTTTGCCAATGGGTAGACCAAAAATCGAGGAGAACTTATCAAAGTCTCAGCCAAATCGGCCCATAGGGGGCGCTATAGCGATCACCGACGCGAAACGACTCATAACTCCTAAACCGCTTGTCGTAGACTCAAGTGTCTTATATCACTGTAATCCTTGGCTCAATCAAAACAAAATGGCTATCTCCGATTTCATTTCCGCCTAGACTTTTCTGCCCGCCATTTTGAAATATGTCCAAAACCTACTTTTGCGAACTAGTCCTAGGTTTTTCGCCCAATCGGAACCAAACCACTGCAGAAATGTTCTTTGGAGAGTGAATATCAATAATTATCGAAAAAAAGTTGAAATTTTAACTCACGTTTTTAAAGGGGCGTAAAAACGTTCGAAAGAGGCGGGGCCAATTTCACTTAAATAGCTATAACTCTTGAACGGAATGAGATATCTTCACCAAATTCAGGAAACATGTTAATGAGATCATTCTTTGGTCAAAGAAAAAAAATTGCCCAGATTAGCCACTTGGTGGCGCTATAAGATTGGAAAAACTGTAACGAGTAAACCGGTGGTCCGATTAACTTGAAATTTGGTATACAGTATCTCTGTCCGAAGGGGAACAAAAGGCTATAAGGATATTTGCATATCTCAAAAAACATGGCCGCCATTGGCCAAACAATTTTAAACACCTATTAGACAAGGTTAGCAGAGGTCAATCAAAACGAAACTCTATGGGCATGTTCCACTCATTGTTCTAAAGGTCTGTAAGAATTTTGAAAGAAATCGGCCACTAGTTGGCGCTAATTTGATTTTTGGCTCTGTAATCACGTGGTGTTTTACATATCCACACAATATGCATATCATTTGATAGCTCTCATCATATTGAGCAACTTTGCCTCTAGAACCATTAGTGTCAATCAAATCGTTAATTAAATATTCACAAATTTGTAAAAACTACTTTTTCGAACTAGTCTCTGGTTTTTTTCTCAATCTCGACCAAACCACTGCAGTAATAATCTCTGGACTCTCTAGATCAATAATTATCGAAAAAAAGTGGAATTTTGTCCTTTGGTTAGCTTTAATTGGCTCATTTACAAGAAGTGGGCGTGGCCACATAAACCCAAAGGCCTATAAAACCTAAACAAAAACTTGAAACTTTATGAAAGTTGGTGAAAACATGTGTCACATTAACCTTAACAGCCATGCAAAGTTCCATGGAGATCAGACCATAGGTGGAGCTATAACAGTAAAAATAGCTCTCAAAAACACTATATTTGTATGGAAAATGACCTCACATTGTTGAGCATGTTCATAATTCACATAAAACACTAGATCTTCATATCATATGTTATATTTCCTCATTCTGAACAACTTTGCCTCTTGGACTAATGCTGTCAATCAAATCGTTAATTAAATATTAATAAATATGTCAAAAACCTACTTTTGCGAACTAGTCTCTGGTTTTTTTCTCAACCTCGATCAAACCACTGTAGTAATAATCTATGGACTCTAGATCAATAATTATCAAAAATTGGAATTTTGTCCTTTGGTTTGCTTTAATTAGCTCATTTAAAAATGGAGCATGGCCACATATAACCAAAGGCCTATAAAACCTGAACGAAAATCCAAAACTTTACGAAACTGGGTGAAAACATGTTTCAGATGACTCTTAACAGGCATGCAAAGTTTCATGGAGATCGGACCATAGGTGACGCTATAACAGGGAAAAAGGCCTCAAAACACAGTATTTCTAAGGTAAATGACCTCAAATCAATGCAGTACTATTCTCTAGACTCTCTAGATCAATAATTATCAATAAACAGTTGAACATGTGTGTGTGTGTGTGTTTCTGTGAGCCTGTTGTCCATTTTCCATGTGTTTCACTGTCACCTATGAATCAAGGTTGGCCTAAACAATAAAAGCACACCCTGATGCCCTCAAAGCAAGAACCCCGCTTAATGCTGCTCGCAGCTTTAATTATTTTTATTATTCCGCTTCTGCCGTAAAACGCAACGTGCAGCCCAAACCGTAAGGCCTAGAAACTTGAAACTTTGCCAATAGGTAGACCAAAAATCGAGGAGAGCTTATCAAAGTCTCAGCCAAATTGGCCCATAGGTGGCGCTATAGCGACCACGGACGCGAAATGACTCATAACTCCTAAACCGCTTGTCATAGACTCAAGTGTTTAATATCCCTGTAATCCTTGGCTCAATCAAAACAAAATGGCTATCTCCGATTTCATTTCCGCCTGGAAAAATTTTCCGCCATTTTGAAATTTGTCCAAAACCTACTTTTGCGAACTAGTCCTAGGTTTTTCGCCCAATCGGAACCAAACCACTGCAGAAATGTTCTCTGGCAAGTGAATATTAATAATTATCGAAAAAAAGTTAAAATTTCAACTCACTTTCGAAAAGGGGCGTAAAAGTGTTCGAAAGAGGCGGGGCCAATTTCACTTAAATAGCTATAACTCTTGAACGGAAAGAGATATCTACACCAAACTCAGGACACATGTGTATGACATTGTTTTTTGGTCAAATTAAAAAAATTGCCCAGATTCACCACTTGGTGGCGCTATAAGATTGTGAAAACTGTAACGCATAAACCGTAGGTCCGATCAACTTGAAATTTGGTATACAGTATCTCTGTCCAAGGAGGAACAGAATGTCCTAAGGAAATTTGCATATCTCAAAAAACATGGCCGCCATTGGTCAAACAAATTCAAACACCTATTAGACAAGGTTAATAGAGGTCAATCAGAACGAAACTCGGTGGGCATGTTCCACTCATTGTTCTAAAGGTCTGTAAGAATTTTGAAAGAAATCGGCCACTAGTTGGCGCTAATTTGATTTTTTGGCTCTGTAATCACGTGGTGTTTTACTTATCCACACAATATGCATATCATTTGATAGCTTGTCTCATAATGAGCAACTTTGCCTCTAGAACCATTGCTGTCAATCAAATCGTTCATTAGATATTCACAAATTTGTAAAAACCTACTTTTACGAACTAGTCTCTGGTTTTTTTCTCAATCTCGTTCAAACCACTGCAGTAATAATCTCTGGACTCTCTAGATCAATAATTATCGAAAAAAATTGGAATTTTGTCCTTTGGTTAGCTAAAATTGGCTCATTTAAAAAAGTGGGCGTGGCCACACAAACTCAAAGGCCTATAAAACCTAAACAAAATCTTGAAACTTTATGAAAGTTGGTGAAAACATTTGTCACATTAACCTTAACAGCCTTGCAAAGTTTCATGGAGATCGGACCATAGGTGGCGCTGTAACAGTAAAAATAGCTCTCAAAAACACTATATTTGTATAGAAAATGACCTCACATTGTTGAGCATGTTCATAATTCACATAAAACACTACTTCTTTATATTATTTAAATGGTCTCCTTATTCTGAGCAACTTTGCCTCTAGGAATAATGCTGTCAATCAAATTGTTCATTAAATATTAATAAATATGTCATAAACCTACTTTTGCGAACTAGTCTCTGGTTTTTTTCTCAATCTCGATCAAACCACTGCAGTAATAATCTCTGGACTCTCTAGATCAATAATTATCGAAAAAAAGTGGAATTTTGTCCTTTGGTTAGCTAGAATTGGCTCATTTAAAAATGGAGCCTGGTCACACATAACCAAAGGCCTATAAAACCTAAACAAAATCTTGAAACTTTATGAAAGTTGGTGAAAACATGTGTCACATTAACCTTAACAGCTATGCATAGTTTCATGGAGATCGGACCATAGGTGGCGCTATAACAGTAAAAATAGCTCTCAAAAACACTTTATTTGTATAGAAAGTGACCTCAAATTGTTGAGCATGTTTATAATTCACATAAAACACTACTTCTTCGTATTATTTAATAGGTCTCCTTATTCTGAGCAACTTTGCCTCTAGGAATAATGCTGTCAATCAAATTGTTCATTAAATATTAATAAATATGTCATAAACCTACTTTTGCGAACTAGTCTCTGGTTTTTTTCTCAATCTCAATCAAACCACTGCAGTAATAATCTCTAGACTCTCTAGATCAATAATTATCGAAAAAAAGTGGAATGTTGTCCTTTGGTTAGCTTTTATTAGCTCATTTAAAAATGGGGCCTGGTCATATATAACCAAAGGCCTATAAAACCTGAACAAAAACCTGAAACTTTACGAAAGTTGGTGAAAACATGTGTCAGATGACTCTTAACAAGCATGCAAAGTTTCATGGAGATCGGACCATAGGTGGCGCTATAACAGTGAAAAAGGCCTCAAAACACAGTATTTCTAAGGTAAATGACCTCAAATCAATGCAGTACTATTCTCTAGACTCTCTAGATCAATAATTATCAATAAACAGTTGAACATGTGTTTGTGTGTGTGTTTCTGTGAGCCTGTTGTCCATTTTCAATGTGTTTCACTGTCAGCTATGAATCAAGGTTGGCCTAAGCCATAAAAGCACACCCTGATGCCCTCAAAGCAAGAACCCCGCTTAATGCTGCTCGCAGCTTTAATTTGGTTTTGTTTTCGATATTCGTGAAACATTCAACGATAAACGGCAATAACTCCAAATCGACTTTCCCTAAAAAAATATAAACAGTGTGACCGCAAAAAGGGCAAAGCTGATCATGTTTCACAGCCCCCTTTTTCATAGTTTTCGCTCGATGTAATAAGCATTAGCCCGCATAAGCCGTCGCAATGTACATCAGGCCGGGAGAGCTCCTTCTCTGCGGAGCTTTCGGTAAGGGACCGTGGGGAAAGTGCAAGTTTTCTTAGTTTTTTGCTATAGCTCAATGGGCGGTGTTTTTGTAAAGACACGAGATCAGTGTCAATCAAGAGAGGGGGACAGTGGACATCTTTCACAACCTTCCATTTTACCCCTTCTGGGTAAATGTTCACAAGTTTCACAAATCTGTAAAATAGAATTATTTTTAACCAGGTCCTGGTTTTCGGTGAGGGTTTTCTGATTGCACATATATTCCCGCAGTTAAAATGGTCTTTAAATTGAGGGAAATTAATGCAAAACATTGATTAAATATAGCATAAAGGTTAGATGAGTAAATAAATCCACACAAACCATCAGATCAAATCAGTCATTTGAAACAGCTTGAGTGATTCAGCTGTAGCCTATTGCCTCTTCTCTCTTTGAGCTTCTCTTCACATCGGCGCATCTAGAGCTGCACACTGCGATAAAAGACTTTAGCTCACGTTTCGGTACAGTTGACATAATTGTCAATAGCCTAATTGGTCATTGTTGTATTATCACAAAAATGTATTTGCACATCTTTTTAAGCCTTTTGGTACTCATAAACTCCAGAGGCGCCTTTCTGTGTGCTCACACACAGTCACATCCAGAGAGCGTGCTGAGCAGTTTGTTGCCTTAAGTGGCCAAATACACACAAAATAACGTCAAAATGGTCATCTGGCGAGTATCCTCATAAGCACTGTCGATTTTGTCTTAAATTAATCTAAACAGTTGCGAATGAAAACGCATCCATGAAATAGCTAGGTCTTGTGACATCAGCCTGATAAAGCTGTGCCATCTGTCATTAATGTTAATCAAACAAAAAGAACATAGAGGAAATCCCTCACTGCTCTTGACTAAATAATGTTTTGTTGAATAACTTTAATATGTTAATTTACAGTTTATTCAATTTCTGTAGCCATTTGCATGTTTAAGGATTTATAATCAGATAAATAATCAGAATGCAATTAATCAGAATTAGAAAGAATAATTAATTAGAAAGAATAATCAGAATGCAATTAACTTTAATATGTTCATTTACAGTCTATTTAATTTCTGTAGCCCATTTAAAATACGTTCATATTTTAGAAAATGTTGTTAATATTTGCATGATTAAGGATTTATAATCAGATAAATAATCTACCACAACAAAGCTAGGAGACAGAGGTAGGTGGTAAAACAAGGGTGTTTATTGAATGGTACGGTGAAGCAACCAGGAGGTGACGAGAGGTGAGTGAAGCACAAGGTAACCAGGTCTTGAACGCTGGGTCTGTGGTGACTGAGAAGGAATCTCGTGTAGGAATCCGGGGGGCGCTGGAGAATAGGAACGGTGGAGAATCGGGATAATCTGGTGAGAAACACACAGGTTAGTGAAGTTGGTCTGGCTTGGTTCAGATAGTGAACGGTAGACCGGATAGTGAGTGATGGGAAGGAGCGTGCTTCTAACTGGTGTCTTGAGCAGGGGACAGGTGCGGAGAATCAGAACTCAGGTGATTATGATCGTTGGAACGTGGGTGCTGATGACTGCAGTGACTGTGGTAACTGTGGTGACTGAGACTCACTGACATAATCAGAATGCAAGAGAGAAGTGAGACCAGAGTCCATCAATAGAAGGGGACAGTGTACATCTTTCACATCCTTCCATTTTACCCCTACTGGTAGAAAATGGAATTGCATGTCCAAAATTATCTTTCTTTTTGTAATAACTATTTGTAATGATAACATATAATATATATATATTGTTATAAGGGAAACAGGTCAATTTAGCTCAAAGGGAATCATTAATGATTTTATAGGGAATTTGAACAGACTCACTGTTTCACGGCGATTCACTGAACAAGCCGTATAACAAACTCTGCACTGGATATTAAAATCCAGAAATATAGTGAAAACACTATTAAATAGCACAGTAACAAAATCGACAGATTAAGGCATTAACTTATGAGCACAAAACCCAAGATATTTCTCTTTTCAATATAAACAAGACTTTATTTATATAAATCTAAGACATGTAAACTAATCTACACATGAACACAAGCATTCACACATTCACGTTGCAGAAAGAGAGAAAGTGAGGAAAGGATTAGATTAAGAGAATGAGAATTTGATATCCCACGTTTACAGCAATATGTGCAATTGCATAAACCTGAACAATCATCAATCACAGATTTAACACTCGCATTGACTTTTCAATGAGGCTAAAATCTATTTTCAATATTACACCAGTTACAGCAAAGTCTGGGGTTTGTACTTGCAGCTTTGTGTTTAAAGATTTCCCTTTGTCCTCCGTCTTTGCGGGAAAGGGTTTCTCCGAAGTCGCTGATTGGCTAAGAGTTCAGGAGTCGTTGAAGTGGGCGTTGGCTCGTGGCTGGCCCTGCAGAGTTTTGGGCTGGTTTCCGCTGGCAAACGTAACTTAGCACACGAACTCAACGGAAAGAAAATAAACAAAAGTAAAAGAATAAAAGGATGTAAAGAGACTAAGTGGCTTTTCTTCTTTTCATGGTATCAAGCTGGCTTGTGGTTCAGAGCACATGGCTGGAGAGAGAGTTCATTTGTCCGGAGAGAGAGAAATTCAAGAGCGCGAGGAGAAGTTAAGAGGCGTTAAGAGAGTGTCCTGGGTATTTAAACTCGGCCTTTTAGGGACCTCCCAATGGTTGTCTTGACCAATTAGATCCCATGCTGACTCTGGGTGCCGCTTTGTAGCTCCACCCACTTAATAAATTAACATGTCATGGCCAGTCACATTGCCCGAATTTTACATTCTCTGGCAAGTATCCTTTTGGATGTGGTTTCTATAGCCAGAATATGATGCATTTGACAGGAAATCAATTAAAAGAAATGTTCAAAGCTGGAATTATCACGCTCATACATACTAAACATGACATTAACCCTTAAGGCTTAGCTAGTCAATACTAATTAAAAGCACGATAAACACAATGATTAAAACAAGGATATTCAAATTTGTGGGTCACATACATAATATGCAGTTATGCATAGAAATGATTAGTTTCATTAACCATGAGAATGAAAGTATTTTAAGATGATTCTACAGTTTTGTGAACCCAGGAATTTTAGCCGTTGTCCTCAAGCCTGGTCGGGGTGTATTCCGCGGGCTGGGGTCTGATTTATGACTTTCTGCTGTTGTCTTGTGGAATTCGGCTCCTCATGTTTCAACCATGCTTGGATCGAATCTTGATTTGTCTGATTTGGTCCTTGATATACTACATATTCAAGAAAGAAAATGTGGAAGAAAAAGATGTACAACCAACTGAGAGAACCACAGCCTTGTGAGGATTGTCAAGCAAAATCGATTCAAGAATTTGGGTGAACTTCACAAGGAATGGACTGAGGCTGGGGTCAAGGCATAAAAAGCCACCACACACAGACGTGTCAAGGAATTTGGCTACAGTTGTCGTCAGAGGCGTCTTACCTGGGCTAAGGAGAAGAAGAACTGGACTGTTGCCCAGTGGTCCAAAGTCCTGTTTTCAGATGAGAGCCAGTTTTGTATTTCATTTGGAAACCAAGGTCCTAGAGTCTAGAAGAAGGGTGAAGAAGCTCATAGCCCAAGTTGCTTGAAGTCTAGTGTTAAGTTTCCAAACTCTGTGATGATTTGGGGTGCAATGTCATCTGCTGGTGTTGGTCCATTGTGTTTTTTGAAAAACAACATCACTGCACCCATTTACAAAGAAATTTTGGAGCACTTCATGCTTCCTTCTGCTGACCAGCTTTTAAAGATGCTGATTTCATTTTCCAGTAGAATTTGGCACCTGCCCACACTGCCAAAAGAACGAAAAGTTGGTTAAATGACCATGGTGTTGGTGTGCTTGACTGGCCAGCAAACTAACCAGACCTGACGGTATTTAACAAAAACCCACCAATTATATGCTCTTGTGTTGTGTTACTTTTATAAAAATTTTTATTTTTATTCTTTTGCACTGTCCACTGAGCGGAACTGATTTGATTTACATTTCACTTCTGATTATACCCTGTATAATTTACTATGTGACAAATAAACAAACCTTGATCCTTGAACCAATTAACTCTCAACAAATTATAATACTTCATAAGACCACAAAAAAAAAACATTTTTTAGTGAACTGCTGGCCTACTGGAAAGTATGTTAATTTACTGTGTATGTACTCAATACTTGGTTGGGGCTCCTTTTGCTTTAATTACTGCCTCAATTTGGCGTTGCATGGAGGTGATTAGTTTGTGGCACTGCTGAGGTGGTATGGAAGCCCAGGTTTCTTTGACAGTGGCCTTCAGCTCATCTGCATTTTTTGGTCTCTTGTTTCTCATTTTCCTCTTGACAATATCCCATAGATTCTCTATGGGGTATAGAGAATGGGGTATAGAGATTCTAGAAGTTAATTAAACGTATCACTTTTTACAGTGATGGGGAAACCCGTTGCCTTAAAATTATTAAGTAAATAATAATTACAAAATAAGTTAAGTGAACTGTCAAGTTTTCTGCACTTTTCCATCTAAAAAATATATCTAAATGAAAATAAAAGGAGACACATTGTAACTATAAAAACTTAGTTGTGCATTTCATATGCTGTCACATCCTACAACCTCATAATCTGCAGAGAGAAACTGCCACTCAATCACACACACAAAAAACACATATTGATGGACTTGCACAACATACTGTTGTTTTTATTTTGTAAAAACTAATAGACAAGACACTATAAGTCCAGGCAGACATGTCAATAATACATACAAACATTATTAATATAACTATTGTAACGAAACGTGAGTCATGCGGTTCCATTTGCAAGGCTTTAATATAAGGCGTGTGTAACCCCCCCGGGTCCTAGACATCACACCGAGCGGGTCTCGAACCCGGGATGTAGGCTAAAGGCCTCTAGCCTCAGTCGCTAGAGCGCCTCTTTTTGAGGTCAGGAGAGTGAGGTTTACACACATGCCCTTACTGGCATACACATCTGTTACACTCACCCCCCTAAACCTCACTCCCGTCCTGGTCACGGCACCAATGTAACCCCCCGGGTCGTAGACATCACACAGAGCGGGTCTTGAACCCGGGATTCCGGCACGGGAGGCGGGCGCTCTACCAAGGAGGCTAAAGGCTACAGCTAGAGCACCTCTTTTTGAGGTCAGGAGAGTGAGGTTTACACACCGCCCTTACTGGCATACACATCTGTTACACGTGGTCATGAAACAAGCATTGGTCGGTACACGGCAAACAGACATAGATGAGGCAAGACGAAGAGTAATCCTAGGGCAAGCAGAGAGATAATCCAGGTTCACGAGCAATAATCCAAACGAGGTGCAAACAAAGTCCGAACGGCAAGGCAAAGGGTTAATCCAGGAAACACGGGCAGGAATCAAACATGAGAAAACTAGCAAGGCAAGACTATAGCAACTGCGTGGGCTCCGTAGAGTAGCAATCGCTAGGATATACACTATACAGTACTCGGCAGAGAGGAAGAGGAAGTCCATAGTTTATGGTTTATGTAGGGTGTGTGATCAGTGCAATCAGCTGTGTGGAGTGCAACAGTTAGTGTAGTGCAAGAGTCCCTGTGGTGAGCGAATGGCCTCTGGTGGTGAGTTAAAGGAAGTTCATAGACCAGATTCATGACAACTATTATGAATTATTAATAAAATGTTATACGTTTATAACATTCCTATATAGCATGGTTCTTTATGGAACCCTATAAAAAGGTTTTTATTTAGTACAAAAAAGGATTCTGCTATTGTTACAAGCTGAAGAACCCTTTTTTTGTACTGCTTAGAACCATTTTACTTAGTTCATACTGTCGGTATTGACAATACACCTTGTCATGTTTTTTTATTGTCACATATTTTTGCAGGATTTATTGTTGTACATATTTATACATTGATTAATTAATTGATTGATTTCAGCATGCCAACATTTTAAATCTACATTCATCATCTCACTCTAAAAAAATTGCTGCCTTGTATAACTTTGAATTTTTTTAAAAACAGAAACACTTCCGTGTGGAACACATAATCATGATTAAATTTGACATTTTATGTTTATTAATAGTTAGTAAGATAGTTGTTGTGGCATTTAAGTTTAGGTATTTTATAGCATTAAGGGATGAAGAATTGGATCACGCTGAAGGCTGCATTAATATGTGCTTTATTAATACCATTAAACTGCCAATAATCTTGTAATATGCAAAGCTAATCAGCAAATAGTGAACAATGACTTCTACATATTCGAGTTCTACTAATTTTACTTTAATATTTTACAGTAAAATTATATTTTCATCTTTAATAGTGATGGCGAAGTGAAGCATTCTGAACTAGAGAAGCTTTCAAACCAATTGTATCAGAAAAAGTTTCATTACTCTGAGCTTTTTAAAACTGTTCATGCTGTGGCCATCTTTTGGTCTTAAAAATGAACAACACCTTCCAAAATGCCGTGATTCATTACAGATGCTGGTTTCACATCTGGTTCTACAACTGATTCCTTGTTTTAATTTATTGTATAAAAATAATGGCCATTGTCAAAATCATTCATTTGTGTACTGCCACGAAAATAATTAAAATAAATCAAACAGAAACTCATCAATTAAATCTGTGATCTGTCAATGTTAACTCTGCTTCAGTCCTTAAACTGTTATTTCATGGTCAAAGTTCATTTGACCATAATATATAAATTAGGATAAAAAGAAAACAATGCTAACGCATTATAATGTAATATAATGTAAAGGCATTATATTAATGTATAATGTAATATAATGTTTGCTTCATTTGAAGCAGTCACGTGGTTTTCAGGTGAATGAAGCTTCGGACATCATAGATCACACGCTTTTGGCAAAACTAATCAAGCTCCGATACAGTGCTTGTATGGTTTTTTTTTATATAAAAAAATTCTTGGACCAGAAACTGGTCGTCATCAGCTAGTTACCGAGGCGTAGGACAGTGAGATGTTTCGTTTTTTGATACAAGCTTCGAAGCCTCGGTGTGAACGTCACATCACTAATCTTTAAACATTTTCTTGGAAATAAAAAATGTAATTGAAAATCTATATAATTTATTTTCTATTTTGAAATAACATTTGCATTGCTACAACAATATGTTGGGGACACCAACTATCCTTATTTGGAATAGCGCCTAAATGGATTCTTACATATATTTTATACATATATTTATAAAATAAATACGGTCAATATACAGTTATGTACACATTTAGAATGTAATATTTTTATGCAGCAAGAAGTCATAAAAAAAAGAAAAAAGAATAATAATATTACGCCCCAGGATTCTGCGGTCTCCAAGTTTTGTTACATCACTATAGGACGCTGACATTCATTCTGCTCGTGCCATATGGATAATTTTGTTTTATAAAGTGTTTTATGTTGAAATATGTAGAGTGAAAAAAAAAGATTTATGGTTAAGATCAGGAGGTCAATATAAGGATGAAGAAAACTGTTTGGAGTTCAGAGGTATGGTCAGAACTGTCTACAGCTGTTTTTGGAGTGAATAGTAATCAAAACCGTAAATGGCTTTATGTTGTTTGGAAACAAAACAGAAGAGGACTCAGAACACATGTCATGAAACCAAAAAGCTATGATGATAAAGGCAGTGAAAAGTCTGCAGACCATCCCTCACCTTTGGAGCAGACAGATAGTGATGGAGAGCGCGGCGTGGCACCAGAGCCTGCGGACCATCCCTCACCTGTGGAGCTGACAGACAGTGATGGAGAGCGCGGCGTGGCACCAGAGCCTGCGGACCATCCCTCACCTGTGGAGCTGACAGACAGTGATGGATAGCGCGGCGTGGTACCAGAGCCTGCGGACCATCCCTCACCTGTGTCACAGAAGTCAGTTAATTCTCAGCACATAGAGACCCTTTCACCTAGATATCACACTATAGAGACTGTGTCAGTTCCCCGAACAAAAAACGTCCAAACTAGTCTATGAGTAAGTTCAACAAATGAAAAATGTTCAAAAGGCAAAGGGGGAGGTGTTGCTACAATTTATAGCAATACTCTCAGTATTTCGCAGAAGACAGGCTTTAAGTATAACTCCTTTGAAGTATTGGTGCTTCATATAACATTATCTAGAGAAAAAAGTATTAATGATAAACCCACTGTGATGTTTCAAATCAAATCACTTTTATTGTCACATCACCACAGCACAAGTGCCTTGGTGAGTGAAATTCTTATGAGCGTGCTCCAGACAGTGCAAAAAACAAAACAAAAAACAACAGTTTACATATGGACAGTACATATTTACAGACTGTACAGAAGACAATGTGCAAAATACACATACATATACTCAGTACACATAGTATACTATAAAGACATAATTATCAACTACACATTGTACACCGTATGTGCACATCTACATTATGTACACTATCTATACATTATGTAGTCTATACATAGTAATAATGTGAAGGTGCAACAGATTATAAATTAACAGCAGATTGGTTGAGCAGCAGATAGTTGTGCAAAGGTGCAACAGATTATGCATATGCAGTGTCGTGGATGTGCATTGTATGGTGTCCAGTGATAGCAGATAGGTTGTGTTAGTGCAGTGTGTGCGTGTAGTCCAGTTGAACTGTGTTAAAGTGCAGTGCATGGCATGTTGTGTGAGTGGGAGTGTGATGTGGGTGAGTTATTTCTGACTGTTCATTAGCCTGATAGCCTGGGGGAAAAAGCTGTCCCTCAGTCGGCTAGTGCGGGATCGGATGCTGCGGAAAGGTCGCCCTGAGGGCAACAGAGAGAGCAGTCTGTGGGATGGGTGGCTGGAGTCTTTGATAATCCTCCGGGCTTTCCTTGTACACCGCCTGGTGTAGATATCCTGGAGGGAGGGAAGCTCACCTCCAACCAGAGGTGGAAAGAGTACGAAAATATTTGACTCAAGTAAAAGTACCATTACATTAATTACATTTTACTTAAGTACAAGTAAAAGTACCAGTCTAAAAATCTACTCAAATAAAAGTAAAAAGTAGCTCATTTTAAATTTACTCGGAGTAAAAATTACTTCATTACATTTTAACAGTGGGAGGAACGAAACATGGGATAGGCCAAGGGTGTCAAACTCAATTCCTGGAGGGGGGGGGGGGCTGCACTGCACTGTTTATAACCCCAATTAAACACATCTGATCAGCTAAACTAATCATTTAAGCTTATTTGAAAACTACATGGTGTGTGTGTTGGAGCAGGGTTGGAACTAAACTCTTTAGGGCTGCGACCCTCCAGCAACTGACTTTGACACACCTGGCATAGGCCTATAAATCTCAAACTAGTTGTTTTTAATTAAAGGAATCAGTTATTTAGAATAATAAGACACTTGGGCTGTTACCAGGCAAATTAAATCCGTATCAACTAAATTAATATTAGCAATGCAGAGGAAACACAGAAGCTTCATCTGAAGTGGCATATATGTATTTACATTTACACTGACATGAATGCATTTAGCCTGCAGTTACAAATGCAGAAATAATGTTTTGATAAATAAGACATAAAATGTTGAATACTCGTTTGAAATTATAAAACAAATAATAATAATAAATCACAAATATTCTTTAAATGTGACATTAAAACAGCCAGTAGGTGTCAGCAAGTCGCTGTTAAGAGAGTCATTGCGATTGAAACAAATCATTTAAACTTGATTCATTCAAGAACGAAACACCGTCATGTTGCTCAGAGATGTAAAACTGTGTATGGTGGCTGTGTTTGGTATTATTTTTGTTGTCGAAATAGAGCAAAAACAGGCAATATGGTGTCTAAAACGCAAGTCTCTTAATTAACTTCTTGTTTTTTTCTACTGACCTATGTAATCATGCTGATTTGTGGAGAAAAACGGCACTCTTCGTGTGATGTTGATATACTATATGAAATTATATAAATATATACATTTTCTGCCCCTGTATCTTCAATTTTGTGATCATTCTAAATGTATTTTAACAGACTGAATCACGCAGTGAAAGAAAGCACTCCAAACGCACGTGGATTAGTCTAATCTACTAGATTTCACGGCACACTGTTTAGAGTGTTTTGTTTGGTTTTTGACAAAATACTGATAATGTCAAATCGCACATCATTAAAACAACAATTACTATATTATCGCAGACGATATCGCACACCCTGCACCACTGTCTTTTTGTCAAATTTTTGCAAAACCTTTTGCTAAACTGTCAAAGCTTCATTTGAACCACCAATGCAATGATGTGAGTATTTACCTTATTTCTACATGCTTGCGAAGGGCGATGTCGAGATGTTATAAGCTGCTAGTTCGGTCTCCCGAGGCAAACACAGCTTACACTGCATAATAGAGCATGAATATATGGCCAGGGGTTCACTTCATTTCCTTCGAGTTCAACTTCAGCCGAATATGACGGGGTCTGGTTTTCAACTGGGTCTGCAGCATAACGCCTGTCTTGTCCGTCTGCATCTTTCTTGTGATTTTTAGCGCCAGTTTGTTCTTCTGCCCATTATTTGCTGCAGTAGTTTCCAGGGAGCGATTTTTTTTTTTTACTCAGTAATTAATGTGTTTTAAAATGTAGCGAAGTACAATTCTTCAAACAAAATATACTTAAGTAAAAACATAATACATAATATTGAGTCTTCGGTTTGTGTGTATAAGACTTAAGAACCTTATTTATTTAGTTTTATTAATAATTGTATTTTTTATTATTATATTTAAATGAAGTAAAGAGAGAATAATTAGACAAAGTTTTAAGAGGTTTAAAAAATTCCTGACACTTTTGGACTGTATTTGGATAAAAAATAAGATATTTTTAATTAACTGATTACAGTTCACAAAAGGTTATGTAAATTGCCTTTAATTGAAGTAAAAAGAGAATAATTGGACAATACAACATCTTTCGCTCTTTTGGACTGTATTTGGTTTATGATCTTTTTTAATGAACTGATTACAGTTCACAAAAGGCTACATATGCGATATTATATACTAGGGATTTCTGATTTTTTAAAGTCGACTTTTAAGTGATGAAAGTCAAGTCGAAGTCGACTAGTCGCTGATGACGTCATTAATGAACAAATAAGTCTGGAGTGTGAAAAACACCTTGTGCACAGCTATGAAATATGACACAGCGCTGCCCACATGACTATTGCACCTATAACAGCTTATTTTTATCATATAGTAACTTTAATATAATGACTTTGGGTCATTATATTTCTCACAGATTCCTCCTGATCATTCTGAATCAGATACAGACAAGTAGTACAGTAAAGATTACATTCATATGAATGAATGCATTAGTGAGAGCAATTGCGTGTGTGAATTAATTCTTCCTGGCAGCGTCTCTCTACTTGTAGTGAAGCTGTGGGATTTAGTTTTTAAGAAATATATGCTTGAACTTTTCAGTTTCTAAGCTATTTTACCGAGATATCATAGAACAGTGTTGACAATATATTTTCGCACTGAATGATTCTGTGCGCGCGATCTGCGCGTGATGTATTGTACGCGCTACTGTCTGTAGCCTATGTGTGTGCATTACAGTGCAGCAGCGCATTAGATTAGAACGTGATTAACTTACCTGTACAATAAGCTGTTTAAAACCTGCATTCTGCCGTTCAATTTCAAGCATCCAGTAACATAATCACAATGTCTTGTGGATTAGTCTGTCATTTTAACTGTTTGGAAACGGAGCGTAAATGTGGATTTACTATCCTATTGCGCCCTCTATAGGACCAGCGACTAGTCGACTTCAAGCTTAAAGCGTCATGGCAGAGCACTGAAGTCGACTAGTCGATTAGTCTGTGCAACCCCTATTACATGCATGATGTAAATGTACTAAAAATGAACTTAGGCATAAACATTTAGATCAAAATATATTTAAGATTATGAGAAAGTAAAATCTTGACTGGTGGTGGACATAATAAAACCTTATATTCGGGACTAGAGTAAGGTCACAAGACCTCACAGGAAATATCTTCAAACTAAAACCTGTATAATGCATCCTTAGGGGAAATGTGATGGAAACATAGTATCAAAATGAACACTTACAAGGAAGAAGACCAACTGTTTTGGCCTCTACACAGTTCCTCATTAGGTTTTATGACTCTTTGGACACCTGAGAGTGAAATTTCAACAGACCATTACGTCTCTGCAGGGCTAACAACAGTATTAATCTGATAATTATCTCACACTATTGCGTGGTTGTTCATGACACTGACATCTAAATCCACAGTGAACACCCTTGGGAGAGATGAACGACACCTTGATTGGTGACACCAGCACTTGGCTTTCGCAGCTGCGGACTAAGAAAGTACTGGCAGGAATTCAGTGTTCCTTTCATCTCTTCAGTGTGTAATTTGCCAATTCCTTACACGTGGAATAACAGGCCATGTCATCCTCCTGGCGGCCTGTGCTTATAGACAGGAAAGCCCAGAGACGCCTGCTGTGGATACAGAGAGGCTCATCTTAGCCCGATCTGAGCGACCCACCAAAATAACCCAGATAACACATCCAGACTGCAGTCTAACTCCTAAAAACAAACAACACATCTGATAAAAACCATCATTCTGGACTTTGGTGTCCTCTTTTTTTCCTACCAAATTTCCCACTTGGTTTAGTTCACCAGTGAATGAAAATTATAACATTATTTACTCTACCTCATGTTGTTGAGACATCTGGGATTTGCTTTCTTCTGTGGAAGACAAAAGGTGAATATAGAAGATGGACAAAATAAAAAAATAAAAGCCCCATAAAAGCAGTCCATACTGCTTGTGCACTATATTACAAGTCTTCTTAAGGCATATGATAGCTTTGCGTGAGAAAAATAGCAAGATATAAGTCATAATTCATCCAGTGTTTCTCAAGCAATGCTATTAGATATCATTGTTGGCAAACGGCATTGGTTCTTGTGTGTTTCATGACAAAATATCATTTATTTGACTTGAGAGCTACAACTTGAAACGAAACATGAATATATAATAAATGTTACTCATTTGTGAGCCTGGCTGTGAAAACCCAGCTAAAGTCTTTGTGTGTGTGATTTACTGTTTTCTACATAAAATCATCCTGTGAACATTCTGTGAAAATATAACCTTTATAACTTTAATATTGATTAAGTCCTTGCCGCACTGCAAAAAATGACTTTTCTTACATAGTATTTTTGTCTTGTTTCTAGTCAAAATATCTAACAATTCTTAAATTAAGATACTTTTACTAGATATGCAAAATTACTTAATATTTTTAGTCTTGTTTCCAGTAGGGAAAACCTAAATTGAGTGCCTTTTGCTTAAAACAAGTAAAATTATCTGCCAAAGGGGTAAGTAAAATACTCTTGTTTTAAGAATATTATACTTACCCCACTGGCAGATAATTGTACTTGTTTTTTGTACCCCCCCCCCTAGAAACAAGACAAAAATACTACGTAAAATAAGCCATTTTTTGCAGTGCAACAATTTAAATCATAGTGAAATTAAAGACTGAAATCAAACTTTAATGCTAGTTATCTCATAATTAGATTTTGAGATTTTAGCCTGGATTTCACAGAAAGGGTCACATTTGTTTGCTCAATAATCTCTTTGTCATATGCACATTTGTATTGCTCTTTCATCTTAGATTGCTTAGGAAACATTGGAGTTTAATGTAAGATTTATCCCCGATGCATTCCTTTAAAAAGGAGAATGAAAATAGAAATGAATGAGATAATAATTATTACAGTATATTGTAAGAGTAAAGCATTGTAAAAGTACCATGGATGGTACAGCTCAGACCATTTGTCCTAGGTAAAATTCAGTGTTGAAATTCATACTGAACTTATGAAGACATGAAAGCCGGAAATCTCAATTTGCTCTCTAAGAGAGAGAGATCTCATGTGCGATTTTCTTTCCTATGGGAGAATGTGCTTTGGCGGGCATACAAGTGAAATGCTCACAGAGAAGTTTAACATGTTGGTTAGAAATGACTTTGATGAATTTGAGTGGAGTGGAAATGTTAACTGAGCTTGTTGGTTTGGGTTCTCGGGTCAGGAATACATCCAAATAAGAGAAGAAAAATGAATGTGAGCTGGACTGTGAGTGGGCGAGAGCCCAAGATGAGCACTCTTTTTATCCCAACAACCGCTCATAACGTGGCCGTAATCAGAATCCCAAATATCCTGGGATAATGGCTAAGCAAATCGTTCCCAGGCACGCCTGCTCAGTTTAAGGAAGACAGGGATCCGTGGGGTAAATAATCCAATTTTGCTTCCTTTATCTTCGTGATGCAGTGGAAAGATGGACGCCTTTGAGATGCCATGTCTTTTTGTCACAACCTTTTGTATGTACTTTGCAGCCAGCAGACTCAGCTTTAGACGCATCCCGTTTCCAAGAGTTTATTGGCAGAGTTGCAGAGCCTCGAATAAGCACGCTGCTTACACATCCTACCCCTGTTTTCCATTTTCTCCCATTTTTCCCAGTGTTTATCCGGGGCTGGACCATTCTGGATCCGATATCACGAGTAGTTCTCCAGTGTTGATGCGGAAGTTCATTAAAACACAGGAAAAAAAGGTGTATTTTTAAACAATGTAAAAATACAAAGAGAATAATTATTGTAATGTTCAGGATCCTGCACCATCTTGGTTCAGAATACTCTTCCATTTTTGTATGTGTGTCTATGTGTGTGTGTGTGTGTGTGTGAGTTTTTAATGTTTTCAACTTTCAGCTTCTGCCAGATCTCTCTACAAAGACAAATTGTTTATCTGGAATGTCGTGGAGCGTATGTTCAGACGTACTCATTGTTTAGTATTCTCTGTGTTGACATGCACTGGCATATAAAATGGCATAGTTGATTCGGTGCCCTAAATATCTTTAGGAATACCAACTGACTTGCCAGTTCCACCGTACAGGTATGCAATGCTATTCAGGTGAACAGTGAAAAAAAGCCTTATAAATATCTGTGACATGAGAAGCATAGCTCTTACAGCACTGATCATTGTCTTTTCTCTAGTGATAGAAACTGCTCTGGGCAAAGGGTTATTGTGGATTTCACAACACAAACATTGTGCAGATGTTTAAAAATCCATTGTCAGGTCATTAGTCATCATCTGAAATAGATGTATTGTCTTTAAATCATTGTTACTTATTATTTATACAACAGTTAGTTCCGGTCCTCAAATTTTATAGGCCAATAGTTCTGGTTTACATCACTCTGCTTGCTTTCTTTGGGGTTCTAGCAGTGGTGTAGTTTACGTGATACACAGGTATATGCCGTATACCCACCTGGGAAGGTCAAGGATTTGAGTATACCCACTTCAAAAATAATGCGGATACGTAACAACATCGTTTTGTGACAGACCTTTCACAAGTTCATTAATACATTTACCCACTCTGTGTTGCAAAGCACTGTATTTCTGATAATCACACCGTATTTCTGTTGACGACTATTGCTAAGCTTGAAATTAACTAATGGAGATATGAAACGAACTCCACTTTTTCAGTGTTTTCTGAAAAAAAAGCTGCTGCTGCTGCTTCGGGTGACACACTGCAAACAGATGACAGAAACGTTAACATTATAGAAAGGATAGAAAATGAGCCAGAAGGCTGATATTATCCTACACCGTACAGAAAACGAGGCCGATGCTATCGTAACGTAACGTGGTGCGTGGTAGAGTATACGTTGTCATTAACTTAACTTTAACAGCAGGGGATTGTTGTCGTATAAGAACAATGAGTGATTTCAATAAACAAAAAGTTAATATTTAGTGATTTACATTGTCTGAATATAACAGTATTGCATGATTTTGCTCTATTTCGTCAACTAAAATAGTTTAAAACAAACTCACAACTGAGCCACTGCACATCTCCATTCAAACACAACATTGTTTCGTTTATGAATGAATCTGCGCTTAAACGAATCTAGTGAGTCAATTAAATTACTCATTCTCAAAGACAGTCACTGCCTGACTCCCAATGTGCATAGCGATGTGCGTTGCCTCGTCTCTAATGTACACAAATGATATTAGTCAGTTTTAATACTATTTGTAACAGATAGGGTGGATAGTATGCACATTGGGACGCAGGGACTTGTTTTGTTCCTGAATGAATCAGCCGTTCAAACGAATCAATTAAATGAACGATTCAGTGATCAAATCAGTAACTTGCCGCCACATAATGGCAGTCTTAGTTTTATTTTTAAAGTATCATTTCGGTTAGTTAAATCATTGAATATTTCTTTATTCAAAAAGTTATATTTAAAACATTAATCTCATCATGAATTTATGAAGTGAATTGCACTCATGCCACCTGTGATTCTCATTAAATCTCTGTAAATACCTACAAGCCACTTCTGTGTTCAAACCTATTCTTCTTATTGCATTTTTAATTAGACATTTTGAAAAAAAGCTTATAAAAATACACTTTTGAATTTTACATGAAAGGTAACACTTCAAGTAAAGTTAGAAGAAATGTCCCTGCGAAACAATTTAAGGAGTACAATATTACTTTGTAATGGGAAGGCGAATTATGTAATTGAGGAGAAGGCGCTCCTGAATATTTTTCATGGACCCAAATTATTATATATATTTTTTTATTAGCAGCACAAGTGCTCCTAAAAATAAAAGTAAGCGTAGAGCCCTGTTTAGTGAGTGTGGTGCTTTTGAGAGGCTGCTCTGGTACGGGTGAGTATGAGGCTGGGGTGGAATAAATTACAGTATACTCACTACAAAAAAACAGACTACACCACTGGGTTCTAGATAGACTCTCAATCTGTATATTTAGTGCTGGGGATTATTAAATAATTCCTTCTAAAGGTTATGGCAGTAGGGGACAACAAAGGGGCATTTTTGTGAGTGAGTCATTTTAATTTCTAAACAAATTTATCCAGAAACATATGAATAAAGTGATACTGAATCATTCGCTGAACTGATTAGTTCACAAACACCAATTTGTTTAGAATCAAGTGAATGTCTTTCTTTTAGTCATTTAAATCACTTAACCGAAACATTTTATATAATTATATTGAATTATTTACTTAACCAATAAGATCAAAAACACTTATTGAGTTTGAAACAAGCGACTATTTTTAATTTAGTCATTTAAATCCCTTACCTGAATCATTCAGGAATATCTGTATGAGTGAAACACTGAATCATTCCCTCAATCGATTAGTTATTAATTTCCAAACAAGTGACTTTCTTTGAGTGAGTCATTTAAATCACTTGACCAAATCATTCAGGAATATCTTAATGAGTGTTATACTGAATCATTCACTCAACCAATTTGTTTTGTTGAATCACTTAACTGATTGATTCAGGACTATCTGTATGAGTGAAACATTGAGTCATTCACTTTACTGATTAGTTAATCCTATTAATTCCAAAACAAGTGACTGTGTTCATGAATGAGTCATTGACTCATTTACTCAACCGATTTGTTCAAGAGCACCAGTTTATTCAGGAACAAAATGGACGAGTCACTTAATCATGTACTCAATCGATTTGTCGCTTATAACCCTACTTATTTTGCCTTTTCTGAAAATCAGACACCAACAGTTTCATGTTATGTGTGTGACCGTGTGAAAAATAAGCCCACGTCAGTGTTGCGTGTCTTCAATTTCGTGCCAACTCTGCCAGCTGAAAGCATGAAATGAGGTCTAATACTCACCCTGACCCCAATCTGAGTTTCTGAGGACAGAGTTTCAGGCTCATCTCACACCCTATGTCTCTGTGCTGGTAAATGCAGTCTGCTGCATTGACCTTCTGACCTTCTGAGTCATAAGGCCTTCCAGCTGCTACTGGCTTCCATTTCAGCGCCCCGTAGACCTCAGATCCATTTACACCTGCTACGACCCACTGCAACTTTTCCACTGCATCTGCGGGCTTCTCTGTTTACACACACATAAACACACATGCTACATGTAGAAGCAGACACACACTCACACATAGGCTTTTGCCACATAGGACAAGTGACTGGGGCTGGAAGTCCTCTTTTTTTAAACAATTTGTTTACTGTTTAAATCAGCCTAAAACAACATGCTATTAATTTATATAAATATAACAAAAATATACTGTTTAATTGCATTGTTCTCATTGTGACATAAGCTGACATCTTTTTCACATTTTTTTTAAAAATAAGTCTCTTATTGTATACTCACTAATGCTGCATTTAAATATATATATATATATAATAAATATATAAATATTGTCAAATAACATTACAAATCTATTTGCAAAAAACTAACATGTGCCAACTACAGAAATTTGTTAAAGGGGTCACATCATTTTCATTCAGTCTTTCATTTAAAATAATATGTATTTATTTATTTTACATAAGGTCTCATAATGTTGAATATACATAAAACAAATTTATCTCAACATATCTTCGCAAATTATTCTTCCTCATGATATGTTCTGTTTAATATTTTAAAATAAGCAGAATGACATTTGAAATGAAAATGGTTATTCCCTATTATTTTCTTAGTACATAATACTACAGATCACCATTGGGGAGTACAGCAATTTGTCAGGGCTCTCCAACCTCTATGACATCCGCACATTTTCTAGTCAATCGATTTTAGAGTAAAAACACACTTGGACCGAAGAGTAAAAAAGCACTAGGTAAATTCCATCTTATGCATGATGAATGTGTTTCCTATTAAATAGGAGTCAAACGCCAAGCAAAAAGCATGCAGATGATTCAAACAAACCCTGTGTTGGTTCCAAGATGATATTTAATGTCCTTTAGCAGGGGCAGGGAAGAAATATGATTATATTGTAATAGAATGTCTGATTCACAGACCCAACAAAACAGAGCAAAGGTTCTATGAGAGAACGCAGAAAAAAGAGATTAGGGGTCTTCCAAAAAGCCTTGGGGAATTTGAATAACCCGTTAGACAGACCTCACGCTGTTGTGACATTCAGTCATGTCCCAAAAGCCTTTGGTGCAAGTGAGAACAAAACACAGGCAGAACTGTTGACCTGGAACGTAGCATTTGACGAATTAATCAAAAACCACAAATGTCCAAATGCATCATTGTATTGGTCCCTGAGTGGGACAACAAATTCTGCGCTTTGGCTCCACATGAATCAAATCATTACGTTTGATGGATAATGAGGACCTGGCCTGTCAATGAAGTCACTCATGTTGACAAGGATGCTAACGGTGATGACCCTACACTCAAATTATTAGTTTATGGACAAGCATACATTTCTGTTCAACTCCAGTCGACTGCTTAAACTAGTGTCGTTAAAGGATAGTTCACCCTAAAATGTACATTTGGCCATTTTTACTCAGTCACATGTGTTTTTGCATCGTTTTTTATGCTTGAAAGCTTCAGTTCACATTCAGTCACATCAAAAAGAGCAAGTAGTTTATTCAACATTTTTCCTTTCATGGGATGAGGGATTTAATTGAATTTCTTTATTGTCATTGTATTGCATCTACCAACTAAATTTCACATGCAACTTCCACACTGAATGCAATTAATAAAATAGATTAAAAAAAAAAAATAATCATAACAACTAAGAGTAGTAAAAGGATTGCAACTAAACTAAAAAAGCTTGTTGGCTTGATTCAAAGAATCAATGGCTCTTGGTATAAAAGTATTCGTCGGTCGGCATGTACGGGCAAAAAATGCCCCATAATGTCTACCATGGGCACATCCTGATTTTGCTGAGCTAGATGTGTTCTTTGGTCAACATATTTTGTTGACCCTGGAACAACATTTTAATCTAATGATTTAATCTTGACCATATCCCTAAACCTAAACTTAACCATGAGAAATCCCTAAAATCAGAGGAAAGATAGATGAATGTCACTGATGTACTAGCAACAAACGCTAAACTTGACAAAAACTATAAAAAGTATAAAATATAAAAATGTTGATCCAGAAACACTTCACACTTCGTAAAATCAGGTTCTGCTACCAGACGGAAGTAGTACAAACATATAAAGATGTGGATGTGTAGAGTCCTCAAAAATGCTTATAGTTTTCGCAGTTTTTAATTTTGGGTAAATTCATTTCTTTAAAAAAATATCATTAAAATAATTCACAAATCCTACAGGTATGTAGAATGTTGAACATCTCACTTGTTGTTCTTATAAATAAATACGATTAAATTAAAACCAATGCAGACCTTTGAATTTATTTTTCTGGAGGAAAATATATATATATCACATCTTACCTGACAAGTTCCAGAATATGTCTAAGCAATGTATTTAACTGGGCTGAAATATGTCAATATTCAGATTCAAACAAACAAACAAAACAACAAAGAGTCCATTTTATAAGAAAATATAATTTCAGCATTTTTACTTTGAAATGTCATATTAAATTCAATGTGTTGAATTTAAGCTATACTTTCCACGTTAACTTTATAGCTCTATGGTCTTACTCTTTGTTGATACTCTATTGTCTATGTGTCATTTTTACAAATTATAATTTTGTCAATGGATTTTAGGTGAAATATTTGAGAAACAGTTACCTAACTAATTAAATGTCCACAACTTTTAAATTGTCCTCTGTGTGGTTACTCCAAATTGGTCTTTGGGCTGAGGAAGGGAGGGAAGGGAGAAGATGACGTGTTTTTTGTTCATCCTACACACCCGAACAATTTAAGCCACAATGTGGGCCGTTTGCTCTGATCCATAGAGTATGACTGATGCGGTTTCCTTCCTCTTACTGTAAAGGTCATGCACAGGTGCTCTTCCTCTGGCTAACTAAAATAACCAGTGAATAATGACATTCAATACAGTCAGGGATGAATCCCTGCTCATGTAGGGGAAAAACACAACAGGGATCTCTTTGATAATTGCAATCACTACACAGCAACAGACTTTATCCTTGTATTATGTTACTATATATATATATATATATGAATGGTCCACAAAAGGGTTTTAGACACTGAACATTGCATACTAATTAACTTTATGCATTCCATCCGTGAAATATGAACTCTGTGAACTGCTGATCTCTGTTGCTAAACAGCAGAGGTGGAAAGAGTACAAAAATATTCTACTCAAGTAAAAGTACCATTACATTACTGAAATTTTACTTAAGTACAAGTAAAAGTACCAGTCTAAAAATATACTCAAGTAAAAGTAAAAAGTAGCTCATTTAAAATTTACTCTGAGTAAAAGTACTTAGTTACATTTTAACAATGGGAGGGAGGAAAAAATGGGATAGACCAAAGGTGTCAAACTCAGTACCTGGAGGGCCACAGCCCTACACAGTGTAGATATAACCCTAATTAAACACATCTGATACAGCTAAACTAATCATTTAGGCTTATTTGAAAACTACATGGTGTGTGTGTTGGAGCAGGGTTGGAACTAAACTCTTTAGGGCTGTGGCCCTCCAGGAACTGAGTTTGACACCCCTGGGATATGGGCATATAAATCTCAAACTAGGTGTTTTTAATTAAAGGAATCGGTTAATTAGAATAATAAGACATTTGGGCTGTTACCAGGCAAATTAAATCAGTATCAACAAAATTCATCTTTGCGATGCAGAGGAAATGCAGAAGCTTCATCTGAAGTGGCGTAGATGTATTACACACTGACATGAATGCATTTAGCCTGCAGTTACAAATGCAGAAATAATGTTTTGATAAATAAGACATAAAATGTGACCCTGAACCACAAAACCATAAGGGTCCATTTTCCTAAATTGCGATTTATACATCATCTGAAAGCTGAATAAATCATATTTCCATTGATGTATGGTTTGTTATGATAGGACAATATTTGAAAATCTGGAAACTGAGGGTGCAAAAAATCCAAATATTGAGAAAATCTCCTTTAAAGTTGTTCAAATTAAGCTCTTAGTTTTGATATATGTACAGTAGGAAATTTACAAAATATATTAATGGAACATGATCTTTACTTAATATGCTAATGATTTTTGGCATAAAAGAAAAATGTATAATTTTAACCCATACAATGTATTGTTGGCTATTGCTACAAATATACTCCAGCGACTTAAGACTGGTTTTGTGCTCCATGCCAGGGTCACAAATGTTAAATAGTCATTTGAAATAAAAAATAAAATAAAATAAATCAAAAGATACTTTAAATGTTACATTAGAACCACCAGTAGGTGTCAGCAAGTCACTGATAAGAGAGTCATTGCGATTGAACAGAATCATTTAAACGGTTAATTCAAGGAATGAAACACGTCATTGCTCAGAGTCAGAGACGCAAAACTGTGTTTGGAATTATTTTTGTTGTCGAAATAGAGCAAAAACAGGCAATATGGTGTCTAAAATGTAAGTCTCTTAATTAACTTCTTGTTTTTTGAACTGTTGTAAAAAGCAAAACTACAGGCCTATGTATTCATGGTGATTTTTTGAGAAAAACGGCATTCTTCATGTGATGTTGACTTACTATATTATATGATATAAATATATACATTTTCTGCTTCTATATCTTAAATTTTGTGATCATTCTAAACGCATTTTAACAGACCGAATCACGCAGTGAAAGAAAGCAGTCCAGATGCACGCGGATTAGTCTAATCTAACGTTACTAGATTTCACGGCACACTGTTTAGAGTGATTTGTTTGGTTTTTGGCAAAATACTGATAATGTCAAATAGCACATCGTTAAAACAACAATTACTATATTTTCGCAGACAACATTACTATATTTTTGACGACCTGCACCACTGTCTTTTTGGTCATTTGTGAAAAACCTTTTGCTAAACCGACCGTCAAAGCTTCATTTTTACCACCAATGCAATGATGTAAGTATTTACCTTATCTCCACGTGCTTGCGAAGGGCGATGTCGATATATTTATAAGCTGCTAGTTCGGTCTCCCGAGGCAAACACAGCTTACACTGCATAATAGAGCATGAATATGGCCAGGGGTTCACTTCATTCCTTTGAGTTCAACTTCAGCAGAATACGACAGGGTTTGGTCTTCAGCTGGGTTTGCACCATTAACGCCTGTCTTGTCCGTCTGCATCTTTCTCGTGATTTTAGCGCCAGTTTCTTCTTCTGCCCATTATTTGCTGCAGTTGTTTCCATGGAGCGATTTTTTTTTTTACTCAGTAACGAATGTGTTTTAAAATGTAGCGAAGTACAATACTTCCCACAAAATATACTTAAGTAAAAGTAAAATTACAGATTAAAAACATTACTTAAAAAAGTACAAGTACACAAAAAAGCTACTCAATTACAGTAACGCGAGTAAATGTAATTCGTTACTTTCCACCTCTGCCTCCAACAATGTGGCGGGCAGTTCGCACGACCCTTTGCAGAGCCCTGCGGTTGCCAGCGGTGCTGTTTCCAAACCAGGCGGTGATACAGCCGGTCAGGATGCTCTCCACAGTGCAGGTGTAGAAGCACCTGAGGATTCTGGGGCTCGTTCCAAACTTCCTCAGCCGTCTCAGGAAGAAGAGACGCTGATGTGCCTTCTTCAGCACTGCATCTGTTTGAGCAGACCATGTGAGATCCTCGGTGATGTGAACGCCGAGAAACTTAAAGCTGTTTACCCGCTCCACAGGTGTCTTGTCGATGGTGATGGGTGTGTGTTCTCTGCTCTGTCTCCTGTAATCCACCACCAGCTCCTTGGTCTTGTCGATGTTGAGTGAGAGGTGGTTCTCCTGACACCATTTAGTCAGGGTACTCACCTCCTCTCTGTAGGCCGTCTCATCATTGTCGGTGATCAGGCCTATCACCGTTGTGTCATCAGCAAATTTGACGATGACATTGGAGCTGTGTGTTGCTGTACAGTCGTGTGTGTACAGGGAGTACAGGAGTGGGCTGAGGACGCAACCCTGCGGTGCACCAGTGTTGAGGATCAGGGGAGATGATGTGTTGTTGCCCATTCTGACCACCTGACTTCTGCCTGTCAGGAAGTCCAGGATCCAGCTGCACAGAGATCTGTTCAGTCCTAGAGTCTGGAGCTTCGCAACTGTAGTTTGTACTGACTACTGTATACAGGCCACCACCAGAGCACCATACAGACTTTATTAAACAATTTGGTGATTTTTCTATCAGAGTTAGTGCTGGCTGCAGATAAAGTCTTAATTGTTGGTGATTTTAATATCCATGTTGATAATGAAAAAGATGCATTAGGATCAGCATTCTTAGACATTCTGAACTCTAACAACATGTGTCAGGACCTACTCATTGTCGAAATCATACTTTAGATTTAATACTGTCACATGGAATTGATGTTAATGGGGTTGAAGTTCTGCAGCAAAGCGATGATATATCAGATATATCACTACCTAGTCTTGTGTAAACTCCATATAGCTAAAGCTGTAAATTCAACTCTTTCTTACAAATATGGTAGAACCATCACTTCTACCACAAAAGACAGCTTTGAAAGTAATCTTCCTGATTTGTCTCAATTCCTCAGCATATCCAACAGCGCATAAAAACTTGATGATGTAACAGAAACTATGGATTCTCTCTTTTCTAGCACCTTAGATACGGTTGCTCCTTCACACTTAAGGAAGATTAAAGAAAAGAGTCCAACACCGTGGTATAATGAGCACACTCGCACCCTAAAGAGAGCAGCCCGGAAAATGGAGCGCAGCTGCAGGAAAACAAAACTAGAGGTATTTCGTATGGCTTGGCATGAAAGTACCCTTTCCTACAGAAACGCATGAAAAACTGCTAGATCTGATTACTTTTTGTCTCTTTTAGAAGAAAACAAATATAACCCCAGGTATTTATTCAATACAGTGGCAAAATTAACAAAAAATAAAACATCAACTGGTGTTGACATTTCGTAACAACACAGCATTAATGACTTTATGAACTATTTCACTTCCAAAATCAATACTATTAGAGATCAAACTGTAACCATGCAGCTGTAGTATCACATCAAATTGTGCACTATAGATCCCCTGAGGAACAATTCCACTCATTCTCTACTATAGGAGAGGAAGAATTGTATAAACTTGTTAAATCAGCTAAACCAAAAACATGTATGTTAGACCCTATTCCATCTAAACTACAAAAAGAGGTGCTTCCAGAAGTCATAGATCCTCTTTTGGCTATTATTAATTCATCATTGTCGTTAGGGTATGTCCCCAAAACCTTCAAATTGGCTGTTATTAAGCCTCTCAGTAAAAAACCACAACTTGACCCCAAAGATCTAGTTAACTACAGACCGATCTCGAACCTCCCTTTCCTGTCAAAGATACTAGAAAATGTAGCATCCTCACAATTATATTCCTTCTTAGAGAAAAATGATATCTGTGAGGATTTCTAGTCAGGATTTAGACCATCTCATAGTACTGAGACTGCTCTCATTAGAGTGACAAATGACCTGCTCTTATCATCTGATCGTGGCTGTATCTCTCTATTAGTACTCCTGGATCTTAGCGCTGCGTTTGACACTATCAATCACAACATTCTTTTGAATAGACTTGAAAACTCTGTTGGCATTAGTGGAAATGCATTAGCATGGTTCAAATCGTACTTATCTGACCTCCATCATTTCGTAGCAGTGATTGAAGAGGTATCATATCGATCACAAGTGCAGTATGAAGTACCTCAAGGCTCAGTACTAGGGCCGTTACTTTTCACGCTTTACATGTTACCCTTGGGAAATATCATCAGGAAACATGGGGTTAGCTTTCATTGTCATGCTGATGATACTCAGCTCTATATTTCTTCACGGCCCAGTGAAACACACCAAATTGAGAAGCTTATATAATGCATAGTCGATTTAAAAAACTGGATGACGAATAATTTCTTACTACTAAATTCTGAAAAACAGGTGTTAATTATCGGACCAAAAAAAACAAACAAGTAATAACCTAGAACGCTGTCCAACACTTGATGGCTGCTCTCTCGATTCTTCATCATCAGTCAGGAACCTAGGTGTGCTATTTGATAGCAATCTCTCCTTTGACAGCCACGTTTCTAGCATTTGTAAAACTGCATTTTTTCATCTTAAAAATATATCTAAACTGAGACCTATGCTCTCAATGTCAAATGCAGAAATGTTAATTCATGTGTTTATGACCTCAAAGGTTAGATTATTGTAATGCTTTATTAGGGGGTTGTTCTGCATGCTTAATAAACAAACTACAGATGGTCCCAATGCAGCAGCTAGAGTTCTTACTAGAACCAGGAAGTATGACCACATTAGTGTTATGTCAACACTGCAGTGTTATGTCAACACTGCACTGGCTCCCAATTAAACATCGTATAGATTTTAAAATCTTGTTAATTACTTATAAAGCCCTGAATGGCTTAGCTCCTCAGTACTTGAGCGAACTCTTGTCGCATTATAGTCCTCCACGTCCGCTACGATCTCAAAACTCTGGCCATTTGATAATACCCAGAATATCAAAATCAACTGCCTGCGGCAGATCCTTTTTCTATTTAGCGCCCAAACTCTGGAACAATCTACCTAACACTGTTCGGGAGGCAGACACACTCTGTCAGTTTAAATCTAGATTAAAGACCCATCACTTTAACCTGGCGTACACTTAATACACTAATACGCTTATAACATTCAAATCCGTTAAAGGATTGTTAGGCTGCATTAATTAGGTCAACCGGAACCCGGGAACACTTCTCATAAAACACGATGTACTTGTTACATCATAAGAAGAATGACATCTATGCTAATATTAGTCTTTTGCTTTCTTATTCCGAGGTCACCTTAGCCACCCGATGCAGCCCTTATCCAGCCCAGATGATCACTGCAGTCAACAGATCCAGTCCGTATCCAGATCAGATGGTGGATCAGCACCTAGAGACGACCTCTACAGCTCTGAATGTCAGCGGAGACCAGGGCACCTAGATGAGCCCCAGAGACAGATATCTAGTGAGGACCTCGTCACCTAGACAGCCATCGGGAAAAGACCACTGGAACCAGTGGAGCCCTTACACTCTGACTTTGCTACAGTTGGAACAAACTACTGGTTAGTCTGGCCAGAGGGGAACTGGCCCCCCGACTGAGCCTGGTTTCTCCCAAGGTTTTTTTCTCCGTTCTGTCACCGATGGAGTTTTGGTTCATTGCCATTGTCGCCTCTGGCTTGCTTAGTTGGGGACACTTCATTTCCAGCGATATCACCGACTTGATTGCACAGAAACTATTTAAACTGAATTGAGCTGGACAATGACATCACTGAATTCAATTAAGAAATGCCTTTAACTAAAAAATGTTTCTATTTTGATATTGTGCAGTTGCTTTGACACAATTTGTATTGTTAAAAGCGCTATATAAATAAAGGTGACTTGACTTGACCTGTGAGGCTGACAGTGATGGAGAGTGCGGCGTGGCACCAGAGCCTGCGGACCATCCCTCACCTGTGGTCCTGACAGACAGTGATGGAAAGCGCCCGAGGTACCAGAGCCAGCGGACCATCCCTCACCTGTGGAGCTCACAGACAGTGATGGAGAGCGCGGCGTGGCACCAGACAGTGATGGAGAGCACGGCGTGGCACCAGAGCCTGCTGACCATCCCTCACCTGTGGAGCTGACAGACAGTGATGGAGAGCGCGGTGTGGCATCAAAGTCTAAGCACCAACAGCAACATCAAAAGAAGCCATACAGAAGCACAAGGCCAGGACCCAAGTGTTTTACACTTTACATATCCACATAGAAATGGAAAAAGATAAGGCCTTTGTCGGGTAGCAGAAAACTGAAGACATAATGGACACATGTAATTTATGAAAAATGTAGGAAACAAAATCCTTGCTGCACACTTGTTTTCACTTACCATCATTTAAAGGTTGCTCGCAGTAGAAATTATTGGTGTCCATTTATGATAGTTAAGGCACCATGTTCCTTTAAATCTTGCAATGCACATTATATTTTCCGGATTAGACAAAAACCATTGAGCAGTGAAAAAACTAATTCCAATTCAGGTGACACGAATTGGTAAGGTAACTCACTTGAAAGGGGAGGTAGGGTTCCGCCCCGCAAGTTATCAGAAGAGAGGCAAGATTGCCAAAGAAGTGTTAAAAGGAGTAAGTAATGTCTATTACAAAAATCTCAGAAAAACACCCATTCCTGAGTTGATGGCTGGAAACATCACCGTGAAAGGTGTCCACTGTCCCCTTCTATTGATGGACACTGGCCTCATGTCTCTATCTTCCTGCTGACGAAAATTATAACAAAAGGAAAGTAAATTTTGGACATGCAATTCCTTTTCTACCAGTAAGGGTACAATGGAAAGTTGTGAAAGGTGTCCACTGTCCCACTCAACTGATGGACACTGGTCTCATGTCTATTTTCCTGCTGACAAAAGTTATTACAAAAAGGTTAATTTTGGACATGCCATTCCCTTTTCTAACAGTAGGGGTAAAATGGAAAGTTGTGAAAGGTGTCCACTGTCCCACTCTATTAAATGGCACTGGTCTCATGTCTCTATCTTCCTGCTGACAAAAAATATTACAAAAAGATAGTTAATTTTGGGCATGCAATTCCTTTTTCTACCAGTAGGTGTAAAATGGAAGGTTGTGAAAGGTGTCCACTGTCCCCCTCTATTGAATGGCACAGGTCTCATGTCTCTATCCTCCTGCTGACAAAAGTTATTACAAAAGGAAAGTACATTTTTGACATGCAATTCCCTTTTCTACCAGTAGGGGTAAAATTGAAGGTTGTGAAAGATGTACACTGTCCCCCTCTATTGATGGACACTGGTCTCATGTCTATAGGCCCTTTAACTAAAAAGCTATTACAAAAACACCGCCCAGTGAGCTATAGCAAAAAACGAAGAAAACTTGCACTTTCCCCACGGTCCCTTACTGAAAGATCCGCAGAGAGCAAGCTCTCCCGGCTTGTCACACTGTTTAGATTTTTTTGGGGCAAGTTGATTTCGAGTTATTGTTCGCTGAATGTGTCACGAATATCGAAAAACAAAACCAACTTAACCCCGCTCGCTAAGCGCAACAGTCAAACGCATCCATGTTTACATAGAAAAAACAATGGAAAAGCAGCTTGATCTAATAAAAAACCTGTGAAGAACTACTACTGTATGTCTAATATTTCATGTTTGCATCAGTGTGACAGGCTGAAAATGGCTGTTTGGATGATGTAAGGGTCTTTGTCTTATGTTCACGTTAAGTAAAATACTATAGCATTTACTTTTCTACAGTAAGACAATTCAGAAAACAACCTTGACATAGTCTACCGATGCTATAACGAACACGTGCACTCTTATTTCAGTGTTGTTATTGTTATGGTTGTTAAAGCAGACAGTTTGCTTCGTACATTCAATTTAACAGTTAAATTACAAAAAAGGGCAAGCTTTCAACTGAACTGTGCACATGGATTTTAGACACTCTCTTTAGTTCCCTGCATTTGCATTTATACATTATGTTCTTTCTCCATCTGTGCAATAAGTGTAACCGAACCACTTGACCCAATTCAGGGGCGGCCAAAATTACACATTAAAATAAGTCAGTGCTATATAAATGTATATTCATATTTAGAAATTATTATAAAGAAACATATTGATGAAGATACAAATTAAATTTGTGTAATTCTTACCCTGATTTGCAAATATTTATGCCCATTAGCTTATCTCTCGTGTTATTGTGAACATCTGCTTTTACTCAACATGAAGCCATTTCCTGAGTGCATAGCGCATGGTTACTTTCAGCTAATAAAATTAGAAAGTAGTGCAATAACCCTAGAACACTAATTTGTAATAACATTTTTTATTTATAACCCTAAGCCTTAAGGAACTGCATTTCAAGTTTTTTTTTTTTTTTGTCACATACTCAATTATACAGAATATAATCAGAAGTGAAATGTAAGTCAGGTCAGGTCCGTTCAATGGACAGTGCAAAATATGTAACAAAACACAAGAGGATAAACATAAATATAAGTAAAAAAATAATAAGAAGAAAAAATAGAGTAAAATGTGCAATAAAATAAAATGTGCAATACTGTATACTGTGGACTTAATAAATAACAATATAAGCAGGGATGTGCAAGAGGAATGTGCAAATAGGTTGTACAGGGTATATACACATAGCAGCAATACAGATGATGGAGAATAGTGAATATCTTACAGTTTATAAAATTCAGTCTTGTTAATGTTATTAGACCGAGTTCGAGTTTAGGAGCCTGATGGCCTACTAAATTCGGCTTCTTTCCATTTTTACTGGAAAGAAGAATATAAAGTCAAATTTACATGGCCGCTAAGAGGAAAACTAACATATACAATAGCATACAGTAAAAATTAACAAATCAACATAATCTCTGTTATTCAAATAAAAGTGGACCACCACCAAAAAAAGTGAAAAAAGACACATATAGTCCACAGCACAAATAATAAACAAAATGACCCCAATCAAAAGCTTCATTCTTAATACTGTGTAACCTAGATGATTCAGAAAACTATCCAGGTCCCAAAAATTATTTGGTTTCCCAGCATCTTTTGCATTTTCAGTGACTGTATGATTTTGAGATCTACTTTTTTCACACTGATGACAACTGAAGGAGACTCATGCAACTATTACAAAAGGTTCAGACATTCACTGATGCCCAAGGAGAATCCAGGGGTTAAAACTTCTTGAATTAAATCAGGGTAATCTGTACTTTTTCTAGTTAACATTACGCTCATTTAATATAGTTTTTAAAGATTTAATATAAATACTATATAAATAAATCAATCAATCAAACACAAATTTATTTTTTACACATTTAAATATTTTGTTGACATTATTATGCATTAATTCTGATAAGATAAATTATTTGAAAATAAACTATCCTGATTACACTCTTAAAATAAAGGTGCTTCACGATGCCATAGAAGAACCTTTTTGTCTAAATGGTTCCATAAAGAACCTTTAACATCTGTAGAACCTTTCTGTTTCACAAAAGGTTATTTGTGGTGAAAGAAGGTTCTTCCGATTATAAAAAGGTAAGGAATAGATGGTTCTTTAAATAACCTTTGACTGAATGGTTCTTTGTGGAACCAAAAATAGTTATTCTATAGCATCGTTCAAGAACCTTTTGAAGCACCTTTATTTTTAAGACTGTATGTTGAAACATTAATCTCATTCAAAGATGAAATGCCTCAGGGAGTTACCTTTTTGACTTTTTGAGGTCAAGGGGCATCCTAATCCAATAAGAAATGGAAATAGAATCATTGTGAAGGTGAGGTGGGAAGCCCCTCATGTGATCATGTGATAACAGGTGCATGTTGTTGTAGATTTCAGTGACTGTAGGAGGAAGGATCCTGCTGGAAATTAAACAGAGAGACTCTTTCATGGCATAATTTGTCATGCATTATGATCATTTAAAGAAGGGAGAGCTGGGTAGGAGATAAATTATTTTTTTCAAAACATCTCACATGATGTCCTTTAGTCATGCTCATGAACCATGTGATCTTGTTTAAGAGGAGGCTATTCACAAACCCACTACTGTCTTTTAAGTTCATTCCTACATGTTGTCATCTTTGGTTTACATTGGTAACTGAAGAAAAAATGGGAAAATTAAAATGTCCTATCAAGAAAATGTTCCTTTAATTCACTTTATCTGAAACATAAGACTATTTACTTAATACCACATAATATGACCAGTAGACACAGAGGATGCAACAACTAAATATAAAATACAGCATAAAATAAGGACAATACTTAAAATGAGGATGTCCAGTCTAATAAGTGCATTTCCCACTACAAAAATAAGGTCTTGTCTTTAAGTAAAATGTAATTAAGAGGTTAGCCAAACAACCTGACACATACATGTCTGCAGAGTGGCAAGATAAATTTTCACTTTTTTCTCTGACAGTGAAGAATAATTACAGACAAAAACTGTATTTACCTTGGCATAGTTGAATAAGAACAGTTCTATACATTGAAATGACAGAGTGAGCCTCAAAAACCATTGTTTCCTCATGTAAATCTCATAAATAAAAAAGCCCACTGAAAAATAGGCGAATCAGAACATGACACCGACTGTAACGTAACAGTCGGGATCACTAATAGTTACGCCACCCCCGAACCATCAGAAGTTCTGCAGGTATTGTTAAGAAACAAGCGAGGACAACAGCGAAAATGGCAGATCATGGAAATAAATGTTATGTTCCAGGCTGTGCAGGGGATGTGAAGTGCAGGGATGGGTTGGTGTCTGTATTCAGAAAGGCACGGAAAGCAAATAACGCGTTCTAATAAAATAATGCGAGCCACTAAAGGGACATGGCTAGCTCCTTGCTAGCGGTAGCCTGTTACATTGAAGTACATAAGATTTCATTAACCACATAAACAGAGTAAGAAGAGATGACTGAGGATGATGGCGAATGGTTTACAGATCTTGAGCACTAACAATCATCTGATCTTCTAAAACGTGTGGTAAGTACTGCCGCTCCATATTATAAACAGAGTTCGTGCGATTGCTAATCTCGAAAGTGAAAGTAAAAAGCGATCATGCATTTGAAAGCCATTTCAGTGCCCCGCATATTAATAGTTGCTCTCTGATGCCTGCATTTTATATACAGTATAATTACCCGATGATATAACTACGAGAGAATGTATTGAAATATATATTTTCCCTGTGTTTCCTTCCAGTGAGCTACTAGAATGACCTGCACTGTGAAACAGCCAATCAGAGCAGAGCTCAAAATTTTTATTCATGACCCTTCCAAATAAGCCAATAACAGACCATTTCATTCTAGGGAAAAATCCTAGGGTTGTAAATGCACATTTAAACCGGATAATTGTTCCCCTTACCTAAGCCACATACCCTCTATGTAGATATCAGAGAACAATTTAAAATATTGTATCAATGCATTATATGGCACCTTTAAAATTTGTATTTGTTAACACTGTTGCACTGTGACCTAATATGAATAAATAATACAAATAAATTGTATTTTCTTTAACTAACATTATCAATGATTAGCAAATGCTATATAAAACATATTGCTCCTTGTTAGTTTATGTTATTGTATTAACTAATGTTAACAACAGAGACTGTATATTATTATTGATATTGTATATTGTTACCACAATTAACTGGACATGGTGTAAACATGTTTTAGTTTTTATTGTCTTAAAATAAGCTTTTTGCAACACATTTAAGATTAAATAAGGTCTTACATAATAGATGGACAGAGAAATATACAAATTAGTAAAAGGAATTACAAAGAAAAAAAATTAAACAGTCAGCAGTAATTATAACACAATTAAATGATTAGTAAAATGTCTGAAGGCCTTGAGCCATGTGGAAGTATAATCATACAACTTGTGTAAATCTCAAGTAAATCTTGTTCTTCCACGAGGAAGATGAGATAATTACAGTATAAATTTGCAAGCATGTACAACATTGACAAATACAGGTGCTGGTCATATAATTAGAATATCATCAAAAAGTTGATTTATTTCACTAATTCTATTCAAAAAGTTAAACTTGTATAATGTATACATTCATTCCACACAGACTGATATATTTCAAGTGTTTATTTATTTTAATTTTGATGAATATAACTGACAACTAATGAAAACCCCAAATTCAGTATCTCAGAAAATTTGAATATTGTGAAAAGGTTCAATATTGAAGACACCTGGTGCCACACTCTAATCAGCTAATTAACTCAAAACACCTGCAAAGGCCTTTAAATGGTCTCTCAGTCTAGTTCTGTAGGCTACACAATCATGGGGAAGACTGCTGACTTGACAGTTGTCCAAAAGACGACCATTGACACCTTGCACAAGGAGGGCAAGACACAAAGGTCATTGCAAAGAGGCTGGCTGTTCACAGAGCTCTGTGTCCAAGCACATTAATAGAGAGGCGAAGGGAAGGAAAAGATGTGGTAGAAAAAAGTGTACACGCAAATAGGGATAACTGCACCCTGGAGAGGATTGTGAAACAAAACCCATTCAAAATGTGGGGAGATTCACAAAGAGTGGACTGCAGCTGGAGTCAGTGCTTCAAGAACCACTACGCACAGAAGTATGCAAGACATGGGTTTGAGCTGTCGCATTCCTTGTGTCAAGCCACTCTTGAACAACAGACAGCGTCAGAAGCGTCTCGCCTGGGCTAAAGACAAAAAGGACTGGACTGCTGCTGAGTGGTCCAAAGTTATGTTCTCTGATGAAAGTAAATTTTGCATTTCCTTTGGAAATCAGGGTCCCAGAGTCTGGAGGAAGAGAGGAGAGGCACAGAATCCACGTTGCTTGAGGTCCAGTGTAAAGTTTCCACTGTCAGTGATGGTTTGGGGTGCCATGTCATCTGCTGGTGTTGGTTCACTGTGTTTTCTGAGGTCCAAGGTCAACACAGCCATATACCAGGAAGTTTTAGAGCACTTCATGCTTCCTGCTGCTGACCAACTTTATGGAGATGCAGATTTCATTTTCCAACAGGACTTGGCACCTGCACACAGTTCCAAAGCTACCAGTACCTGGTTTAAGGACCATGGTATCCCTGTTCTTAATTGGCCAGCAAACTCGCCTGACCTTAAACCCATAGAAAATCTATGGGGTATTGTGAAGCGGAAGATGCGATATGCCAGACCCAACAATGCAGAAGAGCTGAAGGCCACCATCAGAGCAACCTGGGCTCTCATAACACCTGAGCAGTGCCACAGACTGATCGACACCATGCCACGCCGCATTGCTGCAGTAATTCAGGCAAAAGGAGCCCCAACTAAGTATTGAGTGCTGTACATGCTCATACTTTTCATGTTCATACTTTTTAGTTGGCCAAGATTTCTAAAAATCCTTTCTTTGTATTGGTCTTAAGTAATATTCTAATTTTCTGAGATACTGAATTTGGGGTTTTCATTAGTTGTCAGTTATAATCATCAAAATAACAATAAAAATAAATAAACACTTGAAATATATCAGTCTGTGTGGAATGAATGTATACATTATAGAAGTTTCACTTTTTGAATGGAATTAGTGAAATCAACTTTTTGATGATATTCTAATTATATGACCAGCACCTGTATATTATCATTAAACACATTTAATGATAACATCATTAAACCCCCTTAAAACAAACAATCAAAAACGTATAATATCTCAAAGCTAATAGTAGTAGTACTACTAGTAGTAGTAATAATAATAATAATCACAATCACATAAGAAATATACTCTATTTTAGGGTTAATGTATTTTCTGGCATAAAAGAGCTATTGAAATTAGGTTGTTGACTTGAACTATGCTGCAGGACATCTCCATATATGTACACCAAAAAAAACAAACCTAGCATTGTTCTTACAATCAGTTGCTTTATTACATTTGGACATTCTTTATATCATGGGTTTTCAAACCAGTCCTGCACTGCACATTTTTTATGTCTCCCTGATTTAACACACATAATTCAACTCTTCAGACTGAAATGCATGTGTCCAATAAGGGAGAAAACCCCTTCTTTCAATGTACAGGGAACTACAGAGAACATGTGAAGTCACTTTAAAATTTGGTTGAATATTTCTGCTGTTAAATATTTCCGTTAAATCATTCAGTTGAATTTGACTTTTTTAACCTTCCCAGAGCATCTAAAACATCATAATGTTAAAAACTGTGGATAGCAGTTAGGAGTTCCTAACACTACATGTATGCCAGCCAGGAGTGAATAAAAAACTGGGACTTAAAAAGATATAGACTTCTTTATACATTTACCTTTGCACCACATTTACTTGTAATGAGTATACCTCCAGCTGACACGGAGTTAGGTTTTATGGCATTAGCTAAATGTTAAATGCAATTTGTAGGCCACCAATACCTGTACGCAGATCAGTGCCTAAGTTGAAGTGTATTTGTTGGAGGCATGACTATTGCTTTGTTCAGATCCTCGCTCTGTCACCTTCAGCTTCATGCAGGACTGCTTGTCATCCATTGCTAACATTTCAGGAGGGAGGCACCAGCAACAAAGACATGACTGGAAGGGAACAGAAGAGGATAAGGAATATTTGTCATGTAAACTACAGTAGGAATAAAAACATCAAGTAGATAAGCTTAATAACTTACACTTGCAAGAAAAAAATATTTTATTATGCCTTTAAAAGTAGGCAGTAGAATTAAAAAAATGTGTTCTATGTGAAGTGGCACTAAGTATTAAACATTAGTATTAAAGGTCCCATATTGTACACCTTTCCGGAGTTTTATTTTAAGTGTTGATGTCCTTAAGAATATATATAGCTGTGGTATAAGTACCAAAAAACATCTCAATATATTTGTACAGCTCTTTTCTCAGAAGCTCTGCTTTTTCCGTCTAATTAATATTCATGAGCCCCATATTTGTAAATAAATAGTGCAGACGTTATGCGTGTAAAAAGAGAAAGTAAAAATACGTAAAAAAGTAAATAAAAGCACCATTTGAGCAGAGCGTTCCGAACGTCGACTGAACAGAGCAGCACCAAACGCTTGGTGGTGGCATCTCCAAGTACTTCGGGCAGAACAGAGCTGTGTAACGTTAATATGAGCGGCTCACAAATTAAGTCTGGGGAACAAATTCTTAATTCGTGGCCATGATATTGTCCTACCTATACTATAAATAGCCTCACCTATGAGAAATATTATTATGTTTCTGTGTGATGAACGTAAATAGTGGTCCTCAATCTCAACAGGTGGGTTGCACGTTAAATGAAGTAAGATATTATTGCACTTTTCACTGTACACGAAGCAGACTGAGCAGTTTTAGCTGGGCAATGTTGATAAAAATGATCCACTGTTTGAGATTTAGTTGTTTTGTAAAACTTATATTTATATGTAGCCTATATCCTTTATTTTAGGATCGTGCATGAGCAAAAACTTAGGATATGATGATAATTCACTGTAGTTCAGTAAGACATAGACAAAAACGCAAATGTTTTTATTTTAAAGAACAGCTGCGGTGACAAGACAATAATACCAAATAGTCCATCAGCATGAACTGGGGGTTCCCTATCGAAAGGGAACTCTACGCTGCGTCCTCTAGAGGGCGCTAGGGGAATGCCTTCAGCGTGTCCGGTGTCTGAAGCATGAATTCAATACTACAATGAACTTGACATTGGCAGGCGGAAGCCCATGACGTAAGCTAATGAGCGACTGCGGGTATAAAAGGAGCACCTGTAAGATACGTCATCCTCTTTTTTGTCTTCAAGCCCTTGTGTACGGAAGCACACGTGTTTGACTCTATGCTTAGATTACAGTAACCCTAGAGCTCCGCTTAGGCAGGACTATTAGTATAAAGGCTTTTTCTTTAGCCTCACTAACTGTTTCTAGCGTTGAGTGTAGGCAGGTCTCCTCTCGTTTTAGAGAGTCGTTATGCTGAGACCTCCACTCGTAAGAGCTTCTCAACTTGGTTTGAGTGTTGTTAGGCTTCCTCTCGTTTAAGAGAGTCATTCTGTTGAAGCATCCGCTCTCTACCGCTCCGCTTAGGCAGCACTACTAGTATGTAGGCTTTATTGTGAGCCTAGCTAGCTGTCTGTAGTGCTGAGTGTAGTCAGGTCTCCTCTCGTTTTAGAGAGTCGTTATGCTGAGACCTCCACTCTTAGGAGATTCTCAGGATCGAGTGTTGCTAGGCTTCCTCTCATTTAAGAGAGTCATTCTGCTGAAGTCTCCTCTCTCCAGAGCTCCACTGAGGCAGCACAATTAGCATGTAGGCTCTATTTCGAGCCTTGTTAGCAGTCTCTAGCGCTGAGTGTAGGCAGGTCTCCTCTCATTTTAGAGAGACGTTATGCTGAGACCTCCACTCGTAAGAGCTTCTCAACTTGGTTTGAGTGTTGTTAGGCTTCCTCTCGTTTAAGAGAGTCATTCTGTTGAAGCATCCGCTCTCCACCGCTCCGCTTAGGCAGCACTACTAGTATGTAGGCTCTATTGTGAGCCTAGCTAGCTGTCTGTAGCGCTGAGTGTAGTCAGGTCTCCTCTCGTTTTAGAGAGTCGTTATGCTGCAGTAATAAAAGTTAATCCTCTCTAAATACCTCTGGCGGTCTCCTCTCGTCTAGAGAGTTGTTAGGCTGAGACATCCACTATCAATTAGGATTGAGTGTTAGGCTTCCTCTCATTTAAAAGAGTTATTCTGCCGAAGCCTCCGCTCTCCAGAACTCCGCTTAGGATATTTATGTGTGGGTTCTTTCTCTTGAACCTCACTAACTATTATTTAACGTGGAGTGTAGCCAGGTCTCCTCTCATTCTAGAGAGTCGGTTGGCCGAGACCTCCACTCTTAGAGTTCCTTATGTTGGTGGGTGAGCTAGTCTATGACATTGGCGGGCTATGAGCTAGCCTTTAGAAGGCTTTGGCTGTGGTCACAGCGATCTGCTGGGGCAGGGATGGTGTTCCTTTTGAGTCTTTGACTTAAGGAATCCAGTTATTTGGGCACTCATCCCTCAGCATGGCTGCGTTGGTATATCGTTCCCCTAAAGCCCTCTAGAGGACGCAGCGTAGAGTTCCCTTTCGATAGGGAATGTCTCAGGTTACGCATGTAACCATGGTTCCCTGAGAATAGGGAACGAGACGCTGGGTCTCGGGTCCATGCTTCGGGCATTCCTGTCTCTCCTCAGACAAAAAAAGAGGATGACGTATCTTCCAGGTGCTCCTTTTATACCCGCAGTCGCTCATTAGCTTACGTCATGGTTCAGTGTAGTATTTCAGTGTAGTATGACAGGTAGCAATAAGAGGCCGGAAAAGTTAAATGTACATATAAGGAACAGCTGGAGGACCAATTTGCAACTTATTAGGTCAATTGGCAACATGATTGGGTATAAAAAGAGCCTCTCAGAGTGGCAGTGTCTCTCAGAAGTCAAGATGGGAAGAGGATCACCAATTCCACCAATGCTGCGGAGAAAAATAGTGGAGCAATATCAGAAAGGAGTTTCTCAGAGAAAAATTGCAAAGAGTTTGAAGTTATCATCATCTACAGTGCATAATATCATCCAAAGATTCAGAGAATCTGGAACAATCTCTGTGCGTAAGGGTCAAGGTCGGAAAACCATACTGGATGCCCGTGATCTTCGGGCCCTTAGACGGCACTGCATCACATACAGGAATGCTACTGTAATGGAAATCACAACATGGGCTCAGGAATACTACCAGAAAACATTGTCGGTGAACGTGCCATTCGCCGTTGCCGGCAAAAACTCTATAGGTCAAAAAAGAAGCCATATCTAAACATGATCCAGAAGTGCAGGCGTGTTCTCTGGGCCAAGGCTCATTTAAAATGGACTGTGGCAAAGTGGAAAACTGTTCTGTGGTCAGACGAATCAAAATTTGAAGTTATTTTTGGAAAACTGGGACGCCATGTCATCCGGACTAAAGAGGACAAGGACAACCCAAGTTGTTATCAGCGCTCAGTTCAGAAGCCTGCATCTCTGATGTATGGGGTTGCATGAGTGCGTGTGGCATGGGCAGCTTACACATCTGGAAAGGCACCATCAATGCTGAAAGTTATATCCAAGTCCTAAACACTTCACTCTGTGACTGGATTCAAGACTTCCTCACCGGCAGACCTCAAGTGGTGAAAATGGGCCAGTTCACCTCCAACTCCATCACCCTGAACGTAGGAGCCCAACAGGGCTGTGTCCTGAGTCCCCTGCTCTACTCTCTATACACACACGACTGCGTGTCCTCTCACAGCTCCACTTCTATTGTTACATTTGCTGATGATACTGTGGTTCTGGGCCTCATTTCCAACAATGATGAGACCGCATACTTGGATGAGGTAGAGAGACTTACATCATGGTGCCAGGACAACTGTCTCTCTCTGAACGTGAGCAAAACTAAAGAGCTGATTGTAGACTTCAGGAAGAGACAGCAGCCCCACACTCCTCTTATGATCAGTGGGACCCCTGTGGAGAGGGTGAGCAGCTTCAAGTACCTCGGTGTAAACATCTCCGAGGACCTGACTTGGACTGCACACATTCAAACACAGGTCAAGAAAGCCAGGCAAAGATTGTACCATCTGCGACAGCTGAGGAAATTCAGGGTCTCACCAGCCATCCTGAAAACTTTCTATTCAGGGGCCATAGAAAGTGTATTGACTCTCAGTGTGGTCTGGTAACGCCACAAACCAGGACTTCAAAGCTCTGCAGAGAGTCGTGCGCTTAGCTGAGCGCATCTCAGGGTCTGCTCTCCCCTCTCTGCAGGACATCTACCTCAAACGCTGCAAAAGCAGACCTGCTAAAATAACCAAGGACTCAAATCACCCTGGTAACCATCTTTTCATTTTACTGCCATCTGGCAAGCGCTTCCGGAGCATGATGGCAAAAACTGAGAGACTGAGGAGGAGCTTCTTCCCTCAGGCCATCAGGCTCCTAAACTCAAACTCAGTCTCATAACATTTAAAAGACTCAATTTAATAAACTGTAAAACATTCATTATTCTCCACCATCCGCATAGCTGCTATGTGTACATACCCGGTACAACCTGTTTGCACATTCTTCTTGCACATCCCTGTTTACATTATTATTTATTAAGTCCACAGTATACTGTATTGCACATTGTATTTTATTGCATATTTTACAAATTTTTCTTCTTATTTTTATTTTTACCTATATTTATATATATTCTCTTGTGTTATGTTTCATTTTTTTGCACTGTCCATTGAGCGGACCTGTCCTGATTTACATTTCACTACGGATTATATCCTGTATAATTGAGTATGTGACGAATAAAAGAACCTTGAACATTGATAGGAACTTAATCTAACTAATTCGTCATAAGTTTAAAAAACAAACATTTGCTAATTGATTCTAATTAAAATCACTGTTGTTAGCGCTTAATATTTCTGTAGTACAGCAAAACAGCCAAGATCATTCATAAAAACGTATATAAAATAATTCTTAAGCGTAAACGTGTACACCAATAAGCTCTGCTGTATTATAATATAAACCAATGAAATTGGGGTGGGCAGAGCAACACGTGTCGCCCCACCTTAATGTGTCGTCCCACCCCATCGTCCAGGGTGCACTCTGGGGCTACTCGTAAGATTCGGCTAAGTTGCATAAGGAGCTTAAAATATCATCTTGTTTTGATGTTGGGTGCTAGAATCGATGTAATACAGCATCGAATGAGAAATTTGATCCTATACCTGCTGCCACTGCCAGACAAAAAACAGATCGTCCATCATTTGAGTGAGAGTGTAACGTTACAGGTCAGTCGATCTGGTTTTGTCCGTTAAAGTTAACCTTTTTTGACAGGTTTCCGTGTTGTTGTTGCTCAGCAATGGCATGGACGAGATGCTGTCTGGGGGTTTGGCAAAAGGACGGTGGGCGGTGCTCAGGATGGTGACTGAAGGTGGTGACAGAGTAGTTCTGATGTCACATTTTTACAGAAGTAAAAAAGGGCTCGTGAAAAAAACAGCTACTTTATGCAGGCTGTGTGCACTTTACTGTGGACTGACTGTTTTGAAATGTATATGGTAGTTACATAGCCTCTAGATCTCTGTTATCACAAAAAAAGCTAGGAAATTTCTGTTTTGACAATATGGGACCTTTAACATATGAGGGAACTTTAATTTCAGTACTAGGACATAAAATTAACTATTCTTGTTTTTACTGACAACATAATATAAATGGAAACATCTATCTAGATTATTTAGTACATTAAAAAATATATATATTTTACTATATTTATTTTTACATTTTTAAATCATAGCAGTCCATCATTATTTGTCAGTCTGTTCTTACTCTGAAACAATTCTTGAAGCGCTTGCTAACCATATACAAAGCAATTGGGTTTATGCATGAGTTCAGTGATGCCATGTTGATCCCGATATAATCAAGAACCAGGAAGAAACTACAGGTAAACAAACACAGACAAACAGTTTCATTATTAGTAAGTATGATTTAATAAAAAGATTTTAAGTCTGTGATTTTAACAGAAAGAGTGTTTATTTCTAGATTACACACTGGAACTCTTGCCCTTCAAGTGTCAAATTTAACTGTTTAGAGCAACATTGTAGTGTTTAACAAGAGAAGTCTGTGAAAATAGAGGATGTGTTCTTACCTCAGAAGCTCGCAACGGTTGGGGTCCCTTTCATCATAAATGGTAAGCTTAAGAATACGACTGAGATGCAGAGGAAGCCAGCACAGTGCAAAGACTAGCACCAGACAGAACACGGTTTTAGCCACCTCACGCCTCTGTAGGGCACAATCACGTCTGTTGCTGATATTTATTTATTTTTGGACAATTTCAGTGCATTAAGACAAAATGATAAGTATGTCATCTGCAGAGTATTAAAGGGGTCATGAACTGCCTTAGTTTTAAAATTTTGTTTTTAACCCCCCTCATCAGAACGTTCCATTTAAATAAGCGTTGCGGATTGTAAACTTGGAAGTATACGCCCACTGCTATGATTGATTAATAGTTGTTTATGTTTGACAGCGTATATTCCTCATAGATGGATGCTGTTGTGATATAGGTCAAAAACAAATGAATAATTCAATACATATCAAAAGATATGTAAGAAGAGACAAAGCAATAGTGACCATGTAATGAACAGTTACTCACACTTTTGTTGAGACATTACTGTCGGATCCAATATAGTCGGCACAGCAGTCTTTTAGAGTCAATCTTTTTTTAAATCTTGTGTCCAATTGTGCCTTGTTTAGAAACGAATCCATGGTGAAATGAAGTGAACAAAGGTCTAAGTTCTTACTGTTGTGGTTTGGATCTTCATTAAAAATAAAGTTAATTTACTCTTAGCTAATTTTGGGATCAGAAGGAAGGCAACGCAAACACTGTTTTCCCACTTGGCACTGCACAGCATCTTGTTGTCTTCAGAGCCATCTTTATCGTTTGTTTTTTTGCATTGACCTGCACGTTTGCCTCTCTTGTAAACACTACATGTGCGAATCGAGGTGGTGCTTATGCACACTATTACATAATAGAGTAGAACATTCCAAAAGCGGTAAGTTTGGCAGATTGCCTTACATATAAGCTGTTTTTAGACTAACACCAAAGTTTTGAGTTCTGAAACTTGTGGGATGTTTTTATACAATGACCTCTTATATGTCAAAATATCAAGAGAACTTGGGTTTCTCAGTTCTTGACCCCTTCAATACACTTTGGGTACTACACTATGTGTAGAGGGTGTGTGGTCTCTCTCGAAAGAAAATACAGTAAACTTTCAAAAGGACAGAGGAAGGACAGAATGCTCTGACCTGTTTTAGTTGATCGCTGAGTGCAATTTGGACCCCATTCTTCTTTCGAAGCATTTCACGGGTCATGAGAGTGTAGAAGATAGCAGTACACGTCAGCGGCATGCAGAAGTAGAAACTGAAAAGCCACCAATCTTTGGCTGACTTATAAAACTGGAATATAACACAGATCATTATTAACATTCAGTAAGGCAACTGAAATAATCCAGTTACTATGTTTCTTGCCTAAAATTCTGTTGATCCAAACATTGTACAAACACAACAACATGGAGCCTCTTTACTGTACATATGCAAACTGACCTGCATGAACTTGTTTTTCTGCATAGGGTGGAGCAAGCAAATTCTAAGTTGCTCTCCTTTGTAGTCCATTGTGATCATGTCAAAGGCAATGGCCTCTGGCACTGAAAGTATAATGGACAGCACCCATATCAGAATGATTTCAATGGCTGTCCATTTAGGAATGCCGATGCCTTTGATGCGGTTCCACGATGCCACTGCTCGAAACCTTTGAGGAAAAGTCAGAGCCAGATGAAATGGTGTTACTAGATACTGAGGTACAAAGAGCAATCAAATACAACAAAATACAGATACCTATCTATGCTCAGTGCACACAAACTCAGCACTGTGATGCCAACTGATGCCTTTTGTACAAAGGGAACCATTTTGCAAAGTCCAACACCAAATGGCCAATCTTCAGCCAGAAGCTGAAAGACAGGTACTTTTGTTACTAATGCTAAGTTCATATTATGTAGCAGGCTTTGAACATCATACATAAAGATAAACTAACAACAGAATACAGTTCACAGTGCATAAGTTAAATGCTAAACGATATGTAATATGTAATTTTTATTAAATAGACTGTTGTCAGAAACTGCAATTAGAGTTGGACATAATTATTTGGGTTCACATATAAAAAAAAATGGGTGTAATTTGTTTGACATTCTGTAAGATATACCTTTTGCAGTGGCATTATCTCAGGATTTCTCAAGTTAAATTAGAAGCATGTGTGTATTTAGCTATAGGTGAAAATTGGAATGCTTATTAAATGCCAGTAAAGACCTGTTTGTCATATTCCAAAACGTTACTGTTAACGTTAAAGTAAAATGAAATAATAGCATAAAACGTCGTATTTACTAATCGTTTATCTGTTTGTTTGTTTATTTACTTTAAGGTCATACAATATTTTTTTAAATAAGTGTTTTTATTATTAATATTATTATTAAAGATTAAATAAAAGCTGTCCTGGAAATTGTGCTTACCTTATAGACATTAATGGGAATGTCTATGACAATATGCAAAAGGTCCCCAAGCGCCAGACTTGCAATGAGGACATTAGGACCGTTCCGCATGCATTTATTTTTATAAATGATTCTGAGCAGCGTAGAGTTTCCGATTATTCCAACTACAAACACAATGCATGAAACCACGGTGTTAATATATTTGAAAGTATCTCTTATTTCTGTGGGACCTGTGCACATAGGCGGCAAAACTCTTGGTCGTCGAGGCATGGACTCATTGACCACACTGTCTTTTCCAAGTGCAGATTTCAGGGTTGGAGACACGAGTCCCGTGGAAAGTTGCCCCTTTCCTTGAGCACTTATCAAGACGAAGTGTCCAGTCAGGAGAATGAGCAAAGAAACAACGCACATTGTTTCCATTATTTGTATGAAACGTTTGTGCTAAAACTTTTCATCAGTTTAATTTAACAATTTATATTGATTACCAAATATCTTCAGGCTAGAATTTCAAAGAAAACCTTTGGCAATTGTCTGTTCACGGTTATATTGCTTGTAGATTACAAATACCTCAAAGCGGATATTTTAACCCTTCGTTTAAGTTATTCGTATGGAGAGAAAGTCTTTGACGTCTTCTGACAAGTTAGTCCATCAAAACTCCAGATTATTCAATTCGCCCACATTTCCTTCCAAACGCAAGGATTTCTTTCACATGACCACGACGTCAAGTGTGTTATCTGTATTTGCGGCGTTTCCTCAGGATATGACTCTTCTTTCCCACTGGCCCTCCCCCGACTATGAAAGCCGTTTCCGCCACGCTTGGGCGAAGAATGAAATAAATAATAATAATAAACTTTCTAAAAGGTATGACTTAATACCTCACTATAATAATAATTATAATAATAATAATAATAACAACAACAATTATCATCATCATATTCTGAAAAAGTCCCTAAATATTGAAAAACCGTTTTATAATAATGAAGATTTTTTTTCTCAAAATGGTTTAATGGGTTAACCTACCGACAGACAATTATGCATTGCTGTTCATGACTTCAGATCTTATACAACTCCTCTCACTCAAGGTGTCCCTGTCATGTCCTGTTCTGTAGCTACAATATGTTACCCATTGTTCACATTATTCACTGTCGCGGTCTCAGCATTATGCACTTCCTCTTGACTCATTAAATGTGTGTATTGCTGACATCAAATCATAAAAACATTACATTAAAAACTTTATTTAATTTAATCATGATAAAACAGGGGTTATGTTTGGTCCACCATCTATCAGACTATTAAAGATTTCATATTTAATCCTTGATTTACATTCTAATCTCATAAAGGCTAAACTTTATTTTCAAAACCACATGTTGCACCTTCACAATATTGCCCAACTGTGGGCTGCCCTCTGTCTCAAAGACATTGAAACCCTTGTTTATGCTTTTTTTTATAAGCTCACGCCTTGAACACTGTAAATCCCTCTGTTGGGTTACCTCCTAAAACCATAGGAAAATTACAATATATCCAAAATCCTACCGCCAGAGTCATTATTTAAGTTAATAAGTCTGAATACATTACCCCTTTGCTCTATATGTTACCTCTCACTGCCTGTATTCATAAAAATCCCCAGTTAACATTTTAATGTTTTCATGATCTTGCTCCCCATCATCTGTCGGAATTGTTGCACCTTTACTGACTGTACCTTATTTCCATCTTTCACCAGCAAATGGTAGATCATTCAGAACCCAAACTCTAGAACTCACTTCCACAGACTCTCTGTAACATCTCCACCCAGGGCCTAAAACTAACTTTTTGACACATCTGCCAATGGCCGGTGACGTGATAAAATTTACCGGCCAAAATTATTTTTACCGGCCATGAAACTCTTTTTGCAAAAACAAGCAGTTATTACTACTACAATTACTAAGCATATACACAATGTTTTCAATTTGTCCTGCTACTGGTGTCTCTATTAAACGCATTGTCCCTAAATTTTACCTATTATTATAGCCATTCAACGTTACAGTATAATTTAAAGCCATGCATTATTTGTAACATTTAATAGGCTTTGAAATATATAGCAACTTTTAATTTTAATTATTTTAAAACAATCTTCACATAAACTATAAATTGTTTATGCATAAACTGTACAGATTAATCTTTATTCAAGCTGCAAATGTTAATCAGCGACTAGAACAGTCCAATGATTTCTCTTTTGCTTTTGTTCTTTGATTTACATCAATGACAGACTTCAGCAGGTTTCACTTTAAAAGCAGCGCTGTCTCTTTAAAACCTGATGCACATGATGCGGATCTGACACATATCTGATTTTCTCCCAAGTCTTTACCGTCATTTAAGATTTTGTAACTAATTTAAGACTATGTTTACGAAATAAGAGCTGTAGTCAAGTCCACCTTTGTCAAGTCCAAGACCAGGACTATCGAGTCCGAGTCAAGACCGAGTCCAAAGAGGTTCAAGTCCAAGTCAACTCCAATTCCAGGAGGTTTGAGTCCAAGTCAAGTCCAAGTCCAAATGAGACAGTCAAAACAGAGAAAGAAGAAAATAATCTTCTTCAAAACCACATACTTAACTATTGATAATTTATGTTATACGAGAGACAGCATATTTACTTTAGACAGCATTTATTTACTTTAGGTTTAGCAATTTCACTAAAGTCACATAAGTTCAGCTTCACATTTTCAGTATTTTATTATAGTGTATCACTCACATTCTGAGCTGCCAATGGAAAATGGTAACCGAGACGTTCCCTTTCAGTCGGTCACGAACTGACCGACGAATTGGGGATATCTACCAACACGCCACTGTCACTGGCCCTTCCAGCGCTCTGTTTGAGACTCCTGGACCATCCCCAACTTGACGGAGCGGGAGTCAGGGCTCTAAGCAGAGAAGGTCAGTCACTGCTGTTACGCAAGACCCACTCAGTATGACTATCGGATAACGCTGAGAAAACTTGCCCTAGAAGGGAAGGGGACGCTACGGAAGCCACACCTTGCCCGTAGGAAGGTAACTAGCGGTTACACATATGGACTAGCCAAGAGGGTAGTGCAACATATGGAAGTCTCTGGGGTGGTTCCAGCCTAGTTCTAGGGTGGAAAGAACACCAGCAGAGATGACAGAGTGGACTCTGTCAGGGGAAAGACACGGGCTAGCCGGACTGGGTAGCCTTCCGTGGAGGAATACGCATATGGGGTCGCTGCTGGGACCGCACACATGGACACCCAGCCTAACACAGGTTCTCATAATACAACGAGTGAAGGCCTGGCGTCAGATGCTCCACCACATCTGACTGCCGCGGGGTGATGGAGGAACTCACAGGTCAGCCATACCTGGAGACCTCTACTTAAGCAAAAGACGCATGTATCCGGCCCAGCAGGCGGGAATGGCGTTGCAAGCCGACACTTAGAATGGGTTCTTCACACTACTGGCCCCTGGGGGCGAGTACATGGGAAGATACCGGCTCTACCCGAAGGCTATAGAATCTAGCGAACGTGTTAGGTGTCGCCCAGCCCGCAGCTCTACATATATCTGTCAGCGAGGCGCCTTGAGCCAGCGCCCAGGAGGAAGAAACACCTCTAGTTGAGTGTGCTGGCAACCTGAACAGGCAAGGCACGTCTTGGGATTGGTATGCCAAGACAATAGCATCCACTATCCAGTGGGCTAACCTCTGCTTGGAGACAGCCTTCCCCTTCTGCTGGCCTCCATAACAGACAAAGAACTGGTCTGAGGTCTTGAAGCTTTGTGTTCTGTCCACGTACAGCCGCAGAGCACGGACGGGACAGAGAAAAGCTAGGGCTGGGTCTGCCTCCTCCGAGGGCAGCGCTTGCAGGCTCACTACGTGGTCCCTGAAGGGAGTGGTAGGAACCTTGGGCACATATCCAGGTCTCAAGACAACGTGTGAGTTGGCCGACCCGAATTCAAGGCAGGATTTGTCAACCGAAAACGCCTGCAGGTCCTCTACTCTCTTAATGGAAGCCAATGCAGTCAGGAGAACTGTCTTTAATGGCATAATTTTTACCTCAGCTGACTGCAAAGTTTCAAATGGAGGTCTCTGAGGTGCCATGAGCACCAGAGATAGGTCCCAAGAGGGTACAGAGGTAGGACGAGGAGGGTTCAACCTCCTCGCCCCTCTAAGGAACCTGACGACCAGGTCGTGGTTACCAAGATACTTACCATCAACTGCGTCGTGATGTGCGGCAATTGCGGCAACATACACCTTCAGGGTGGAGGGACACTGCCTACGATCCAACCCTTCTTGCAGGAAGGAAAGCACAACTCTAGTGGATGCCCCTGAACTTGGGGGGACGCCGGGCAAACTTAATCGTATAACTGAGTCTGATGGTGCGGATGAGCCAGCGAGATGGGCTGGGGAGCGCTAGCCAGGCTCCCAGACACCACCCAAGTGGGACCAACGGAACCACAGACGTACCCGGGGTGGGGCAGCGAGGTGGAACACAGGGACTCAACTCGGGAGGCACTGAGGTGGCCCAAAGTGGAGTCTGCGTGAGCTGCGCAACACTTACCTGGTTCCAGGGTGGGGCAGGGGGAGTGAGAGAAGGCCTGGTGGCGTCCTCGAACCACACACCACTGACTGCTGGCAAGGAGAAAGGGGGAAGGGGGTGGCAAGGTGTTTGTAACATGTCGCACACCGCCAACCGTGCCCTCTTGTGAATCAGAGATATAGGAAATTGCTCTTTTATTGAAAATGTGGGTACCGACTGTGGACTCCGAGGAGCCAGCGGCGGAACAAAAACAAAAGGAAACAAAAGATTCTCCACCCGGCCCTCCTCCGGGGGAGGGAGTGATGTAGACACCATCTCCCAAAGAGCAGATCTTCCCACCTCCGGGTCGCCCGTCTCAGGGCCACTAACGTGAGGCAGTAATCATGACCATCACCAGGGGCCAGGTAGCGGCCGCATCCAGTAGCACACGGTCTGAATGACATCTTGAAAATGATGTAGGATCAAACCGTGTGTGCTCTTTTAGGAATTTTGCTCTATCCTGGTGCTGAAACGCACAGGGAAATGGAAATGTTCCTGTTTGCAGTAGCGCTGCTGTGCTGTGACATGCTTTGGTACAGCTGATCTGGCAATGCTAGAAAAATCTCCTTCACTGATTTGCTCCCGGCTATGCTCTGCTCACATGCGCTGATAATATAGCTTTGCCAGGGTTTTATATTTTTATACATGTTTACTTTATGTTTCTTAGAATCATCATTTCTATTAATTTCTCACTGATTCACATGATCTGATGAGCATTAACACATATTACGTGATCGTATCTCTTTATGAACGGATGGCAGAGACGCGCATTTTCCTTTACCACACACACACACTGAAGCGCGCGTGACGTCTCAATGAGGACATAAACACTCAAACAACATCTCCAGAACTGCTCTAAGAGTCACTTCATGAGCATTTCACCGTTTCATTATTTCATCAAATTATCCTCATATCATATACACACAGAAATGTAAAGGTATTCACGTGAAGCCGTCAAAATAAAAGCACGGTTTTTGTAGACAGTACAGCAGAATTTTTTTTTCAGCAGAATGTACATACTACTACTACTAAAATTATGAAAACTTTATTTTCAACTTGCGCAAAACAAAACAAAAAAGTTACACGAGCGGCGCACCAGCTTAAAATGCCGTGTTTATCAGAGACACAGAGACTAGATTAACTGTGACAGAGGAACCAAACAGCGATCCTTTATTTACACCAGAGAATGACTGAAGTTGATAGTGTGGGACCATTTTGGGTACACCAAGAATGACCAGGGCGTCATTTAAATATTGCTGTAAAAATAGCAGTTAAAGAGTATACTTTACATAAAGGATAAAGCACGGCTAGCCAACCTGTTCTCGTTGTGAAATAAAGGATTTTAATGCACGACGTGAAGGCAAGGACCACCTGACGTGAAGTTCGTTAGCTCTAGCATTCTTCCCGCTTCAGACAGAGATGAAATAGTGCAGAGAGAGAGAGAGATAGAGAGGGAGCGAGAGAGAGACAGAGAGGGAGACAGACAGAGAGGGAGCGAGAGAGAGAGAGAGACAGAGAGGGAGAGAAACAGAGAGAGAGAGGTGACAGTTGCATGTGTGAATTAGTCTACCTACATCTGCGCGTCACTACAAACAATGAAGATTTGAGTAGAGTCATTTAAACAATTTTACCCCCTCTTTGCTGATTAATATAATGTAGCGATCCAATGTCTAAGCTATTTTATTAATAAAAGTCGCTGGGCAGCGTTGACAAGTTTCTGCCTCGATCCCTAAATCGATCTCGAGCTCACAAACCAAAATAATAGACATGATTTTCTCAGGTCATATGTAAAATCAAATGAATAAAGATTATTAAAATGAATAAGTATGTATGACAGTTGATTACAATAATAGTTTAGTTTATTCCCCTCATTAGTAACAGTGTCCTCTGTGGGATAAATAAAGTTAATATTAGTCTTTTATTAATAATACTTAATTAACATTGTGATTTGTCATTCCTGTTATAGTATTATTCATAAGTTTAAAAAACTTTCACCATATTTCCAAGTTCTGTACCTCAGGTCTAAAAGAAATGTAGAAAGATTATACAAAATGTAAACACCATAAATATTTGTGATCTATTTCCATTTGTTATTTCCAAAAGGGAAATACTGACTGATGTTTATAGAGCAGATGCCACCTTTTTTATTCCAATAGAAGAGATGGATTTTGTTTATTCTTTAGTATTATTATTTTGTGCTGCATTATTGCTTACTGTGATATTTCTGTTTCAAAAGGCAGCAAACACTTTAATATCTGAGTTTATGTGATTGTCACAGATAAGCCAGGCTCCACCACCAATCTCTCACAGCGATCACTGTCACCTGAGTTTTAACTCAAACCACCTGCACCTCATCAACACTCAATTAAGCCAGCACTACTTAAGCACACACCTCACCTCAGTCAGTTTGCCACCTCGCTCCTCCTGTTAAACACCTCCTGTTCGCTTACCTCCTGTTCGCTTACCTCCTGTTCGCTTACCTCCTGTTCGCTTACCTCCTGTTCGCTTACCTCCTGTTACCTCCTGTTCGCTTACCTCCTGTTCCTCGTTGTTGGTCTGAGGTGTGTGCTCAACCACGTCATCCACGAGTTCCTGGCAAGAAAATCATTATATCCTTTAACATTCTAGGTACTTCAAGATACTTAATCACCATTCTTCCCTGTTTACCCGACTGCTGAATTCAAATAAACATTGCTGTGTTATTTCATATCGTCTGTGTAGGGTCTACTTCCCGTAACAGTGATTTTATGTTGTGAAATTAATAAATGCATAATAATTGTAATAACCGTGATTATTCCTCAGACTATAATCGTACCAACAAAATCTATAATCGTTGCATCCCTAGTTTCAGGCAGTTGAAGGGTGTACATTGTGTGCACATGATAAGGATGGATCCACCTCCGCTGAATTTTGAGAGGAAAAAAACCCTGTTTGCAGGACTATACATAATTTGGATAATTAGTCAAAAACAACGGTTATGTTTTATTCTGTTGCATAGAACTGAATAAAAATACATTGAGATTTAATTTTAATATATTTTCTTTCAATAAAATGGTGGCTATTTTAATGGCAAATTTTTTTTTTTCAGTGTCATTAAAATGTCTTACAAAATTACTTTATATCATTTAATAAAATAAATAATTAGTACAAAGCATTTTCAGTTTTTGACCAAGCACATCCTGAATTCTCGGTTTCGGCCCAGAATTTTCATCTCTGTGCATCCTTAGCATTTACTTTAACTACATATGGTGCCCTGTGTTTGCAACCACATGCTCCTTTAAATGATGATTACACACACACACCAGTATGCAAAGAGACTTTTAAGAGGGTTTATTCTCCAATTAACTTTAAATTCATGTTGCTGAAAAATGTGTTAATAAATGTTATGTGAATGGACTCTTGTTTTTGTTCCACATTAGCTTCCTGTCTACTAATGTTTCCCTCTTACACAAGTCACAAAGCCTTCTAAGAAGACAGTAAAGGCTCATGTCATACCTGAGCTGTAGTTAGGCAGAAACTTAAGTTTTTTTTAAAATTATTATTACTATTTGATTTATGTCTTAGTTTTAGGTTGTACTATGTTTACCTTTTTTAAAGTAATTTGAAATTGTTTTTTATATTTGTATAATTTTATATTTATATATTTGTATTTGCATTTTGAATGTAATATGGCAATTAAATGCACTAAATGGGTTTAGTTTTCACAGTCATTAATGTATGCAATTTCAGCAATAAAAAATTTCATTTTCTCAAAAGGAATCAACTTAATTGGTTATTTTAAGAGACCTGTCTTTCTCTTTTATATTTAGAATTGCTCTTTAATAAAGAAAGTTATACTTATCCGATTACTCGATTAATCACTGGCATTTACGGTAGAATACTCGATTACTAAAATCTTCGATAGCTACAGCCCTACTGCAGAGTTTATCTCCAATTTGCCTAAAAATACTTGCCTGAAAGTTTCTAGTATGCTTAGATTAGCTGTTTCAGGTGTGTTTGAAAAGGGTTGGAGCTGAACTCTGCAGGACCAGCCCTCCAGGACCAAGTTTCGAGACTAAAGAAGTCTTATGGTTTTCCTAAAGAAACCATAGTACAACATAACCCTCCCAAGCAAGGTTGTGTGGGGCCACACATGCATTTGTTTGCTGTTTGCCTTAGGCCATATAATATGTGCTATATATAATATATACATCCCCTGGGGATGGGGGATATAGACAGTGTTTCAGGTGTTCATATAGTGCAGTTAGAGAAAAGACAATTAAAGATTGAAAAATTTAAGTATTTTTTTTTTGGGGGGAATGAAACGCATTTGTCCGTGTTTCACTCAGTCTCGAACAGTGGTGGACGAAGTACACAAATCAAGCACTTGAGTAAAAGTACAGATATGTATTATAAAATATAACTCCAGTAAAAGTACTGTTTTTTCAATTTTACTCACGTGAAAAGTACAAAAAATACTAAATGTTTTATGTACTTAAGTAAAAAAAAAAGTACTTTTGTACTTCTATATAGACCACTTAATTAAATTTTATATTTGCACATATTTTTATAATCCCACTGCTCAAAATACCTGGCATTTTCCCAAAATAACCACTATATGGAGTCAAGATATATTTTTGTTGTTGATATGGACTACGTTGACAAGATTGGTGTAGTAGTTCACTGTGAAGCTAACATTGTAATGTACCTGAGAGAAAACAGATTTGACCATCTGATTTTCACCAGTAAGAAAAAGTGTTTTAAAGCTTGTTGTTTTGCAGAACGTCACATTTATATATGAAATGAGAATAATGCCTGAAGTTAGGAAGAACATTTCATAATGATTTTTTTTTCTTCTCAAACCTTGTCTGTGCTGTAAAAACACCCCTGTCTAAATGCCCCCAGAGAACATCACTACCCACTTCGATAATTACTGTAGTTATGTTCTGAACATCACATCCTTTCTTTTTCCCTCAGATGTAATTAGGGTTGGGTATCGTTTGAATTTTATCGATTTCGATTCTGCTTATCGATTCTTTTCGATTCCCAGTTTCGATTCCAATGTGATTAGATAATGATATCAAGCATTTATCCCGTGTCTCTTTTTAGCAAATCATTGCACAATATATATAGCATGCATTTGAGAGACGTTCTGAAATGTAATGCATTCATACATGCATGCATGTACAGTTTGCAGCTTTAATAGCCTTTTTTGGTAATTTCATGACTTAACTGACGACAGACTCTTATGTCTCTTTTGCGCTTATTTATGATGACGCGATTAGGGCGTGCGCCGTGAGCACAGTGACGGCTGGCGCTCTGACAGGACACTGACGTTTGTTTTACTGACATATAGTCTAACAGCATCTCGTTGTTCTACCGAAGCTCATTTGGCTGATGTACCTTTTCCGCGCTCATTTGACTCGCGCCTGGCGCTGAGGCAAAGCTGCAGTGCACGTCTGAAAAGTCTCGTTTGATTTGGATGCAAAAAAATACACCGGTTCCGCGTCTTAATAAAGGCATTTCTTGTCAAGAAAAAGGGGATAACAACTGCAGTTTTGAGCAGGGTGGCCAAGCTTAGATCAGTGGTGGCACTGCTGCACGGATGTGAAGTGATCACAACATTGTGATCGCACACCTCAAAGGCTGAGGAATGAAACAGACAAATCATTTTAATTTTGAGTCATGTTCGCGATCTTTAACGATTTATTAAATTAATGTCATGTTGGTGGTGACACCTCTCTTGCAAAATGTTTAGCTATCACAGATATTATACTTCTTCACAGATATTACAGATATTAGGCTTCTGATCGCAAATGCAGGCAAACTTTGGAGGCTTAGATTAGCGAACAAGGTCCTGGCAGATCGCTATCACACCGCCCAGCTAACAATTTTACGTTATAAAAACGTTCCCGTAACGTTCCCATTAAGTTACAAAAACGTTATGTTTGAATGTTCTTAGAACGTTCAAAACGTCCAGTTTTTTAGACGTTGTATTAACGTTCTTGTTTGGTTATAAGAACGTTATGTAAAACGTTTTTAGAACGTTTCAGTTTTTTGTTATATTAATGTTATAAGAACGTTATTTAAAACGTTTCAGTTTTTTGTTATATTAATGTTATAAGAACGTTATTTAAAACGTTTTTAGAATGTTTCAGTTTTTTGTTATATAAATGTTATAAGAACGTTATTTAAAACGTTTTTAGAACGTTTCAGTTTTTTGTTATATTAATGTTATAAGAACGTTATTTAAAACGTTTTAGAACGTTTCAGTTTTTTGTTATATTAATGTTCTAAGAACGTTATTTAAAACGTTCTATTCCCCGTTATAGTCATGTTCTAAGAACGTTTTCCCAATGTTCCCATTAAGTTATAAAAAACATTGTTTGAATGTTCTTAGAACGTTTAAGAAGTCCAGTGTTTAGACATTGTATTAACGTTCTTGTTTGGTTACAAGAACATTATTTAAAACATTATTAGAACGTTCCATCCCCATTATATTAATGTTCTAAGAACATTTCCCTAACTTTCCCATTAAATTATAAAACATTGTTGAAGGTTCTTGTTTTAGACGTATGAACGTTATTTTTTGGTTATAAGAACTCTATTCAAAACATTATTAAAACATTCAATTAACTCATTATATAAACACCCTCAATGTTTTTCTAAGATTATAAAATTATTTTTTAAAACAACGTTCCTAAAAGCTAGAAAGTTGAGTCAAGATTGGAACATTGAAATTATCAATTAACTCAAAATAAAATGTGACCCTGGATCACAAAACCAATCATAAGCAGCACAGGTATATTTGTAGCAATGGCCAATACATTGTATGGGTCAAAATCATTAGAATATTAAGTAAAGATCATGTTCCATTAAAATATTTTGAAAATGTCCTACTGTAAATATCAAAACTTAATATTTGATGAGTAATATGAATTTTTAAGGACATCACTTAGACAACTTTATAGGCGATTTGCAGCCTCAGATTCTGGATCTTCCAACAGTTGTATCTCAGCCAAATATTGTTCTATGCTAACAAACCATGCATCAATATAAAGCTTATTTATTAAGCTTTCAGATTATGCATAAATATCAAAAAAAAAAAAAAGACCACTATGACTGGTTTTGTGGTCCAGGGTCATTAATGTGCAACAAGTATGGATACCACATCATTGTGAACAAAATCAATGACATGTACAAAGAATCAATTAAATGTATACTTTATATTCTATTGTAGTTATATTCAGTTCATATTATAATTCACTAGCAGTTCATACAGTATTTTCAGTTCAGATCAATATGAAAATACCTGTAAAAAACAATCAGAAACAATTAAAAACTTTCAGACTTTTAAATTGACTTTTTTTGAATTTATACAAAATATTTAGAACTAGAAAGAACATTCATGAAATGTACAGACGGCAAAATGTACATATGAAAGCAGCTTAAACACTAAAATCTAAAACATAAACAAAAAATTAAGAAGAAAGATTTGGAGATACAGAGATATATTATAAATGACAACTGTTTTTAATGATGTCACTGTGACATCTCCATGTCAGCTTCAGTCATTGGTACATCAGAGTGGACTGAAGCTTCAGAGGAAGTCGGGACATACTGGAAGGACAAAAAGACAACAGTGTTATATTAAGTGTAGAGAGATTTTGTATAAAAGCACTGGAATGCTGTACCTGCTCATGCAGAAAATCTTATAAAAATATTGTATAGCCAAAGTTGTGTATTTTTTAATGCTTCTGCATGATCAATTAATGATTAGTCTGAGTTATGCATAGGTGTTTTATTTTTATTTTTTTAGTTCATATTTGTATTTAATTAGTAACACTAATTACATATTACTGCATCAAAATAATTAGGAAATGAAAAATAATTTTAAAGTGCACTGCACAAAGGACAGTTAATGCAAAAATGCACCGTGAAGTTCTAGGAAATAGCCAGCAGGTTCATTCCTGGAGAACCAATTTCCCCCTGCGGTGAGAACAAGTCAAAAAGTGGGAACTTCCGGCAATAGTTCTATGAAGAAGTATGAAAAGTTTCCTCCGGTGCAAAATCGCCTTTTGAAAAACATGTGGATTTCTTGATTGTAATAATATTGTCCTATAAAATAAAAAACAACATTTAATATTTATGATAATAACAATTATTACTATAAAGTATAGTATAATTATTAATATAAATGTTATTATTTAAGTACCTGCCAACTGTTTGGAAACATTACATTTAGGGCTGTAGCTATCGGATATTCTACCGAAAATTCCATCGATTAATCGAGTAATTGGATAAGAACTACTTTTTATTTTTAAAGAGCAATCCTAAATATACAAGAGAAAATAAGACAAGTCTCTAAAAATAAACAAGTAATTTGTTTCCTTTTTAGAAAAATATTTTTTTTTATTGCTGAAATAGCTGAAATATTTTAATAAGTGAAAACTAAACCCATTTAGAGCATTTAATTGCCAAATTAGATAAAAAATGCAAATACAAATAAGGTAAATATAGTACAACCTAAAACTAAGACATAGATCTAAATAATAGTATTAAAAAATAATAATAAAATCTAAATATTGTGCAACTTAACTTCCACCTTTGATCCTAACTAAAGCTCAAGCATGACACAAGCCTTTACTCTCTTCTTATAAGAATTGTGGCTTTTGTGAGAGGCAAAGATTAATGGACCGGAAGATAATGTGGAACGAAAACAAGAGTCCATACACAACATTAACACATTTCTCAGCAACATGAATTTAAAGTTATTTGGAGAATAAACCCTCTTAAATGTCTCTCTGCATACTGGTGTGTGTGTGTGTGTGTGTGTAATCCTTTAAAGGAGCATGTGGTTGCAAATAGTGCTCTGTATGTAGTTACAGTAAATGGTAGTGATGCACCAAAATGAAAATTCTGGGCCGAAGCAGAATTCTGGATGTGCTTGGTCGAAAACCAAAAATGCTTTGTAATAATTATTTATTTTATTAAAAAGTAAATTTGAAAGACTTTTAATTTAACTCAATTTTAATGACACAGAATTGTAAAAACACAAGCCAATAAAATAACCACACTTTTATTGAAAGAAATCTATGCGCGTCACAATTCCGGATTGGCTTATACCGGCTGACAAACTTCCGGTTACACTGACCGCGAAATTCTAGCTCACTTGACGACAACCATGGCTCTCTTTTACACTCGCTGTCTTCAAGACCTACCTCCTCTGACTATCAATGATGTGGACCGACTTGTCAAGAAGTCATGCACCACTCCCTCCAGCAAACGGGAAAAGGGATTCAAGATGTATATCGCCAGCTACATCGATAATTACGAGGGTAAGTCGTTACGTTGAAATGTTATTGTAGCAGCTATCGTTAGCGTTAATGTTAACTGAACGATTAGATGGCTAACGTTAAAGTTAGCTGTTTTGTTCGACTATGACTGACAGACTTGTCAGCTAACTTTCGATTGTGAGTTTGTGTGAGTTTTCTTTAATTGGGATACTTTCAAGATACTGTGTAAAAATGTAGCGTTACAGTCTCAAATTGTGTCTTCGTCCTTCCTCACAGTGTCAATGAAAGACAAGGTGACAAGAGAGGTCAGCGTGAGGGCAGTCTGTCATAGATCCATGAAGAAAAGTGAAAAGCCACACGACTTGAGAGTAGGGTTATTGTTAGGGCAATGGTTAGGCAAGCTGATAAATTGCCTGTCAGCTTAATAAAAGTAACAATATCCAAGCAAAATAGGCCTGTATCATATTGTTACAAATTAACACATTTTCATATTTTGTCTGTGAGCCTCAGAATACAGCATGATTTTTCTTGTTAATGCTTTATCTGTCAAGCAGTATCTCATCTAAGCTTCTATTTCTCCCTAGATGATGTTAAAGCACTCAAAACCTGTTGTTTTGGTGAGCAGCCATTGTTCCTGTGTGTCGGGCTGTGCCTTATGCAATCATTTGGTTGCACTTCTTTATCAGACTGCCCATTATTCGCAGCTAAACATTCCTGCTGTTCCCCCGGTGCACAGCTGCACAGACACAGAGCAGATCTGGCATAAACCAAGGACACTGGTAAGTCAAGTAACATGTGAACTGTACATGTGCATACTGTGCATATTGTAGCTATTGTGATGCCATATTGAATGTGTCTCTGATGTTAGGGTGTTAGGCCAGGCCCAGTTGGAGAAATGGAGTTTCGAAAACCCAGAAATTCAACAACAGACTGTGTAAGGTGAGATTATCTTTAATTCGTATCTCGGTGTGGTTTTTATATGTAACCCATTTTATGTATGTTGTGTATGTTTATGTGTGGTGTAGTGATTTTTACTTTAATACATTTTTTTTTACTGGTATTATTTTTCAGAAGTTCTCTCTACAAAGCGCTGGATGGGGAACTGCCGGATCTTGCCATGTTGATAGTATCAGAGGTGTACAAAGACTTTCCCCCTTCACTTGCACCCTTGGTAACAACAATGGGCATGTCAGCTGATGTCCCGTTAGTCCAGTCTGCTTTTGGAGCTGTCCAGGCAGGGAGCGTGCTGTCATTTCAGCATAAACCACCAGCAATGAGGGAAGTCATCAACATCCCATCTGCCCCTGCCTCACCCACCCTTCCCATCCACAGCTACAGGCTCGAACCACCATCCTGTGCCTATGTTCTATCAGAGCAGGAACATCTGCACCTGAAGTCTCTGGAGGTGTCATTCAACATGGCCCACAGGATAGAAGCTGCAACACAAGGGCAGAGTTCGTGCCAGGAGTGGCATCGTTTGAGAAAGATGAGAGTGACATCTACTCGCTTCCACGAGGTATGCCATGTTCGTGGACATACGTCTGCAGAGAATCTGGCTGAGAGAATTCTCAGGGCAACTGGTCAGACCACGGACATGAGGAGAGGTATTGATATGGAGCCACTCGCTGTTAAAGAGTATTGCACTCTTAAAAACGTGAACTGTTCACCCTGCGGGTTCATTGTACATCCTGATGCTCCATGGCTGGGTAGCTCTCCTGATGGAGTCATCTTTGATCCTCTGGGAACCCACCATTTGGTCTCCTTGAGGTCAAATGCCCCAATATCCAGAGCTATGTGGACTGCCCTATCTAAAATGTCTGGTGGTGCTTTGAAACTCAGGAGGCAGCACAAGTACTACTAGCAAGTTCAAGGTCAGATGCTCTTGACAGGGCTAGAGTGGTGTGATTTTGTTGTTTGTGCTCAGGAAGACATGTTAGTCGAGCGAATTTTATAAAGATCTTGATGTAATGCACACCATTAGAGACAGAGCAGATCATTTTTTCTTTTACCACTACATACAGAAGTTTTTGCAGTAAGTCACTCCAATGGCCTTGGGCATAGTATATTTCAATAAGTTTAATCAGTTTCAATCAGTTCATTAATCAGTTTCAATCAGTTCAGTGAGTTCAGGTGTTATTGTTCATTTTTACAAATCTATACAATATCTGAACTGATCTATTGTTTATTTTTGCGAGTCTATACAGTATCCAAACTGATCTACTGTTCATGTTAGCAAGTATATACAAAATGGAAATTGTTACTTGGTATACAATACACTTGCTTTTATTGTTTTACTGTTACACTGTATACTGCTGTTGTTCACAGATATTTTTATACTGTTACATAACTGTCAATGTAGACTAGCATTACAATAGTACAGCTTTTCCCAAAGTGCCCATGGATCATCAAGTTACTGTTGATGGGCTCTGAAAGGGATTTTGTGTACATTTATTTATTTGCTTTAATAATTGTGAAGGAATGTTGTAACTATCATAATAAATGTCATTCATAAATATAACTTATGACTCAACATTCAAATAAATAGAAAAGACACTTGAAAATACTGTATCTTAGTCTTGTCTTTCACCATAGTTGTAAATAAAGATTTGAGCAGGTGGCAGAAGATTGACAGAATTAGAATTGTGTTGCAATTGCAGGTTTAACTATGGCTGCTCTAACAAAGGAAGGAGGTCAAAAGTTGGATTGTAAAAATTTTGTTTTAATGAACCAACTGGTCAAGAAGAATGTAAATTATCAGGTATCAGTAATGAAAGAATGTTGGTACGAACTATATGTGGTAAGTCAAAAGGCAAGCAAAAAAACATCAGGCCATCATAGTAAGAAAATTAGACAGTTTGCGGAAAATATTTACAATATTTCAAACCATGCCTTAAAAAGTGGTCCGTTCTGATAGTTAACAGAATTATATGTGGCAAGTCAAAAAACATCCCAGATGAGACCAAAGCAACAAGCAAACAAATCTATTAGGCAATCATAGTAAGAAAATTAGACAGTTTCCAGACCATATTTAAAACAGTATATTTACAACATTTCAATGTGCCAAATAAAGACTTTAAAAGACTTAGTACACAGACAAGAATGACACTGTAGACTCACTGGGCCCATGCCTTGACAAGTGGTCCATTCTGATAGTTAATGAGAAGACATGACACTGCAAACAGTTGATTAATGCTACCAGAAATGGACAAGGGATGACTGCGTCAAACAACTTATGTTCCTTCACCCGCGGATCAGGCGTTCAACATGCACCCTGAGCCTGAGCCTGGCCACAGACTGAGTGTGTCTCACCTCTCCGGCAGACATTTGTGTGCCCTTGGTCACAAAAGCAGGCCTGTGGATTTTGCATGGTACCAGGTTATCAATTAAGAAGCCCTTGTCCACCATTATGGCCATGTCAGGGGTAAGGACGTCGATGATCCCTGATTGCTTGAACAGCTCCCGGTCACTGATTGACCCAGCATACAGTCCAGAGACAAAAGTTACTGCACCATGAGGTGCCATTCCTATCAAAGCCTTGAAGGTGCAGTGAGACTTGTAGTTGGAAAAGACCTCACTCTGTAATAGCAGAGACGAAGGCGTTTGGCAGCGGAGCTCGGTACAGTCCAGGATAACCTGGGTATCTCGGAAATTCTCAAATTCCTCTGGCAGGTAGGCTCGTACTCTCTCTTTCGGCAACCAAATTTGAACGGAACCTAAAAGAAAATAGAGGAAGTTTGCCCAAGTGGTTATGATGCGGCTCACTGTGGTCTGATGGACATGGAAGCGATGAGCCAGATCTTTCTGCTTGAGGCCCAAAGCAAGGTGCATCATGAAGAGGAAGAATTCATCAATTGCAGGAAGTGCCCGAGTCTTCACATATAGCCCAGTCTCCCTGGTGACTTTGGAGCTGGTGACGCGAATCATTCTGTGTGTTGAATGTTCAATCTGTTCCCAGAAGGCCATCATGTGTTTATAGGTTGCAACATTTAAGGCATAACTAGGGATGGGTATGTTAAGGTTTTATTACTACTCTTATCGATACTGCTTATTTCGGTACTTTATTCTTATATCGGTACTTTTTGTTTTATGTATATATATATATGTAGGGCTGGCGATAAAACGTAACGATATGTATCGCGATAGACACGTGATCGATATCAATAAAAATGTGTTCGATAAAACGCTCAATATATTTTTATTCTTCGTCGGAAGAAAACAGAGGTTGCGAAGCAAGTTTGGTTGCATTAAAAGGCACTCGCCCTCTGGTAACAACGTAGGGAGTGACACGCTAACAGCCAATCATGTAACAGTATCATGTTTGGTTGCGCCATATCGTTGTCTCGTGCTGGTCTGCTGGATTCCTTTTCATAAGCAGAAAATGAGTGCCGCAGCGAGCAAGGAAATTGTAAATAAAAGAGGAAAAGTCAGCTCGCCTGTATGGCAGTTTTTGGGATATTATAAGTCTGAACGTAGTCAGATCAATGTCGTCTGCAAATTATGCAAGACCGTCGTCCCCGCCAAGACTGGTAACGTTAATACCACGAACTTGATGTACCACCTTAGCCGCGCTCACCCTTTGGAGCACAGCCCTATTCAACCAACAACATCTGTAACGTTAGCTGCAACACCACACAAGCAGCAGACCGCCATGGAGAGGTACTGCATCAGTGCCTTATGACAAAGAATCTAAACGGTACAAAGATATAACGGAGGCAGTGGCATATCATATAGCCAAAGACATGCTTCCGCTCCGCTTAGATCATTAAGTGTTCATTGTGACTTTAGACTTATGTTTATAATTTAATTATTTGAGTTTTCCATGGTTGTTGACATTTCTGTCTTAATAACTGATGGGATTATGATCGGAGGAAGGTTAAGTTTAAAATAAAAATGTTTAAATGTAATATATTTTTCTCCTGGTCCTTATTTTAAATGGGTCATAAAAAATATCAATAATTATCGATATCGACCGATATGAAACACTGATATCGTGATACAGTTTTCAGCCATATCGCCCAGCCCTATATATATGACAAATTAAGAGCTGAATTAACATTGCTTTATATTCTGAAATGTAAAATAAATATTTAATGAAATTAATATAAAGCATCAATTTGTAAATGCACATTTGTGCAGGCATTTTTAGTGTTGTATACATATTATAAGATACAGTAAGAACATGAACAAAGAAAAAGTAAAACAAACTGAAAAATTCAATAAAACAAATATACAACTGAAAAGAAATAAACAGTGCTTTTTTTCATGAAGGTCCACTAACATTAATGTTCTGGAAAGTAATAGCTACAAAATAAATCTAAAAGTATTAAAATGTAAATGAACACTGCATAGTTTTCACTGTATGTATTGATAGATTGATGCTTATTAAAGCTATAACGTTATACAGATTAAGAGCTGTGAGTGATTTTCTCTTTCATTTTGTTCTTTGATTAACATTGATGAAGCACCAGTTTGTCACTTTAAGACAATATATTGACACACATCAGATTTTCTCCCAACTGTTCTCATCCACTTAAGACATAAACTGTGTTTAAGTGAATATTCTCCAAGCCGGCCATTTTGACATATTTTGTGTGTATCTTATCGACTATGGATGCGCCCGAAGCTCAAAGCGTTTTGGTGCGCTCCACGCACACACACACACACACACACACACACACTTCAGCCTGGGGAACAGCGTCTCTCGTGCGGATTGTGCTTTCAACCTCTCTTTATCAAATATGTCCCGCAATTTAGCAACAGTAAAGACGGCATTTTACAACAATCACCGATTGAGCTGATTTTGACGTTAAGTTTGTGTTTTAGGGAGGAACGAATGTGTGAAGGGAAGAAGAAACGCGGCTATAATGCTTAGAAGCCAAAATCGAAATAAAAAAATACAATTAGCAGCCGCAGCCACAGGCCTAAAGAGTAAGCAGATGTTTGAATGTTTAGTTCTCTCTTCTATCATAATTAAACCGCTTTCATGTTGCGCGCGCTGAAGCTCCTCCGCATGAGCGCGATCTTGCTTCTGAATTGCGAATAGCAAAAATGCATCATAGACAAATGTTTTAATATGAATCTATATAAAAACAGCAGGCGGCTCTGGTGAGATAGAATTTGCAAGATAATGTGTATATATAGCAATAATAAATGTATGTGTGTTTTCTTAATTTCTCCAGTACCGATAGCAGAACCGTTAACCTCAGCGCTTATCGATACTCCGGTCTTTCATAATTTAGCCCGGAGACCGATTAAATACCGGGTTTCGGTACCCATCCCTAGGCATAACACATGGTACAATAATTACTACAGTCTTAATCTGCAAAGAAATAAATAGTTTCTTTTAAAACATTTAAGGCATAACACATGGTACAATAATTACTACAGTCTTAAGGCCCGTACACACCGGGACGAATATCGGCGCACGTTATTCGCCAGCGTTTTTCAATGCGTTTTTTGTGTTCACACCCAAGCGATTTTCGCTGACGATGAGCCGAGTGAACATGCAAATTCATTCCCTGACATTAGATGGCGCTTAATGTAAAACAGAAATACCCCGGTACACAAGGTGGTGCTGCGCAACTTTACGCTTCTGACACTCGCTTGTCACAAGAAGAGAGCAAGTATTTATGCGCTTGTCAAAATTATACAAATTTGTCATAAAGTTATTTGTGTTCAGACACCAACGAGACCAGCAGCTCTACATTCATCTTGCCTTGCATCTTCTTTGTCTTCTTATTTCTTCCCGGCAGTGTAGATCTCACCGTCGTTTAGATTCTTTTTATAGTAATAAAAATAATTTCGTTCAGTTAGAGGACACTGCAATTAAAACTGAACGCTGCTGCTCAATGCAGTGCACCGAACGAACGAGAGCCGTGCATCACAGTATTTCTTTTTACCTGTATTTTAAATCAAACATTGTGTTTAGGGTTATAATTGATAACCAGATTTCGCCGCGGGATTAATTTCCTAAATATAACGTGGTAACGGTCGGTAACTCTGGTGCAATTTGAACGGGAGCGGGCAGTCTAACAATATCCCGTTCCCGACGTCCCTTTCAGAACAGCATATCTGTGCTTTATTCTTATCGAGCACCGGTACAGCCTGCACTCGGACCGTTATGCGCGCGCTTCAGCACGAACCAGTGCTTCGTTTTATTTGCGGGGTCTGAGCAAAGCATGTGCAAAGATGCAGATATAATATACAGCTCTCAAACAGAACTGGCAGGTTGTAATGAGTGACAGATCATAATAAAGATGGAGTGTGAATGCGATGCCATTGAAGGACGTTCAACTATCTTTCCTTTTTTTGTATTATGCTTATTCTATCATTTTAAATGACAGACTGTCAAATTTATTTATTTTTCTCTGCTGAACTTTTCACTGTGTTAACAGCAAGATGTTAAATGCATTTAGTATTTTGACAGGACTTATAAAATATATATTAGGCTAAACCTACATTTTTTCCTATTGTGTTGTAGGCTGAATGTTAGCATAAACGAATTATATCCTAACAAAACGAATAAAAATAAGGATTACAATTTTTATATAACTTTTTTCTCTGTGACACTTTATTCCGTGTTGGCAGCTAAATGTTATTGACATTTTTCTGTCAATAAATACAAGACGAATAAAATAAATACAATTTTATGCAGACTACACTTTTATTTGTTAGCCTAACTATCTGTTCAAGGAGAAATATGAGTGAGCCGAGAGCGCACATATAGTTCGTTTGCGCATCATAACGGACATAACGCGCGCCTAATGCACGATCCTGTCACTGTAATCATCTCTTCCTTGATTACAATAGTCGTCCATCAAAACTTGTGTGTACTATTGTGACACTGGCTTCTTTTATCCAACTGAGAGATGTAGTTTGCGTATCATATGATATATATACAGGGTTTTTGAGCAACCGTTCAGTCTGTATTACACACGATAAGAAATATGTGCTGCTCCGAAACAAGAATATGTAGAGGTGGTACTGCAATTTATGTATAGGCTATATGTTTTTTTTACATGACTTAACATACGAGTCATAATATTAGTGAATATATTATATTGTAGTTTTATCTCGAGAAACACTGACCTAAAGCGTGATCTTCCAGCATTGTCTTCGTGATCGATCTATTGGGCATCCCTGCTCTAAGTGATGTTTAAAAAAAACATTCGTTTCTCATTTATTTGCTGATTTTTATTTTATTCAAACAGTCCTTGACGCAGAATTGCTGCTGATATTAAAGTCAAAGTAAAACACGCACGGCGCTTACAGGGTATTGTAATAACTCCCCATCGTGTGTAATAATGGGAACATTTCCTCACCGTCACAACCCTAGTGCTCAGCAAGACTGTTTTGTGTTTGAGCGCCCCCAGGTTGTGTTTTACTGTAACTTCAGCTGCTCCAGACACGTGAGCAAAAGCGCCAATCTCATTGGTCGGATAGTTTTTGACGGGCGTCAAACCAAAAAAACGAACCCGAGGCGTTTAAAAAAAAATGACGCTTTTACGCATGGCGTTTTTCGTGTCGGTGCGCACACTCACATTGGCGCCCTTTGATTAGTCATGAGGCGTTAAACGTCGGCGAATAACGTGCGCGAAATTCGTCCCGGTGTGTACGGGCCTTAACGTTACATAGACCTTTCTTGTCGGCGCGTTATTTGAGCGGACTATGGTTTTCCGGTGAGCATGGGCAGTAACTGAATGATAGAGCAGAGCGTCACACGGCGCAGTGATGATGATTGAGGGAGAGGGGAAACATGGACACTGCTGGGCGGTGCGGTGCGGCATATATTTTCGGCTGCCGAAAATTGAGTGCATCTCTAGTAAATGGACAAAACGATTCTTCGAGGCACGTAATTTGCCTCGATGATTTTTTTGTATTCGAGTTTCAGCCCTAATAAAAACATAACACACGCAAAGAGTATGGTGAAACCGAGATGAATATCAAACGTCAAACTAAATTTACCGCTGTAGGAAAAAATGCGCGGGCTTTTAATCCCTCCGTCAGCTAACGTTAACCTTAGACGATTTGGTGACTATCAATAACGTGCTCTAACGAAAAACATTTTTGATATATGGAAAGAGTTAACTAAATGGTACGTAAAAATCCGTCTTAGTTAAAATTTCTATCAAGGTAATTTCGACTGTATTCCTTTTATTACACGTAACGTTACCGTTACTAAATCCTACTAACAGCTCTGTAAATGGCGGTATAGTTTTCGAGAAAATTCAATCACACTGTTAAACTACTCATAACCTAATTAAAACAATAGTAACTGCTGCAAAACTAAGATAATCAACATTGTGATTAAAGTATTTTTCATACAATCAACAAAATTCACTAAGCTCACCAGAAAGCCGCCGTCGCTCTGAATGAGTCGTCCATTAGTCCCTCTGTATTTGATTGATACGCACGCACGTACTCTCCAAAACCACGCCCATCCCATCACGTTAGAAACGTATATAAATCTGAACAGGGTAAGGATGATCAAATAATGATTGCAAGAATTCCTCCTGAGAACTAGGAAAAAAAGTTTTGTGAAAAGTTTATTTATTAAGTTTATTATTTACTGTATTTAAGATATTTTATTAATATGCTTTGTTTTCTATAGTGGATACCAAGACTCAGTTACAGTTTTTCTCGATTGCTAACACACAATTCATGAAACAATTCACAATTTTCTCACAACTATTAACACAATCTCAAAACTTCACACCAGTTTGTGCAAATTTCAAACTTCAGGTCAAAGTCAAACATTTTAGTCAAAAACCGTTTTTGACAAAAAACCGTATCGTTTGTCAGTATCTAATCTTTGGCCTCAGATGACACACAAACCTGTCAAATACACACACTTTTTTCCTTTCTAGAGAACACTAGTGAGATCAATTCCAAACATTGTTACAAAAACCTCCTTTTGGGAAACAGGAGACATCTTGCAAGTCAATGTCTGTTACAGTATGCAGCATAAATAGAGCAGTGTATATACAGTAAAATTCCTGTCATTACACAACTGTAAAGTGATCCTACAGTAGATGAAAATCACTAGAAGAGAAAAGTACAAAAAACAAACAACTGAATATACAGTAAAAAACACACACTGGAATATTCTGTCAGTTTCTGTACAGCAATAAATAAATAAATACAACATCCTCTGCCAAGTTCCATTACTGTATTGGTAATATGCTTATTTGTTATACTATATAACAATTTCATAGTCTTCTGAGAAAATACTTTATCTGCCTCCCCTAGACAGTCGACTCTGCACAATTCTTGCACAAATACAGTTCTGCACAAATACATGTAAAAAGTACTTGTCTACAAATCAATTCAACAGTTAGGAGTTTGAGGGAGTGTGGTACAGTATTTACAGAGAACAGTGAAAGTTCTCTCATCTGAAGTACTGCTACTATGTACTGCAAGTGTAATGTGTAAGTAGATGAGCCTGCAGGCAGCTTTCCTTATGCTCATTCCATGCATGCTCAACAAAAGGACATGCTCAACTATGCTTTATATTTAATCAGGAACAAATGACCTTTGACCTCATCCCCTTAATTATTATTTTCTCATCCTATTCCTCTTTGTCTCCCATTATCAGGATTAATTTTCCAAAACACATAACCACATGTGTTCTTGTTCATATCATCCTGAGATTCTGACTGCCATGTCATCAGTTTTGCTGAATGTTCAAAGACGGATAAAAGTTTGCTATTTGTGTACATTTTGTGATTCTTGAGGTAATTATATTGTGTATTTGTGTTTTCTAAATGATAACATTTTTAGAACGTTCCACTAACAATGCAATTATAACGTTTTTAATGCTAACATTTTTAGAACGTTGCACTAACAATGCAATTATAACGTTTTTAATGCTAACGTTTTTAGAACGTTCCACTAACAACAGAATTATAACGTTTTTCATGATAACGTTTTTAGAACGTTCCACTAACAACACAATTATAACGTTTTTAATGCTAACATTTTTAGAACATTAAATTAACAACATAATGATAACATTTTTAATGATAATGTTTTTAGAACGTTCCACTAACAACAAAATTATAACGTTTTTCATGCTAACGTTTTTAGAACGTTCCTCTAACAATGCAATTATAACGTTTGTAATGTTAACGTTTTTAGAACATTCAATTAACAACACAAAGATAATGTTTTTATGCTAATGTTTTTAGAACGTTTATAAATGGCAGATAACGTTAAGAAAATGTTCTACTAACGTTACCGCAAGAACATTTTTGATAACTTTGAGAGAACCTTTATAGAACGTTAGCCAAAGTTACGAGAACGTTCCCTGTTAGCTGGGCGGTACTCACAGATGAAGAGAAAAAAAGTGCAGAGGAATCGATAGGTGGAATCGAAATTTTAATTTGACAACAAGTATCCGATTCCTGACCTTTAAGTATCCGATTCTGGAATCGGAATCGATTTTCGATTCCCAACCCTAGATGTAGCCTAATCTATCTAGGTGGTTGAATAAAAAATATTTGACTTAATATCTAAAAAATTCCTCAACTTAGCACCAGAAAGCTTGTTAGCTATACAGTAAACAATATTTACTTATTTTCAGTATGGTTATGAACATTCATATCTGTCTACTCGGCTAGTTGATCTAAACAATATAAAAATGTATTCTGTTGTGTTGATAAACAATATAAAAACAGATGTCACATAAGGCTAAATGCGTAGCATTTTAATAAAACTGCTAACATTACAGCAGCGGGGAATATGAACGAGCATGAGTTATTTTATTTAATCTGTGTCATTTTAATGTTTCGTTTTTATACTTAAATCAAGAGCAGTGGTGTAGTCTACGTGATACGCAGGTATACGCCGTATACCCACTAGGAAAGTCAAAGGATTTCCGTATACCCACTTAAAAACGTGAGGATACGTAACAACATCGTTTTGTGACAGAACTTTCATTCATAGACAGTAAGTTAGGTAGATATCAGCTGCTCAGCACACACGAAAATGTTCGGCCGAAAATGGCATTATTGGTTTCGGGCCGAAATTAAAAAAACAGGCGAAAATGTAAACCGAAAATGAATGTCACCCACCCCTCCCAACCGTGCGCAAGCGCTTAGGTTTCACTCACGGTCGAGCTGTTATCACGCGTCTGCCTATCAAAGATTGTCATGTCAGCGCAGGACCGGCGATCTCCTGCCCCCCTTGCAGTGATCTGAATGATGATGTGACTGAGTGTTCGTGCAGGGTTCGCCTAAACACTTTAAGAATAAGATGACAATAAACGAGAACTGTCGGAACTGATCTCGATTTTAGGCTATTAAACGAATTAATGCATCATAACACAATCAAACATTACACATCTGTTAATTAACACAATTAATTAGCCCCCCAATAATTTAATATTATGATATATATATATATATTATATTCATTCATAGACAGTAAGCGTAAAGGTAAGCGTGTTAAGCATAAACGTATACTAATATATATATATATATATTAGTATACGTTTTAAAACGCCAAGTGCATTCTAAATGTTCGGTTTCGGCCCAGAATTTTCATTTCGGTGCATCACTACAAAACTGCCTACCCTACCTTTATGCTTTTATACGGCATGATGAAACCTCCTGGGACTGTGCTTGCTTAATCACCCATATCCTAACAGTACTATTTTAGCCATACACACTGTACGGACATCTCGGCCGCATTTTCATCAGTAACCCACATCTGCAGAGATGTAATGTGACTATATCAGCTTGTAAGCTTGAAGCACAAACATGAGCACAGCCCTACAATGAAACAGAGACTTTTTAATGTTTTGTAACATCAATAACCTCACACATTCAAGTATAACTTTTTGGTGTTGGTCAACACTTATGTTTCCATTGCAAGTAATTAAATGACTTAGAATACAGTGGTGCTGTGCATTTTAAATGGTTAATGGGAAAAAATGTATTCTTAAAATGCATTCTAAAAATAAAAATAATTCGCAATAAATAATTATTCACGATATTTTGAAGTGCCCACGATAATAATATAGTGCATGTTCATTATCGTGATGTATTGTATTACAGATACTGGCACATGTCTAATTTAAAACATTTACACCAATACAGCCACTTCCACAGTAGGAACAAATATAGACTATGAAAGTCAATGGGTGCTGCCAACTGTCTGATTACCAACATTTTTCAAAATATCTTCTTTTGTGTTAAACAGAAGAAAGAAACTCATACAGTTTTGGAACAACTTGAGGGTGAGGAAATTATAACAATTTTCATTTTGGGTGAACTATACCTTTAAGAATGATGATACTATATGAATATGGTACCTGGAGCACAGGTTTTATCAGCTGACTGTCTTTGTTGTTTATAATAAATTGGAATGTTGATAACACATAAGCAGTCTTTAATAATGCTCTCAATTACATGTAGATGCATACTTTATGCATTAGTGAGTGTGGTGGTGCCATGGGGTGTCACTCTGGGATGGGTGCGTATGAGGCTGGGAGGGGAAAAAAGCACAGTATACTCACTACAAAAAGCTAGACTACACCACTGATCAAGAGACACTAATGTTGATGTGTATGCATTCAAGCATTTCAGTGGGCTTAAATAGATCAACATTTACAGTAGATTTAGTTCACAAACAACTGACAGGTTTGACCTAAATATGATTTTCAGTTACAATAATTAATTATACATTCGACAGAAATGTACTTTCGCAACATTAGACACGCGCGCTCACAAGATCTCCCAGTTCTTTCTTGTGAGTTCAGTTCACTAGAGACTCGCTCTAAACGGATCATTTGAATCAGTGAGTTGTCGGGCTCGAGAACAGCTGCAATGGGATTATTTCAGTTCATGAATGAATTGGTTGTTGCGATTTGTGAACCGATTGAACAGGTTCATTGAAAATAATCAGTTTGTTCATGAATCAGACACCACTTCTGCGTCTCGGAGCATGTGATGTATTAAAAGGAGTAAAGGCCCGTACACACCGGGACGAATTTCGCGCGCGATATTCGCCGACGTTTAACGCCTTGTGACTAAACAAAGGGTGCCAATGTGAGTGTGCACACCGACGCGAAAAACGCCACGCGTAAAAGCGTCATTTTTTTAAAACGCCTCGGGTTCGTTTTTTTGGTTTGACACGCCGCGTCAAAAACTATCCCACCAATGAGATTGGCGCTTTTGCTCACGTGTCTGGAGCTGCTGAACTTACAGTAAAACACAACTTGGGGGCGCTCAAACACAAAACAGTCTTGCCGAGCACACATACGTAACGACGAAGAAGATATACGCCAAGTAGCATCTACATTGCCGGCGTCGGCGTCTTTTCCGGCGTCTTTCCTCATTCAACAGAACAATAATTTCTTCATCGCTGGAGCTGGAGCTACTGGTGCTTGAAATATCCATGTTTTCTTTGTATTATTTTGACAAGCGTGTAAATACTTGCTCTCTTCTTCTGAGAGACAAGCGAGTGTCAGAAGCGTAAAGTTGCGCAGCGCCACCTTGTGTACCGGGGTATTTCTGTTTTACATTAAGCACCATCTAATGTCAGGGAATGTAATTTGTATGTTCACTCGGCTCATCGTCAGCGAAAATCGTTTGGGTGTGAACACAAAAAATGCGTTGAAAAACGCTGGCGAATAACGCACGCGATATTCGTCCCGATGTGTACGGGCCTTAACGGTATGTTTTATGAAATGTAGTGAAGTAAAAAGTACGATCTTGTGCTTTGGAATGTAGTGAAGTAAAAGTAAAAGTTACTCAAAATAAAACTACTCCAGTAAAGAACAGATACTTGAAAAATGTACTTAAGTACAGTAACGAAGTAAAGCTACTTCGTTACTGACCACCACTGGTGTCGAATAGCGCTCGAGAAACAGTGTCTCTTCCGCGGATCGCTATGCTTTCAACTCGTTTTTTTTTGTCTCAAGCAAGAGACTTTACGACAGTCACGTTATATGATTTTACTGATTTGTACATATAGAGGGTGACAGCTCCGCATTACAATACATTTTCATTCATGTTTTCATAGCCGCTGACCAAATTCTAAAACGAAACTAAAAATAAATAATCTTTGAGAGCAAGGGGGTCCCCTGGTGTTGGGGAGGGCCAACGCAGCTTGCGTAGTCTGCGTATAGGGAGGATCGGCTCTGAATATCAGACATCCAGTAGAAGTTCTTCACAGGTTTTTTATTTGATTACGCTGCTTTTCCATTGTTTTTTCTATGTAAACATGGAAGCGATTGACTGTTGTGCTCACGTCTCTTGCAGCGTCTCATGCATGAAATGGCTTTCTAAAAACACAGCACTCTAGTCATCAAAAGATGTTTAACTCACATCTTCTTGCATTTTTTTCCTATTCCACCACCCACGTCGCATCTTTGTTAACACAAAAGCACATTCTGTGTGAATGGCATCTACAGAACATCACATGTGAGCGATTAAGCATGTGCACCGACATGCGGTTGGATCGTTATTTTCTCTTTACGGTTATTGTCAAAGTGTCTAATTCTAGCGTTTGATTAAATTTCTATTCAAAATCATGTTTCCTCGATTTATAACAATTAAATTGTGACAAAACATTAAATTCAAATTAATCAATAAAATCACCCAGCCATAGATAGTGTTTAATTATTTTTACTTTATTTAAATTGTGTAATTTATTTATTTATATTTTACATCAAGGTGTATTCCGTGCCTCCAGGCTTTATTAGTTTTTCTTTTATTCCTTGTGTTTCTTATTCATTTGGTTCCACGGCTATTTCTGATTTTCTTTTTTTTTTTTTTTTACATTTAAACATTTTGTGAGTTTCTTATTTTATATTAGGCTTATAGCATGGTAATGGTGTATTTTTATTCGTTTTGTTATTAAAAGTCCCATATTTATTATAAAAAATTTGTCGTTGTAAGTTATAGATAAGCAATTGACTGGAAATTAAAGTAAAAGTAGAATGTGCACGGGCATTTGTAAGCTATTTAAAAGCGAAGGAAAGTGAGAGGGAAAACTCCAACAAACTTTGTAAAACCAAACTGTATTATTCAAACTCACCGACATTGTATCCGTGGCCAAAATAAAAAATAATTTATGCCTCCCCGCAGCACACATACTCAGAGCCAGGCATATGACGCAGCTGTGCATTTACCAGGCGACCAATGGCAATTACCATTCTAGATGGAATTAAACCATTTACATTACCCATTTTTTTCGAACAAGCAAGCCAGATTAATGGTTTTGTTTTGAAAGAGAAAAAAATGCATATATAGCTGGACTTTTGTCGAGTCCAAGGACTAAGTCCGAGACAAGTCCGAGTCCAAATAATAACGAGTCCAAGACAAGTCCGAGATGATAGAAAAATGTCTCGAGTCCGGAATCGAGTACTACAGCTCTACGAATTAACTCGCCAAAACCGGGCAATTTTGACATACTTGTGTGTGTTTTTATCCGTTGAAGCACTACTAGTGCGCTGTATGGAGTGGCTCAGTGTATGTGTACAGCCGAACGTGCAGCCTTTCAAATATGCACTGCACCATTTCCTATGTGTCGGGTTATGCAGAATAAACAAAAGTTAATCTTCCGAAATGAAGCAGAAATGTCTTCTCAGGTTAAATTTACGAGAACCGTGTCTAGGGACAAGTTGGCCATCACTCTGCTCTGACCTTACCAGTATGTTTATATCATATTATTTAATCCACTCTTGTAGCTTATGACAGAAGAGCTAATCACGGTGATCTTGTCTATGGAAAATATTATTTTATTCGCTTATGTCAGAAACAGCGAATCTCTTTAAAACTGGCTGTTATTTTCACTACATTGCATTGTAATATTTCGTAAAAGTTGTACCCGCCAACTGGCGACTGACACTGTTACATTTACTCACCAATGTCGATTTTTTTACTCGCATTTGGCGCTTGGCGAGTGTTCAATCTGACACAATCAACCTGTATCTAGTGGTTATTATTATTGATGCCCTAAGGATTATTGTTATTTAAAAAAATATATATATATTTCGACATAAAACAGCATTACTCTCAGAGGCAAAGTTGCTCAGAATGAGGAGATATAACATATGATATGAAGATCATGTGTTTATTTGATTATATGAACTTTATTTACTTTTTGAGATCATTTTATATAGAAATATTGTTTTTGAAATCTCCTTTTACTGTTCTAGCACTTTATATTGCCCGATCTCCATGAAACTTTGCATGGCTGTTAAGAGTCACCTAACACATGTTTTCACCAACTTTCATAAAGTTTAAAGATTTTGTTTAGGTTTTATAGGCTTTTGGTTATATGTGGCCACGTTGCCTTTTTAAATTAGCTAATTATAGCTAACCAAGGGACAAAATTCAATATTTCTCGATAATTATTGATCTAGAGTGTCCAGAGGTTATTACTGCAGTGGTTCTATCGACATTAAGTAAAAAAAAAACAGAGACTAGTTTGCAAAAGTAGTCATTAAACATATTTCTGAATAATTAATGAACGATTTGATTGACAGCAATGGTTCTTGAGGCAAAGTTGCTCATTATGAGGAGATCTATAAAATGATATGCATATTGTGTGGCTATGTAAAACACCAAGTGATTACAGAGCCATAAAACTCGTTAGCGCCATGTAGTGGCCGATTTCTTTCAAAATTCTTATAGACCTTTACATGGCCTTTAAGGCCATGATTTGAACATGTCCACCGAGTTTCGTTCTGATTGACCTCCATTAACCTTGTCTAATATGTGTTTAAAATTGTTTGGCCAATGGCGGTGTTCTGATGATTTGTGCTACCCGCTCAGATTGTGCTACCTCCCATTAAAAAAGATAGGTAGCACAAATCGATAGCGAAAAATGCTACCTATCAGATTGTGCTACCAGCCTCTTTTTCGTGTGGTTTGAGGCTTTTTTAATTTCCATACCTACCCCTTCCCTAAACCTACCCGTCCACACCTACCCTTACCCTAAACTTACCCTTAAAACAATACACATATATTATTGGTAGCACAATCTGATAGGTAGCATGTTTGGTCGGTACAGCGGCCATGTTTTTTTAGATACGCAAATGGCCTCATAGACATGTATGCTTCTTCAAACAAAGACACTGCATACCAAATTTCAAATCGATCAGACCAACGGTTACCCAGTTATAGATTTTTAGTTATTATAGCGCCACCAAGTGGAAAATATGGGCAATTATTTTTATTTGAACAAAGATTGTACTTTTACATATGTGTACCGGGTTTGGTGAGGATATCTCATTTTGTTCACGAGTTAAAGTTTTTTTTCGTGAAATTGTCCCATGACTTTTAAACGTTTTGGAGCCCCATTGCAAGATTAAGTCGAAATGTCAACATTTATTTTAATAATGATTTATGTTCACTGTCCAGAGAACATTTCTGCAGTGGTTTGGTTCCGATTGGGCGAAAAACCTAGAACTAGTTGCAAAATTAGTTTTTGAACATTATTGAGAATATTAAAATAACACTTTGATTGATGGCAGTACTCCTAGAGACAAAGTTGGTCAGAATGAGAAATTCTATCTTATGATATGAAGAACTAGTGTATGTGTGAAAATATATATTTTTTTACAATTTACGTTCATGTGCAATTGAAATATTGTGTTTTTGAAGGCTTCTTTTACTGTGAGCCAGACTTGAGTTGTGACTAAAATTTGAATTTCAAATTAGAAATTGTGTTTTCTAATTAAAATTTAATGATGTTATCATTAAAATTGATAGGATCGATTAGGATTAGAATTACAAGAGCAATTTACAATTGAGTTGATAAGCCAATATTGTTGCAATATGTAAACAAGAACTGTAATTAATTATTCAATCTAATTAGAATTTTCAAATTCGAAAATAATTATGAAATTAAATTACAGATTCCAAATCCCTAATTTTAGATCCCTAGCATAACAATATACTCATTCCACCTTGTGTCATTAACATCATCAGACCAAATTAATCTGTGCCACCCTAATTACTTGTGAATGAAATAAAAAAATTCTGGCCCTCTTGATAATGATTAAGATTAGGGCTGCAACAACTAATCGATAAAATCGATTATTATTGATTATGAAAATCATCGACAACGATTTTCATTATCGATAAGTCAGGTCTGCCCACAGTGCACGTCCAACTTCAGCCAGTTGCTCAAATTACAGCACTGAATAATGCATTTCTATGGACAAAATGCATCTAAAAATAGTGGAGGAAACAGAATGAGATGCCACGGGAGAAGTACGTGAACCAAGCTGCCCACAACATGAGAATTCTTTATTTGAAACATTAAGTTAATGCATTAGTGTAAAAGGCTTGACCTGTCAGGCGCTGTGACATATGGCGTGTGCATCCTCAGCGCAAAAAAACGTTCAGTTTACGGTCCTATCCTTATATATATATATACAGTATATCACAAATTCATGCAAGCATTTCCATTTTTTCATAAAGGTCCGTCCTGACAGCCTGTGTTAAGTTTAAAATGCAGAATGAGCACCGGCATGGCGGGCGCGTACACAGAGAGGGAGACAATTAACAGGATATGCAGCGCAAAGATATCCATTGTACTGAAATATCTGTTGTTGAAAGTTAATTTAAGGTTTAAATGTCAACATAAAGTCAACATTTTATGAGAGTAGGAACTTTAAAAGGATAATATGAGACGCTCCATAACCGCCTTTTACAGGATAAAGAAATGACAGTAAGACATGACTGTGATCAAAGTGAACGTGTTTTCCTGCAGAACATTCCTCTCACCTGTTGGTTACTGAGTCTTTATTATCTTTATTATTATTAAATTTTTTGAAAGAGATTTAAACTATATTCACATATACAATGCTTAACACATTTATTAAAACACATTTATGTAAGGTTTTTAACAAATTATGTAAGGTTTGTGCCACTGCAGCTCTAAACTAACAGCTTTGGTGATTACCAAAATCATGTTTTAGCTTTCTGTATTGGTTAGTCAATACAGAACATGATGGAATTTTCCCCAGTGTTTTCAGGGGATTGGGATGAGACAGGATTATTATTTTTTTTTGTGGGAGTGGGAAGGGAGAGGTTTGAAAGTCCATTCCCGTGTCACCCCCTAGTATGGATATGTTATTATAACTCAAATAGTCCCATGCCCGTGGGATAACAACATATGATTTCATATAAAGTGCTCTATGAATAAAACTCAAAATAGAAAAATAGCTAATAGATGGTCCTGTGAAGGTAAATTACACAGTCATTTATTTTCATATCTGACATATTAATTTAGGTTCCTCTATTGTCCAAAACATAGCGTATTGTCTAAAAACAAAAGTTATGACGTCCTGTGTACGTTCACATACATTGATACTGGTCTGCGCTTCACTACAATACATTTTCCCCGTGCTGCAGTGTGTTACGAAGATTTGCCACACAGATTTTGATAGGTGGATGAGGATGACTATAAAATAACAGGCGCACAGTGCGCACACACACACACACACACACTTTAAATTGTATGTAAATCATCCATGCTAACACAGATGTTTTCTATTAGATAATTTTTTTTAAAGTAGACATTTCACATATATATATTTTTCACACACAGAGTTTCAAAGTTTCTCACTCAAGTTCACAGAGATCTAGGCGTCAGAAAGCGCATTCTGTTCGCTTTAATTACTTTACAGAAGAGTTTCGTTGTTATTCTGAATGCACACTGATTACATTTTTTTTACCTTTTGTATGTCATTTAATGTTAAATTATTACATCAAATAAATTACAATAATATGACAATATGCTTTTACCAATTAAATCAGTATTCAGCGATAAAGAACCTGCATCTTAAGATGCTTTTAGATGCATTTAAAGTTTAATGCTGATCAGATCATATATTTACATAGCAATAACAAAAATATAATGAAATTAGATAAATGTTTTATGCAACATTTTTATACAGAAATTAAAACAAATTGAAATACTTGAATTACGAAAGTAATAACGCCACTAGGTGGCAGTGTTTCATTGTGTTAATAAGGAGCCTTTATTTTAATTTATTCATTCAAAATGCTTCATTCATTCATCTAGGAATAAAATCAAGTGGCTGTCTATAATAATTGGTCATTGAATTGTGGTCTACAATAATGGGTCTTTCAAAGACTCTGATTCATTCAGGAATGATAGGCCTACACTATACTGCGAGTCAGTTGCACAATGGTTCTGTGGATAAGTTGGCAGAGTTCAGAGAAAATAAGAATGTTGTATGCCTGTAGTGAGGAGTCAGGGCATTCGGATCCATTTGCAATGTTTATTGAAAACGTAGTACAACCAGGCAGGGATCTAACAACAGCGTCAAGGATATAAAAGATAAACAGAATCAAGGTTGATTACCAGGCTTGGGTCAGGGCAGGCAGCAGACAAGAAACAGGTCGATAACAAAGCAGAGGGTCAACAGGGCCGGCGGCAGGTAAACGGTAGGAGGGAGTCAATCGGGAATAAACGCTCAGAGTTGCTAGACAAGCTAAACAATACTTTGCGTTGAATGAGAGTCTGGAACCAGTTTATATAGAGGGTGAGATTGGGAACACCTGATGGTGATTAGTCCGAGGTACGGGGCATATGGGTAATGTAGTCCACAATGGAGTCAGTACTCAGGAGAAGGTGCCCTCCGGTGGCCATTGGAGAGAGCCACAGAGGCCTGGGTCGTGACAGAGCCCCCCCCCTGGGAGCGGCTCCCGAAGCGAGAATGATTAGAACGCCGAGGTCTTCCACGGGGTCTAGGTGCTGGTCGGTCGGGGTGGTCTCTGTGAAACTCTGTGGTAAGATTAGGATCCAGGATGTCCTGAGAATTTACCCAAGACTGTTCCTCCGGACCATACCCCTCCCAGTCAATGAGATATTGAAGGAACCTGCCTCGGCGTCGGGAGTTCAGGATGGTTCGCACCTGATAGGCCTCCTCGCCATCGATGATCATGGGGGGGGTGCTCTCCACGGCGGCCTCCTCCTGGTTCCTCTCTCCTCCAGGTCCACCGGCGGGCTTGAGCAAGGAGATATGAAAGGTGGGTGAGATACGATAGTTGGCGGGCAGTGCTAATCGATATGAGACTGGTGTTATTTCTCTGATTATTTTGAAAGGACCCACGTACCTCGGGTTGAGCTTTCTGCAGGGGCGACGAAGGCGGAGATCTCTGGTTGAAAGCCAAACCCATTGACCAGAAGTGAAGCTTGGACCAGCTCTGCGGTGTCGATCAGCTTGTTCCTTCACTCGGCGAACTGCTCTCTGAAGGTGTACATGGGCGGTGTTCCAAGTCTCCTCACTCGTTCTTAGCCACCCATCTACAGCAGGGAGGTCCGAAGGTTCTCCAGACCAAGGAAACAGGGGTGGTTGGAATCCGAGAACGCATTGGAAAGGGGTGAGTCCGGTGGCGGGTTTTCTGAGGGAGTTTTGGGCATACTCCGCCCACAGAAGATAACGACTCCAGTCGGTCTGGTTGTTGTGACAGTAGGTGCGGAGGAATCGGGTGAGTTCTTGATTCAAACGTTCTACCTGGCCGTTGGATTCGGGGTGATAGCCGGAGGTGAGACTGACATTGATGTTCAGCTGTTGACAGAAAGCCCTCCATACTCTGGACGTAAACTGCGGACCCCGGTCCGAGACGATGTCTTCAGGGAGACCATAAAACCTGAATACATTCTGTAGTAGAGCCTCGGCCGTCTCGAAGGCTGTGGGCAGCTTTGGAAGAGGGATTAACCGACAAGCCTTGGAGAAGCGGTCAATAATAGTGAGTATGGTGGTGAAATGATTGGAGTTAGGTAAGTCTGTAACAAAGTCAATGGCGATATGGGACCATGGTCGTTGAGGAATGGGGAGAGGATGGAGTAAACCTGCCGGTCGCTGATGTGAGGATTTGGAGATGTTGCAAAGTGTCACATTTTAGGACGAATTGGGTAATGTCTGAGTGAAGAGTTGACCACCAGAAGCGATTGGCGACAAGTTCCATGGTGGCATTGATACCTGGGTGACCAGCGCTGGGAGACTCGTGAATCCACTTGATTACTCGTGGGCGGAGACTGACAGGAACATAGGTACGGTCGGATGGACACTCGAGTGGAGCAGGGCTGTTCGTCTGAGCTTCTGAAATCTCTGTCATGATATCCCACTGTATGGGTGCTAGAATGACTGTGGGAGGTAGCATGGGTTCAACGGAACTGGACGCGGGAAGATGGTCAAACTGTCTGGAAAGCGCGTCCGCTTTGCCGTTCTTAGATCCAGGTCGATAGGTTACTTTGAAGTCAAAACGAGAAGAACAGGGACCATCTAGCCTGTCTGGGGTTAAGACGCATGGATCTGATGTATTCCAGATTGCGATGATCTGTTAGCACGATGAATGGTACTTTCGCCCCTCCAACCAGTGCCGCCACTCCTCCAACGCCCTTCATGGCTAGCAATTCCCTATCTCCCACGTCGTAGTTCCTCTCTGCCGGGTGAGTTTGCGAGAAAAACGCACACGGGAATAATTTGGATGGGTTACCCTGACGTTGAGAAAGGATTGCGCCGATGCCCGTATTAGATGCATCCACCTCTACTGTAAACTCCAAGTCAGGATTGGGATGATGCAAGATGGGAGCTGTCGTGAACCTCTGTTTAAGCTGCTGGAAGGCTTGTTCGCTGGCGAGTGTCCAATTCAGACGTTGCCCCATCCCCTGTAGCAGTGAAGTGAAAGGTGCTGCTACCACACTGAAATTCCTTATGAAACGTCGATAGAAATTTGCAAATCCTAGAAAACACTGCAGTTCCTTGATTGTGGCTGGTTTCGGCCATTTCAGCACTGCCTGCACCTTACTGTCGTCCATGGTGACCCCCTCTGCACCAATGATGTAGCCTAAGAAGGAGATCTGTGCTTGATGAAACTCACACTTCTGTATCTTGGCGAGAGCTGATGCTTGATGAGCCGTTGAAGAACTGCTCTGACCTTTTACATGGGTTTCGAGGGACTCAGAGTAGATCAAAATATCGTCAATGTAGACAATGACACATTGGTTCAACATATCCCGGAAAACGCCATTAATGAGGGCCTGAAACACTGACGGACTGTTGGAGAGTCCGAACGGCATAACCCGGTATTCATAGTGCCCGGATGTTGTGGAAAAAGCCGCCTTCCACTCGCCCCTTCGCGAATGCGAACCAGGTTGTAGGCACTGCGAGATCGAGCTTCGTGAAGTATTTGGCGCCATGGAGCTGTTCTAGGGCAGCAGGAACCAGGGGCAAAGGGTAACGGAACTTTATGCTTATATCATTAAGTGCTCGATAGTCAATGCAGGGTCGAAGACCTCCGTCCCTCTTCTTAACGAAGAAAAATCCTGCAGAAGCTGGTGATTTGGATGGTACAATGAAGCCCTTGGCTAGTTCCTCCTCGATATACTTCCTCATGGTTTCAGATTCAGGCTGTGAAAGAGGGAAAACCCTGCCTCTAGGGGGAGTAGAGCCTGGGATGAGGTCGATGGCACAGTCGCTGGGTCGATGAGGAGGAAGTTTGGACGCTTTGGCTTTGCTGAAGGCTTCAGATAGATCTTGGTATTCTGCGGGCAATTCTGAGAGATCGCAGGGCTTGAGTTCCTTCTCCTGTGGATGAATGGATGGTTGGCTTGACATTAGACAGTGGCGTTGACAGGATTTTGACCATTGAAGGATTTCTTGTGTTGACCAGGATATGCATGGGTTGTGTCTCTCTAGCCAGGGTAAACCAAGGATGACGGGATTCTGGGGTGATTCGATGGCAAACAATCTTATGAATTCAGTGTGGAGAGTGCCGGTTTGAAGTTGTATCTCTGGGGTGATGTACTTGATTCTTCCCGAACCCAGCGGTCTTCCGTCTAGCGCGGCCACTGCCACACGGGATTCACATGAAATGAGAGGAATATTATGGGATTTAGCAAAAGAGACGTCAATAAAATTTCCTGCAGCCCCAGAGTCAATCATAGCTATGGTCTCAATCCTCCTCCCTCCAGTGCTAAGAGCAACCGGAACGCCGAATGAATTATTATGAGAACATTCAGCACTCACCGCAGTAGAATCACGACGAGGGGGACGAGTGGGGCAGGTAGCCCTCAGATGGCCAGCCTGACCGCAGTATAGGCACAGATGTTGACGAACACGCCTCTCGCTCCTCCGCTGATAGTTGAGTGACTCCGATTTGCATAGGTTCCGGTTCAGGGATTTCTGGACGACTGGCAGAGCCGGAAACCCGGCGAAAAGTGCGTCGTAGCGCATCAAGTTATCGAGACGGATGGTTAAATCCATGAATTCTTCGAGGGTCTTACCCTCCTCTCGGCAGGCTAGTTCTGACTGTAGATCGCTGTTGAGTCCCTTCCGGTAGAACAGCCTGAGAGGCTCGTTATCCCAACCAGTTTGAGCAGCGAGTGTTCTGAAATCAAGGGTGTATTCGGCAGCAGTGTGGTTTCCCTGACGCAACGCGATCAACTCCTCTCCTGCCTCCTTTCCGCTGGCAGAATGTTCGAACACATCCCGAAACTGGCGTATGAAATGGTCGTAAGAGGGAAAAGACATGCGATTAGCCCTGCCTCCAATGCTTTGCCGGTAAGTAGAGAGCAAATGAATGCTACACGACTATCATCTGTAGGGTAAGTGAGGGGTTGCTGGGTGATACAGATGTAGCTCTGCATCAGGAAGCCTGTACACTTGCCTGGGGAACCGTCATATTTGTCTGGAAGTGAGAGTCGAATACTTTGTGGAGCGGGAGCGAATGTGGGTGTGGTCGCTGGCGCAGGAGTTGGCGTGGGGTTCATAGATGGGGCTGTCACATTGGGGTGCTTGTAATGTCCTCACAAGCTCCTCGGTGAGAGAGGTGAGTCTCTGCAGCTGCTGTTGGTGTGTGGCTAGCACTGAAGCTTGAGCCGATACCTCGGAAGAGAGCTGGTGAAACATCGCTGGATCCTGAGGTGGCAAAGTATTCTGTAGTGAGGAGTCAGGGGCATTCGGATCCATTTGCAATGTTTATTGAAAACGTAGTACAACCAGGCAGGGATCTAACAACAGCGTCAAGGATATAAAAGATAAACAGAATCAAGGTCGATTACCAGGCTTGGGTCAGGGCAGGCAGCAGACAAGAAACAGGTCGGTAACAAAGTAGAGGGTCAACAGGGCCGGCGGCAGGTAAACGGTAGGAGGGAGTCAATCGGGAATAAACGCTCAGAGTTGCTAGACAAGCTAAACAATACTTTGCGTTGAATGAGAGTCTGGAACCAGTTTATATAGAGGGTGAGATTGGGAACACCTGATGGTGATTAGTCCGAGGTACGGGGCATATGGGTAATGTAGTCCACAATGGAGTCAGTACTCAGGAGAAGGTGCCCTCCGGTGGCCATTGGAGAGAGCCACAGAGGCCTGGGTCGTGACAATGCCATCCGTAAGCTCAATATTAATTAAACTCAGCTTATTATCTAAAACTACATATGTTCACATTAATTTATAGTGCTCTGCGCTAATACAATCTCCCACGCTGCAGTGCGTTGCGCAGTATTGCCACACAGATTTTAATAGATGGTTAGCTATAATAAATTAGGCACGTTGAAATCAGCTATAATAAATCAGGCACGTTATCGCCTTTGGTTTGCTCAGTTTGGGAGACTTAATTTCTAGCGATTATCGTCAATTTGATTTCCCAGATACTATTTAAAATAAAATAAGCTATATAATGACATCTCTGAATTCAATAATGAGATGCCTTTAACTGAGTGTTTAATCTTATTATTATACATTACTGACACTCTATCCTCCAATTTGATACTGTTAAGTGATTTTACACAATTTGTATTGTTAAAAGTGATATATATAAATAAAGATGACTTGACGTTAATTGTATTTTGTTTGATTTCTGGGTACGATTTTGATGGAGTGGGTCAAATTGACCCTAATTGACTTTATTGCAATTCCCTAAATATCACATTATTATAAAAAAAAGAAGAAATAAGGTATGAACATACAAATTTTTATATCAGTATTTGTCTCACAGTACAAAAAAATAATATCAAAAAGTATGATTTTTTATAAATGTGTTTAACCTCATTTTTTAACCCCTTAAATGTTACCGTCCCGCTGGTAGAAGTTTACTACTGTACTTTACTACTATATTACAGTTAAGTCCTAATTTAATCATGACAAACTATATGTTTGGATACGTTGGAAAGGTCTATGACTCCTAAATAGATATTTAATCACTGTTTTTTGTTACAAATTATGTAGGAACAGTAATAGATAGATTTATTACAAGAGTGTACCTCAAAATATATACTACATCATAATAGGAGTTCTGACCTCCGTCACAATAATTTTTTTTCGTTTCGTTCCTATAAAATGTTTTAGTAATCCTCATAAATTATATATAATTTTAAAGCATAAAACCTCAAAATTGATCCTTTGAAAATCATTTTGAAATCAGACATTGCATTAACATGGAAGTGGTACTTTCAAATCTTTTAGCGGGCTCCTCCCCCTTATTGGTGGGTGTCATTTTACAAAATGTATTATGGTCTTTTAGAATCAAAGCTTTTACAACATTGACATAATACATATTGTTGGAGAGGTCTGAGTCTCAAGATTCCATATTTTGTGATATAAGTAATATTGAGAGAAAAATTATACATTTGTGACAGAAAAATAGCATTAAAAATCAATAAATCAGTGGAGTTTGAACGGCACCCGGTGGCTAGTTTTTGTATACCGTCTGAACAAAATTGCATAGGAACCTCAACTTCAAATTTGGAACACAACTTATTTAGACATGTTAATGGCCCTGAGTTAGAAAAAGTAACACAAATTTCTGGAAGAAAAAGATGAGTTAAATAGTATTTCATATACTTTGAAAATAGAAATTATAGCATTTTTTTTTCCTTTCCAGGATAGTAAAATACCAAAATAGCAACATACATCCAAAAAAAATCTTTAATTTGGGTCTGTACAGTTGCCTTGAAACAAAAAATGAATGTGGGTCAAATTGACCCACGAACATCAAAACAGTCAGAAAATTATTTGTGTGCACTTCAAAACACATCAGTGTATCGTGACTTTGCATTCATATTCATGCCCCTATAAAAAGTCACAACATTTCTGGAAGAAAAATATACGGTATATAGTATTTAATATACGTTGAAATTCTGGAAGAAAAATATACGGTATATAGTATTTAATATACGTTGAAAATATAAATGATAGCTCAATTTTACCATCCGAGTCTGAGAAAGTATTTTTAGCATTGAAACTAATGAGAAAAGGCTATTTACTTTTCCTTTCCAGGGTAGTAAAACACTAAAATAGCAACATATATCCAATACATATATTTAATTAGGGTCTGTACAGTTACCTTGAAACAAAAAAAATGTGGGTCAAATTGACCCACGAACATCAAAATCGTCAGAATTGTTTTTGTGTAACACTTCAAAACACATCAGTGTATCGTGATTCGTGACTTTGCATGCATGTTCAAGGCAAGGCAAGGCACGTTTATTTGTATAGCACATTTCATACACAGTGGTAATTCAAAGTGCTTTACATAAAAGAAAGTGAAATAATCATTCACAGCAATAAAAACAGGGAGTTGAAAATAATAAAATAAGGAAATTTAAAATGATATAGAAATTGATTTAAAATGAAATTTAAAACAGTTAAAGAGAAAAGGATTATACATAAAATAATGCAGTCAGTTCGGACGTAGCACATTTGAACCATTCATGCCCCTAAATGAGAAAAAGTCACAGAATATCAAGAAAAAAATTACAGATTAACTGGTATTTTCGACAGCTTGAAAATCAAAATGGTTCAAATTGACCCGGATCATAATACAAGGGTTTAAACACGTGAAGAATCCATAGTCGCAGAGGACTCTTATTATGTTCTTTAGGACTAGGGGCGTTTTACTCCGCCCACTTGTAGTTATCCGTTTTCTGTTTCTGAACGTAAAAAAGAAAAATTAAGTCGGATTCTTGATTTTTCGTTTTGTTTAAACATATAAAAACCGAAAAATTTACCGTTTTTTTTATTTTTCAATATTATACCAAAAAACGATTTATCCGAATGTACACGGACCAATCCCGAATTCCACAGACTCAAATTGAAAGGCATTTGTTTGTGGTTAGTAAGATACACGCATAGAAATTATGCAGTACATGGACTGTTAATAATTTTGAGTCTAATGTCATCCCATAATTTACCCCCTTATCCCCCAAACTTTGCACGTTTCCGTTTACCTTCACTTGCGTACAGCAAGTTATGCTCACGCGGAGAATTGCGGTCTGTGTGTCATTAGATTTAAAATACTTACAGTATAAATGCCTTTTCATTTCGCAGGGTATTACCCCTTTGTTCCCAACCCGTTGCATATTATTCCCTTATACCTACGAGTAGGTAACAGTTAACGTTAGGCTACTGTGGATGCACTCTTTAGAGTTACTTTACTTTACTTTACGTTTAGTCATTTAGCAGATGCTATCCAAAGCGAATACAAATAAAAATATAATTATTTATTAAAAAGAAAAAGTTACAAACAGTTACGCTGTAAATTCTGTTTAATTACGCGGTAAAGCGTTACTAAAATATTCTAAAAATTAGCAGAGCCTGTATGACACTGATGTACTCTGCAGAAGAATGTGACAAGGGGGTCCTTTAGTGACAGCTGCCCCTGATATTCCCTAATTTTATTAAATTTTAATGAATGTCTGACGGTGTTGACAAAAAAATGGGGACACAACTTTGAAACCTTATGAAACACGCATGGCACATATCACCAAAAAACAACCTTGCTTTGATATGAGATATTATTAAGTGTTAGTTTTGATAAAACATCATTTTTCATCATTAAAAACATTTTTCATCATTAAAAAAACAAACATTTTTGTCCATTTTATAGCATGAATGATTGAACCCTTCTCCGTGGACACTGTTTTAGATGCAGTGAGAAGACAATAAGTCTCACAGGTTTCACATAATAACAAAATTAAATCGAAAGGGATAATTGTGTTAAATACATTCTATTATTAATCCCCATAACATTTACAATTTAATATATATATATATATATATATATTCTTAAACAAATCTGATAGCAGTTACAATTGCTGGACATGTTTTATCCCATGTCTCAAGAATGACTGGTGTACATGTCTTTTTATTTATTAGTAGTATTTTATGAATATTATTATTTTACCTAAACAAGTAAATAAATACATAAATAAGCAAACAAACAAACAAATAAACAAACAAACATAAATCTGTTTTCACCACTAATTCTTGTGCGCAGTGTATTTTGTCAGGTATTTTCCCATAGTTCTTCATTCCGGAAGTAGAGCGGGGTTGACAGCATAGTGATGTCAGATACCTAGACGCCTCATTGGGTGGTTTGAGCCGTTACTGCGATACGTCAACGCGTCCGCCATATTTATCCGGGCAAGACTGCTTTAAAAACTAATGGAGGTAAACGGGGGAGCTGCAAAACACGATAACGTTTACATTTATCAGCCGATTTCATGGGTTTGTGATCTACATGGTGTTAAAAATAACTCTGCCTCCATTTATTTAGTTAGGCTTGCAAAATTATTAATTTTCGTGAGAAATTGTGAAAGCTCACACTTGGTTGATTTTTTGTCTGTTAATTATAATATTAATGTAGTATAACTGTGATATATACATGTAATGTAATTTTAATGTACATTAATTTTTTTTTTTTTATTGCTTTCTCTGTCTTCAACCGCAACACTTTAGCTTTTCTTGTGCCTCCTGTCAGAACACTAATCATTCCCTTTGAAATACTGGGGGAAAAATTGAAATAATTCATCTTTAAGTATTAATGGACCATGTTGTGGCAATTTCTTTCATACAAACATCATCACTGAGTAAGAGACAACTCTTGAGTCCAAATTATAATAATAAAAGTAATTTATTCCCTTGCAAGAGAAGATCTCCTCGTCACAAATAATACACATGAGCTAAGTCAGTGAGGGAAGACAGAGAGAGATAAGAGAAAGCAGTTGCCAGTCTGTTTTTATATTCCCCTCTGCTTCAAGGCTTTCTTTCTCTCCCTCCCTACAGGGAGATATGTCAGTTCATTCACCTCTTAATGGTTATACAGAGAAAAGGCAGGCAAATGCCCCCCTGACCCCCAGGCTATAAGTCCGTAAATGCCCTCATGATGACCCTTTAACCATCTGCTTTTCCTTACCTCCTTCTTAGTAAATCACACAAAGAATGCTTTTCTAACTATGAGTAAAAGAACCATATACTGCATACATCTTGAATATATGTTCCACTAAAGATTAATGCATGACAAGGAAAATTTCCTTTACAATTCCTCCCTATTTATCATTCTCTGATAACTGATTAATCACACATTGTAATAATAATAGTAAAAATAATAATAAATACAAGTTCAAGCCACTACATCACACTTATACTCTTCATCTCTGATTTTCACATAAATGATCACTCTTCTTGAACCTGTGAAGTAAGTTTTTTTTAAGTTGGAAAAATGCTTAGGCTGTTTTTGTTTTGGACAGACCCTAAATGTTTTAGCAAGCAAAGTAAAGACCTTATTCAATAGCCGGGCTGAATGGACAGACACTGCTGTTGCACTCTCGGTTGAACCGAACCCTCAGTCACCATATCATAAACCAGAAAAAGTATAGTTCATAGTAGGAAATAGACATATCAATTTATCACTACTGAGTTACTTCTGTAATATAAAATGTAAATATTAAAAATAATATTAAAAGTATGTAGAAAATCCCCCAGTTTCACCCCCTCTCCTTGTACGTCATCTCATATACGGATAACTACTGCTTTTAACCTTCTTTACATATCAATCATTCTTAGGAAGAAAAATAAAAATAAAAACATCATAACTCAATTACTCCTTTCACTGTAACTTCCGCTACTTGCATCATCATCCTGTTGGTCATCAACATCAACATCATCATTCGGATAGACTGTCATTTTCACCAATTGAACAGACATTCCGACCTTAACCAGTCTTTGTACTAAGCTAGACACACATTGCATTATGCATGGTATACATAGCAAAATTAGTACTACTATAACTATAATTGGCAACACAGTTTGAGCCAACCACATTCCCCAGCCCCTTCGAGATTCATTATCCAGGTAAGCCATTGGTCGCTCGCTGGTTCAGGCTCCTGCACCGCCTTTCTCATGTGCTCAATCACATCAGTTATGTTGTCACTGTGATCTGGAATATTGAAACAACAAGATACTCCTAGCATTTTACAAACCCCTCCCTTTTCTGCGGTAAGTAAATCCAAGACTAAACGATTCTGAATAACTGCCTCTCTTGAATGTCTCATTTCATCATTTATCATCGATAAAGCATTTTCAGTGGCATTTGCTATTGCCAATACAGTCCATGCTAACCCATTCACTTTATTTATCGTTACTGTTGTTCCCACCCCTAGGAAAAGTGTAGTATTATCAAGCAAATTGTTACTGACAACACAGTCATTATACATGTGGTTTTAAACAAGCCACACATTCCTGGCACTCTGAATGGGTGCCACGGCCTTGGACGCTCCATTCTCTCAGTTACTCTGTATCGAAAGATGCTGCTATGACCAAAGAATGTGAGAAAGTGCTGTTTTCGAAGCACTAAAAGTCTTATCTGTTCTGTTGATTACAGTGTCCACCCAGATGCCGGTTGCGCAATCAAAGTCGTCTCCTCCTTGCTGCTGATATTTTTTCAAACTGGGTCTTAGCGTTTACTGACACTCCCGTTGAACCTCCTCCAGCAATTGCTCCGCCTCCGCAATGGGCGGCACCCTCCTGCAATGGTTTATGTGAACCCACGTAGCCCTCTCTGCGACCTTCACCGCCGTGTGCGTCACCAGAAGTACCTGGAAAGGCCCTAGCCACCTTTTGGATTTCCAGCTCTTTCTCCTGTGATCACGAATCACCACGAAATCACCAGGTCTGACCTCGTGCAGGAATCTCTCAGCAACCTTCCCCTGGGCAGCTTTTACCTGCACAGAAATATTTGACAACAGACAAGACATTTCTTTGCAGTAATTCAACATGTCATTTTCACACACATCCGTTGATGGCAGCCTTTGTTTACCCCCTTCTATGCCCATGAATGGTGGCCTGCCAAACAAAATTTCAAATGGGCTCAGGTTTGGTTTACTCTTTTCTCATTCTCATGTACATCAGTACAATTGGAAGAGCTTTAAGCCAAGTCAGACCCGTCTCTTCGCAGCATTTCGCCAATTTGTTCTTAATTGTCTGGTTCTGCCTCTCTACTGCCCCACCTGGCGAGGCGCGTAGCTGCAGTGAGTTCTCATGTCAATTCCCAAGAACTGACCCACCTGCTTTATCGCATCATTGACAAAGTGTCTGCCATTATCAGAACTGATTTTCTGGGAATTCCCCATCTCGGAACGATCTCGGTTAACAGAGCCTTTGCCACTGCCGCCGAATCTTGTTTCGAGGTTGGGAAGGCCTCAACCCATTTGACCACATGTCAACCATCACCAGACAGTGTTTCTGTTTCCCACAAGGGGTTAATTCGATGAAATCCATCATTAGATATTCAAATGGACCTGCTGGTGCTGGTTGAGATGCCAAGGGTGTTTTATCCCTCTAGCCACATTGTGTGTGTTACAAGTAACACATCTTTTGCAAAAATTTTCAGCAACCACTGTAAACCCTTTTGTAAACCATAATTCCCTCATCTGCATTATCATACCCGCTTTTGACACATGATCCAACCCATGTGTCAACTTAGCATAATGCTGAAAGAAGTGTTTGGGCAAACAAGGAATGTCATCAACACTCATCCATACACCCCCGGAGACTGCAGCCAGGCGACCTCCATCGTTGTTTTCCGCTCCTGTGGAAAAGACTGCATACTCTGTAAACAAGGGAAATATCAGGGTTAGTCACAGATACCAAAGCACAAGTTGTTTCTTTTGTCTCCTGTGCTGCCTGCCTCGCTGCCGCAGCGTCTGCTCTCTTCCTGTGGAGATAAAACTTTTATCGTTAGTGTGCGCTGCGCATTTACAGATCGCGACCTTGTCTGGTAAAGAATGGCCTCCAAAAGCTTAGCCACCAGAGCTGCGTTTAATATCGGATGTCCATCCGACTTCAAAAAATTTCGGTGCTTCCAAAGCGCCCCAAAGTCGTGAGTGACCCCAAAAGCATAACGCGAGTCTGTGTAAATTGTCACACACTTGTCTGCCATAAGATTACACGCCTCTGTCAGAGCAACCAATTCAGCTGCCTGAGCCGAATAATTTGATGGCAATTTGCCAGACTTTCGACTTCAAATTCAGTGGTCACCGCGAAACCAACCTTATTCAAGCCTGTTTGTGGATCTTTGGACGCCGACCCATCCACAAAGAGGACATTGTCACAGTTCTCTAAAGGTGTGTCCAACAGGTCTGGACGTGGTGTACACACCTGTTCCAGCACTGATAGACAACAATGGTGTTCCTGTCCATCCTCCTCCGTCGGGAGGAGTGTGGCAGGATTCAAAGTTGTGCATCTTTTCACTGTTACATTTGGCATGTCAAGTAAAATCGTGTGATACCTCAGCCATTGGGCTGTTGATAAATGTGATGTTCTTTGCTCTTGCAAAATCATGGAGACCGCGTGTGGGACCATCAAAGTCAAATCAGAATACCCCACATATTCCCTTGAAGCCAGCACAGCCAGCTCTGCAGCTGCCACAGCTCTCAGGCAGTGTGGCAAGCCTGCTGCAACTGCATCAAGCTTCGTTGAAAAATATGCGACTGGTCGTAATCTGTCCCCATGGGTTTGCAAAAGCACTGAACTCATAAATCCATGTTTTTCATCTACCATTTGGGTGAAAGGCTTTTCAAGCACAGGCAGGCCCAACGTTGGGGCCTGAGCCAGCTGCAGTTTCATATTTGCAAACGCATCCTGTGCTTCTGTGGACCAATTAATCTTGTCACATGACCTCAGCCCTTTCCCTGTTGTCAGGGCTCTCAAGGGCTTTTCAAGATGTGCATAATTTGGAATAAAGCGTTCGACAATATGCACATTCCCAAGAATGATAATAATTGTCTTTGTTATGGGTTTCGGTACATCTTTGATAGCTTTTATCCGCTTTTCAGAGATAGCTTTACTGTTTGGTGTTATTGTGTGACCCAAAATGTTATCTCCTGTCTCACGAACTGAAGCTTTGTCAGGCTGACCTTGTGACCCTCGCGCCAGGTGGTGCAGGAGAGTTACAGTGTCAGCCACGCCGTAACCTCATCTCGTGCACAAATCAATAAGTCATCGACATATTGCAATAGCGCTGTTCCGCTCGATAGAGTTAATGGTTCAAGGCTCCGTCTGAGCGCTTCATTGTAAATCGTCGGAGACTCACAATAGCCCTGACACAACCTGGTAAACGTGTACCCTTTGTTGTCAAAATCAAACGCGAACCAAAACTGACTTTTTCTTCCACTGGGATGCTAAAGAAAGCGTTGGCCAAATCAACCACAGTGAAATACATTGCATTTTGCGGAATTTGTGACAAAATTGTGTATGGATTAGGTACGGGCAGCTCTTGCAATAACGGCTGAGTTTACAGCCTGCAGATCCTGCACAAATCGCCACGTGACTGGTTCACTTGTGTTAGATGTTATTTTCTTTACGGGAATATAGGAGTTCGCACTGGAGAATCATGACAGGGAATTATTACTCTCTCCTTCAGGAGAGACTCAAAACCGGCTGTATCCTCTCAATGCCTCCTTCTTCAGGGATATTGCGATTGACATGGCCTGTAATCAGACTTTGGAGTGATTACAACTGGTTCACAACCTTTAATCAACCCAACATCATATTTGTGTTTTGCCCACAATTTTGGAGGTATTTCTGCCAGGACAGGATGAATGTCTGTGGCAGAAATAGATCCGTGCTCATGTTTCTCCATTGCATTCCTGACAATAGCAGTCACAGTTCTCTGTACGGCAACATCAAACTCACATTCCTCCATAAAAACACCTGCATTTCTACTGTGTTTCTGCCCGTTTGGTTTTCAATCCAATCTGTGGCAGAAAGACATTTTCTCACAAACAGGCCTATTTCTTCCCATTTCTGTTCGTGGCCTTGATTACTGATAAGTGAGGCGCAGACTGGCCTGTTATCAAATACAGCTGAATTTGTTTTTCTGACAGGCATGCCCGCACACACATTTTCAGTCCAGAAAATCTTATTAAACCTTATTGTCTCATTTTCTGCCCCATTAAACCACTCTTCCTCATATTCTGGTTCACGCTCGCCCACAACATATGATGTACAATGTAATCTGTCAGGCCTCATACTTTCTATGTTTGTGGACACTGTACGATCTTTTGCCAGTGTCAAAATCATTCGTGCCCAATCAGAATCTTTTGTCTGCCACTCGTAAGCCCATTGTGGCTCAAATTTTGCACAAATCATCTGCTGTTCCTCTTCAATCTGTATGCCAAACGGCCCAGCAGTGAGTTTCAGATTTAATTTACACATTAGATCCCTGGCCATTAACGGAACCGGACAGGTTTCAGAGCACAAAAACGCATGTTTCAACGCCCTGCCCCCCTCCGTCTCGCATTTCAACGGCACAGTATAATTTTCTGAAATGGTATGCCCTGACGCGGACGTGCTTTCAAACACTAAATCCGTCAATTTTTTTGGTTCACAATCAACCATAAAGTCTATCATTGTCCCGTCAACTAACATGGGATATCTCTGTAGCCTTAAAACCCTAAACTTTTGTATATTCTCAGACATTCATCAGTCAACTAACATTATTCAAAACTTCAACAGTCACACATTTAACGGTTTGCAAGCATGTCTTCATTGCAGATAGCCTTATTCAAAACTTACACACACTCATAAAGGTTTGCAAGCATGTCTTCATTGCAAAGAGCGGTATTTGAATCAGTGTATGTGAGCGTGTTGTGTGTGTGTGCTAATAAATTTTTACTTCCCTTTTTCGTAGCTTGCTGAGTGCCTGTCACCCGCCCTCTCCTCTCCTGTTCTCCGTTCCTCTCGTTTCAATCCGCCTTACGCGCCTCTGGACAGTCCTGTGCCCAGTGTCCATCGTTCTTGCACAGCCTACACTTCGTGCAGCTAAAAAAATCATGTTCGTTGGTCGCACACAGTCCACATTTCCACTTCCCTTGATAACCTCTTTTCTTCTTGTTAGTCCAGTTTTGCTTTCCTGGTGGTGCGCTCGTGCTCACTTTAATCTGTACGACAGCCAGCTGCATCTCTCTCTCCCCCTTCACCTTCGCGGCTTTGTCCTTCTTTGTTAGCAGTTGTTCCTCGGCGTGCACAGCGTGCGCTAATGTGGTTGTCAAGCGCCCGCTCTGCCATTCGATGTAGCTTGCTTTCACCGCCAGCGATCTCTCGCACTTCTTGCTCTACAATCGCTGCCAGCGTCCACCGCGCGCGTCTTCTCGCTCGCCTTCTTGCGCCATTTGCGCTGCCCGTGCCTCGTGCCGCCCTGCGCTGCTTGCGTTGCTTCTCGCCCTCTCGCTCAGCGCCTCCTGCGTGCTTCCTGCTGCGGTTGTCTGGGAGGAGAACAGTCGAGGTCGGGTCGAATTTCAACGCACTCAGCTGGGCTATTGGGTAGATGTGTTTTCTGTATTCTGGCGGTGCCGGCCTCACCGCATTTTCATGTGGGGAATCAGAAGCATACTGTGGGTTAGTCGGTTCTGGTGGTGCAGACACGCATACAGATAGACTTTCACACTTTTCATTTTTCCCTCCTGCTAGCTCTTTCTGCATTTGTTTTCTTTCTCTCTTATCTGCTTCCTTAAGCCAACAATCTACTGTTTGTTCAAATTTTTTACATACATGTTTAACACATTTGCAACAGCAACCTGGTTGTTTTTCGCTACTTCGTTCAACCGAGTCCCTCACCACTTTCAGTTTTGTGAGGCTCAATGTTCCCTCTTTGGGAAAATCATGATGCTTGATTAATTTTTCAATATCTTGCATACATTTCTGACCATAATGTTTTTTCATTTGGTAGTACACCGGTGTATCATATTTCACAAACTTGCTCTGAGATATCCCCATACTGGCTGTCTTCTGCTCCTGTGGATTTACTCTTTAATCTGCTAGACGTCTCCAGCAGATCCGATTTTCTCTTATCCCGCAATCGGATCGGGTTGCACTAGTAGTGCCCTCTTAATTGTGATTTATCAAAATCTTTCGATTTTTCCTAACCCCAATTAACCTCGGTACCTGTTTGAAACCCTCTTGATCCTTACAGATCTCAAATTAATCTCAGGTTACCTATCTGGACGTTGGTGCCCAGATTACTGTACCACAGAAACAATTTCCAGCCAATATGGTTCAATTTCACTCTTTAAAAACTGAATTTCACCCTAATTAAATTGAATTTAATTGACTCTTACCAGAGATGTCGTTTTGTGCCACCTGGGTTCTTTTTGATTCCAGTGGTCGATCCCTCCGGCCCCAACAGCGGAAACGGTCCCTCGTCTCTGAATCTTTTTTGCGAGGTAGGGTTGGAACTTTTCAGCTCCAAGGTGGCCTGCCTCCGTCCGCTGTCAGGTCCAGAAGTCACGTCCAAGGAATCCCACTATCTGACACCAAACTGTTGTGGCAATTTCTTTCATACAAACATCATCACTGAGTAAGAGACAACTCTTGAGTCCAAATTATAATAATAAAGTAATTTATTCCCTTGCAAGAGAAGATCTCCTCGTCACAAATAATACACATGAGCTAAGTCAGTGAGGAAGACAGAGAGAGATAAGCAGTTGCCAGTCTGTTTTATATTCCCTCTGCTTCAAGGCTTTCTTTCTCTCCCTCCCTACAGGGAGATATGTCAGTTCATTCACCTCTTAATGGTTATACAGAGAAAAGGCAGGCAAATGCCCCCCTGACCCCCAGGCTATAAGTCCGTAAATGCCCTCATGATGACCCTTTAACCATCTGCTTTTCCTTACCTCCTTCTTAGTAAATCACACAAAGAATGCTTTTCTAACTATGAGTAAAAGAACCATATACTGCATACATCTTGAATATATGTTCCACTAAAGATTAATGCATGACAAGGAAAATTTCCTTTACAACCATAATAGAGAAAATTGAATAAAATCAGTTAACACAAATCAAAAAGTGACAGACTGGTAGTCTGCTTCCTATTTTCATAGCACTCTATACAGATAAAAACTCCACAACAAACAATATCAAATGTAACTGATAATCCTTTATGGATCCAGTAAAACGTACAGTTACAGTGGTAAAATGTTATGCACTGATACAGTGCATAGTAAAAATATTGTAAAAGTGCTATGTAATATTAAAAAGTATATATAGTACAAGTTGTAGTTAAGTGAATAATATAATAAAATAGTGAGGACAACATTACAATAACATAAGTGATATAGTATATTTAAAATAGCAACAATTATGTGTATAATACCATAATAAATTAATAACAATAGATGAATAATAGCAAGTAGAATATGTAATATGAAAGGTGAAATAATACAGAATAGACCTTAATGAAGAATAAATTAATAGCAAATTATAAAGTAAATTAAATAATAGTTAAAACTAGTTTTATAATAGTATTTCTGTAATAATCATTAAACAAAGTAATGGCGCTTTTCCACTGCATTGTACGGTACGGTTCGGCACGGCTCGGTACGGTACGGCTCAGTTCGGGTCGGTTTGCGTTTCCACTGCAGTTTAGTACTGCTATAGAGTGGGCAGGATTATTCACGTGTCGTTATAGCAGCGCCGCCTCTACTGCCGTGACATCATCGGCCAATCAGTGATTAGCAGAGTTTACACGTCACGTTTTGGTAACGGTACGGATCGCTTGGAACCTCGGCTGAGGTGGTACTAAAAAATGTACCAGGTACAGTACCCAGTGGAAAACCCCCCAAAAGTGAACCGTACCGGACCGTACCGTGCCGTACCATGCAGTGGAAAAGCGCCATAAGACACAACTGAAGACAAACAAAGATGTATGGTTGTCAATTCCAAATTGTGTTTAATTAATGTGTTCCTTGAGTAAAATAAAATATATGACCTGAGATTGATTCAGAGGATTATATATATATATATATACATAAAATCCCTTGAATCAATCTGTAGCTCAAGGACATTTGATTTCAGTTCTAGGTTTCGTGGGAATAGAGTGGTTTAGTTGTGACGTCAATACTGACTAATAAAGACTAATTCTCCACTGCTTCCCTCAAGATTTTCCTATATTTTATAATGTTTTTTTTTTTATTAATGAGTAAAATAAGGTTTGTAGTAAACGACTTGACAAAGCTTGACATTTTGCTACAATGCAAATTACACTCACCCATGCAGAAAACACAAATTTAGATAATGTTATTTATTTTTCAATATATATTACTACATAGGAATGTTTGGGGTGTGAGTGTGTGCAGTTTATGTTGGACAACAAAAGTATAAAGTATAGCTATGTTTATTACAGACCAGAATATGAGATACTCACTCCCCAAAAAACTTTATAATAATCAAAATTATTAATCATCATTATTACAACATCAAGAGCAATAATCAACAAAGATTTTGTCATGATATTGCAGCTTCACTCACTAAGGAGTTCCTGTGTTTTTCATTTCTAGGCTATTTACATTATTCCGTTTTTGTGTAAATACACATACAGTACATGATCAGCATTAAACAGACTGTGTAAATAATTTTAAATGTAGTCTTTAGTATTGTGATTGAATAAACTGGTCATATTTAATTGTGACAAAAACGACAGAAACAATTAATAAGGCAATTATATTACATAATATTGTTAAAAAAATTGCCCTTACAAAAGGTAAACAATGCTCCTGGAAGCCTATTCCGGGGGCAAATATTGTCCCACAATGGAAAAGTTAATTTCTGACCCTGGCAAAGATTGAGAGACAGAGAGAGAAGTTTGAATATGATCAGAGTGTATGATCATACGAAGAGCTCTTTTCCAAAACGCGATAAACGCCAAATTAAAAAAAAATGAGTTCGTCATGCCAAATCGCTATATTTCCTTGTTTAAAATGTACTGCAAGATGCAGTTCCTTTCCAAACCGCTATAAGCGCCGAACCTGTTTTTAGCCTAAATGCGAAATGTCCTCTCGACCAATCAGAATTGCTCGATGCAATCCAACATGGCGGCTTTGAAAGCGTTTGTTTGTGCTCAGTCTTCAAAATGAGTGCTTTAAACTCTAATAACACTTTTGATAGCCTGGATGAGCCAGTGAGACCTACACCTGGGGGTAGAAAATGCAGACTGGACAAAGAAAATCACAAAAAACAACAAAAAAAGAAGGTTCGTCACTCAGGTGGCGCGTTAATACCCACTGTGGGATGTCAATGTAACAGATGTGTATGCCAGTAAAGGCGGTGTGTAAACCTCACTCTCCTGACCTCAAAAGAGGCGCTCTAGTAACTGACGCTAGAGACTGTAGCCTTTGGCGTTCCCGAGCGCCCGCCTCCCGCGCCAGAAACCCGGGTTCGAGACCCACTCGGTGTGATGGCGCGGATCCGGGGGGGGGGTTACATCAACACAAAGTTGGGACGACCAGTTTATAGTATGAGTCCCTGATGTCATATGTTGCATGTTCTCTTTTTTTTTTTTTTTAAGACATAAACCAACATTTAAAAAAAAAGGATGGATTTGTAGCGTTTAAATTTTTTTTAAATAATGCATTTATAATCGACAATATTGTTGTTTCATTTAACAATCATTGTTTAACATGTTCAGACTGAGCCAACAGACCATTTTAACAGGATAAATTGAATATTAACAAAATGTATGGGTCTAGGTAAATTTTTTAATTTTCATGAAAACTATTAAAATGGATTTATAGCGTTTTGGAAAAGAGCTCTTCATATATTCAAGGCTGTTCTGGGCTTTAACTAGTATAAATATAACATTAGGCTGTGGAGGTGCACAGAACAGTCTTTCTTCAGATTCCTTTAACGGCTTGTGTTGTCCTGTTTGCAATTGGCTGAAAAGGAAAATATATAATCAGTCCACAGTTTTATGATAAGATATCGAATCCTTGTAATCTAGTGATGATAAACGTACTCTTTGTAAATGAGTAGTGAAATTAAAGAGAGATGCTTTAGCTCCATCTCTAATCCTGACAGTCTGACACTGTAGTCTGCTCACTGTAGCCTACATATTGTGCTTATAGCACAATTTACTTTATGATATAAACTACAATATAAGTTAAAACTTAAGAATTAATTTAAACTTTGATTTCTTAAAAAGTCTCAGCTTTCACAGCTAACTAGCGATATCGCTAGCTATTAATCGTCTGACACTGGTGGCAAATTAAGCTGCCAAAATAATGTAAAAAATGACCAAAAAACATCCAAAACCAACTGCTTGTAGTATCAGGTTAACTATAGGTAGGAACCTTGTGCTGGTGTTTGTGTGAGGGGGGGATCATTAAAGCGGTGGGTTCAATGGACGTACTGTTGTGATCATTGTGTTGAACCTCCTATAAAGGTTATTGTGTACCTATAAACTACATAACATGGTGTCAGAAGTAAAAAACTTTATCTGAACGGACGTCTACAAATAACAGAGGATGCCGTCAAGTTTTTTTTCTCTTTCTCTCTCTTCGCCGATTACCGAAAGTTTGGGGCTAACGCTAAAGCTAGCGAGCTCACTGACGGCGACATGAATCAGTTTCAAGTTTCTCCACCAGACAAGTTCACATTCAGAGCCGAAGACTGGACTAAGTGGATTAAACGCTTCGACAGATTCCGCATCGCATCTGGATTGGAGACGCAAGCGGACGAAAATCAAGTGAATGCACTGATTTACACAATGGGGGAGGAGGCGGAGGATATACTGGTTTCCCTGCACCTCAGCCCAGAAGAAGCGAGTGAGTACGACACAGTTAAGATGAAGTTGGATGCTCACTTTGTAACACGCAGAAATGTGATCTTCGAGAGGGCAAAGTTTAACCAGAGGCAGCAAGAGATGGGTGAGTCGGCTGACAGCTTTCACACAGCACTGCACTGCCTAGCGGAGCACTGCGGATACGGGGCTCTGCATGACGAAATGGTGAGAGATAGACTTGTTGTGGGTCTGAGAGATAAACGCTTGTCAGAACAGCTACAACTCGATCCTGAACTGACTCTAGAGAAAGCAATTAACAGAGCTCGACAAAGCGAGCAGGTTAAGAAGCAACAAGAAATGTTAAAAATGAACTTTAAAGCAGATATCTCTAACGCTTAGCTTGACAGCATGCACGCGTAGCGCGATAGCGCACGTTCAAAGCAACCCAAGCCGCAATACAAGCAAATAGATAAAACAAAGAAGGAAAGACAGGCTCAATGTGGAAGATGTGGTGATTTAAGATGGCATAGCCTACAACAATGTCCAGCTAGGGAGGTAATATGCAATAACTGCAGAAAAAAGGGACATTACGCCAGAGTGTGCAAAACCAAAAGAATGTGTGAAATGCATGTAGCTACAGTGGTTGAGGACACTGGTGAGGAAGTTGCATTTCTGGGTTCACTGTCAGTGGGCAAATGGCAGCCATGGATGACAGACATACATGTGGAGAATCTTAATGCACGTTTTAAAATTGACACTGGCGCAGATGTCACCGCTATACCTGAAATGCTGTATAATCAGGGCCAGTTCAGCAGGCTGGAGAGACCAACGAGGGTTCTGCTGGGGCCAGGAGGGACTCGTCTGGATGTGAAGGGCAAGTTCACAGCCACTCTCAGTAAGAACAGTAAAAGTACTAAAGAGGAAATTTACGTTGTGGAGGGCTGTGCACACCACTGCTAGGCGGGCTTGCCGCAGTGGCACTGCAGTTGGTCGCCAGAATAAATGACATTAGCCTGGACTCCAAAGAGACAGTGAAAAGGAGTTCCCAAAGCTTTTCTGTGGATTAGGAAAATGGAGGCGAGTACAACATAGTACTGAAACCAGGCGCTCAGCCTTTCTCCTCTCAACTCCCAGACGCATCTCCCTCCCACTCCTGCCAAAGGTTAGAGAGCTGGACCGTATGGAGCAGCAGGAGTTATTTCAAAGGTGGAGGGGCCGACTGAATGGTGTGCGCCTATGGTGGTGGTGCCCGGCAGCAATGCACCGATCTCACAGAGCTGAACAAATCAGTTATGAGAGAGAAGCACCCTCCCTCAGTTGAACACACTTTAGGACAGCTTGCTGGGGCCAAAGTGTTTTCGCTTTTGGCAGACGCCAATTCCACTGTCCAAGGAGTCATCTCTGCTAACCACTTTCATAACTCCGTTCGGGCGGTATTACAATCGCCTGTGCTTTGGGATCTCGTCAGCACCAGAACACTTCCAGAAGCGCATGTCACGCATCTTGGAGGGCCTGGTCGGTGTTCTGTGTCAGATGGATGATGTGCTCATTTGGGGAGCCACACAGACGGAGCATGATGAGAGACTGTGGAGAGTACTGTCACGACTGCAGGAGGCGGGAGTGACGCTCAATGACAAGTGTGAGTTTTCTAAGAACAGGATAAAGTTCCTGGGGCAGGTCATTGAGGCATCAGGCGTCAGCGCTGATCCTGATAAAGTGAGCGCTGTAAAAGTCATGCCAGCACCCGGTAACGTCAGCGAGGTGAGACGCTTCCTGGGGATGACAAACCACCTGGGGAAGTTCCTGCCTCACTTGGCTGAAAGAACACGACCACTCAGAGACCTGCTGAGAAAGTCCAGTATGTGGGCTTGGGGGCCGCAACAACAGCAGGCCTTCGATAACATCAAAGCAGAACTGACGACACCCCCAGGGCTTGCATTGTATGACCCTAACGCTGAAACGCTTGTCTCCGCTGACTCTTCCTCATATGGGATGGGCGCCGTTCTTCTCCAGCGGCAAACAGATACAGAGTGGAAACCTGTGGCGTATGCCTCGAGAGCCCTCAGCGACACTGAGCAGCGATACGCCCAGATCGAGAAAGAGGCGCTAGCATCAACATGGGCCTGCGAGAGGTTCGCAGAGTTCCTCATTGGGAAGAGTTTTCACATTGAAACCGACCACAAGCCCCTAATTCCTCTATTAGGCTCAAAGAGCTTAGATGAACTTCCTCCACGCATACAGCGTCTGCGCATGCGATTAATGCGGTTTGTCTACACCATATCACATGTGGCTGGCAAAGACATTGCAACTGCGGATGTGCTGTCCCGAGCTCCTGTCAGTCACACTGCAGAAGGATTGCAGGAGGAGGAAATCAACCTCTATGTTGACTCCGTGCGTGGCGAATCTCCCAGCTACAGAAAAGCGGTTAAGGGAAATTCAGAGACACCAGGACGGCGACCCACACTACAGCACTTAAAGAAATTCTGTGTCGAAGGATGGCCAGATAAATTTTCCATTAACAAAGTGTTCCAGCCATATCTGCCATTTTCAGGTGTGCTCACAATTCAAGATGGTCTACTATTGTATGGCAGCAGGATAGTCATCCCAGCATCACTCAGGGCAGACATCCTGTCCAAGCTGCATGAGGGCCATCTGGGAATAACAAAATGCAGAGAGCGAGCTAAGCATTCAGTGTGGTGGCCAGGGCTCAGCAGAGAGCTGACAAACATGATAGAGATGTGATGTGTGTGAGAGAGTAAATTTCAAAGAAACTATGATGCCTACTGAGTTCCCGCCAAGACCATGGTCCACTGTAGGATCAGATTTGTTCCACATAGACAACAAACAATACCGGGTCATTGTGGACTATTACTCCAGATATTTGGAAGTAGCCAAACTGACATCCACAACATCTGGAGCTGTAATTGATCACTTCAAGTCTATTTTTGCACGTCATGGTATACCTGAAGTGGTCCGTTCAGACAACGGCCCACAGTTTGCATCCGAGATCTTCAGACAGTTTGCACAGGATTGGGGCTTTAGTCATGTGACATCCAGTCCCCATTTCCCACAGAGCAACGGGGAGGCGGAGCGTGCTGTGAGGACAGTCAAAAGTCTCCTAAAAAAATCCAGCGACCCTTATCTCGCCCTGATGGCTTATCGAGCTGCTCCCCTGGCAAATGGATACAGTCCCACTGAGCTTCTAATGGGAAGGAAAATAAAAACGCCAGTTCCTGTCATTCCATCCAAGCTCAACCCAGGGTGCGCAGACATGGACAACCTGAAAAGGACAGAACTAAGGTACAGACAAAAACTGCGACAGAATTATGACCGAAGACACAGAGAACGCGACTTGCCATACCTTCGCCCCGGTGATCATGTGTGGGTCAAAGATACAGTGGACAGAGGCACTGTGGTGTCTACTGCCGGCACGCCAAGGTCATACATCATTGAGACGCCCGGGGGCACTCTGCGAAGAAACAGATACCATCTTTCGCCAACCCCTGTGGCTCCTGGAGAACCTGCCAACTCAACTGAGCCAGCACCAGAGAGCACGGTTCCTGACGACACACACACTCCTGCCACACCAGGAGCACAGAGTGTAGCCAGTCGGCAGACTCCAGCGTGTGAGAGACGTTTCCCAGCCCGAATAAGGAATCCTCCATCTTACTTGAAAGACTTTGTTTGTTCTTAGGAATGTCACCTGAGTTATGGGGGAGGGCAAGGAGTAGTTGATTGTCGCCAATTTATGTGTTGATTAAGTGTTTACAGAAGCACATGTTCAAAGTGCATCATAGCTGAACAGTATGGTAAAAGTTGAGAATCATAATTGTGCAGTGGTGGTCAGTAACGAAGTAAAACTACTTCGTTACTGTACTTAAGTACATTTTTCAAGTATCTGTACTTTACTGGAGTAGTTTTATTTTGAGTAACTTTTACTTTTACTTCACTACATTCCAAAGCATAAGATCGTACTTTTTACTTCACTACATTTCATAAAACATATCGTTACTCCTTATAATACATCACGTGCTCCGAGACGCAGAAACGGTGTCTGATTCATGAACAAACTGATTCTTTTCAATGAACCTGTTCAATCGGTTCGCAAATCGCAACAAACGATTCATTCACGAATTGCAATGATCTGATTGCAGCTGTTCTCGAGTCGAAAACTCACTGATTCAAATGATCCGTTTAGAGCGAGTCTTCTTCAGTGAACTGAACTCTCAAATCTTGTGAGCGCGCTACTGATGCTGTGAAAAGTAAGTTACTAATGTCAAATTTTAGGATTAATTATTGTAACTGAAAATAATATTTAGGTCAAAACTGTCAGTTGTTTGTGAACTAAATCTGCTGTAAAGGGTGATCTATTTATGCCCGCTGAAATGCTTGAATGCAGACAGATCAACATCAGTGTCTCTAACGTTATGTTTTAGGTAAAAAAACAAAACATTAAAATAACACAGATTAAATAAAATAACTCATGCACGTTCATATTCCCCGCTGCTGTAACGTTAGCAGTTTTATTAAAATGCTATGCATTTAGACCTATGTGACATCTGTTTTTATATTGTTTATCAACAGTAACGTTATACATTTTTATATTGTTTAGATCAACTAACGTTCGCGAGTAGACAGATATGAATGTTTATTCATAACCATACTGAAAATAAGTAAATATTGTTAGCTGATGCTAACTGTCTAGCTAACAAGCTTGCTGGTGCTAAGTTGAGAATTTTTAGATATAAAGTCCAAATATCTTTATTCAGCCACCTAGATAGATTCCATCTGAGGGAAAAAGAAAGGATGTGATGTTCAGAACATAGTAACTACAGTAATTATCAGAGTGGGAAGTGATGATGCCCTCTGGGGGCATTGGGCCAGGGGTGTTTTTACACCACAGACAAAGATTGAGAAGAAGAAAAATCATTATGAAAATATAATTAGATTTTCCTTAAAATGTTCTTCCTAATTTCAGGCCTAATTCTCATGTCATATATAACTGACGTTCTGCAAAACAACAAGTTCTAAAACACTTTTTTCTTACTGTTGATAATTAGATGGTGAAATCTGATTTCTCTCAGGTACATGGCAGTGTAAGCTTCACAGTGAACATTACTACATCACTCTCATCAACGTAGTCCATATCAACAAAATATATATCTTGACTCTATATAGTGGTTATTTTGGGAAAAACCCAGGTATTTTGGGCAGTAGGATTATACAAATATGTGCTAATATAAAATTAAATAAAGTAGTCTATATAAAATTGCAAAATAAATCTGTCTATCAGTACTTTTTTACTTAAGTACATAAAAAATTGAGTACTTTTGTACTTTCACTCGAGTAAAATTGAAAAAGCAGTACTTTTACTTTTACTGGAGTAATATTTTATTATACGTATCTGTACTTTTACTCAAGCACTTGATCTGTGTACTTTGTCCACCACTGTAATTGTGTGGTATTACTGTTACTGATCTCGATCACATTTTAATGATTATATTTAATCATTGGTTATATTTTGCAGTATAAGAAGTAATCGAATGAGCCTTCTGTTACAGTTTAGAAATGCTCTTAATGGTGTTCTTTCATCTGCTCAAGATTATCCTTTGTTTAGAAAGGGGGGTGTAGTATCAGGTTAACTATAGGTAGGAACCTTGTGCTGGTGTTTGTGTGAGGGGGGGATCATTAAAGCGGTGGGTTCAATGGACGTACTGTTGTGATCATTGTGTTGAACCTCCTATAAAGGTTATTGTGTACCTATAAACTACATAACACTGCTCATCCTTACCTGTGAAAAATAATTCCCCGAGATCTGTTTTATTAATGTGCGACGGTCTGTAGATCCCCAAACTGCCGCCGAGTCAGGTATGTTTTCTTCTGTCCCGGTATGAGATTTATGGAGAGTTGCCCGGACCAATATGGCGGCGCCGTTGACGTGCGGTCGAGCAGCCAATGAGGCGTCTAGGTATGTTATATGTCTATGGTTTACAGGCCCACATGTTTACTTCCTTTAGCGTCTCTTTCCTTTCAGAACTTTCTAGAGCTTAAGAGAGAAAGTACGAAGAGCGGACCCATGGCAACCAGCAGGTGGGTAATTTAAGCCCATTTTAATACAGTGCGTTCATATTTTAGGTAACTTATATCATTCATATTTCATTGCAGGCGTTTCTCTGATGGTTTCATAGACAAGGATCCACCGAGAGCTCTTGAGGTAGGTGTTTAGTTCTGTTTTCTTCCCCCATCCCCCTATTATCGAAGTTTACACACGAAAAACGTTTAGAATTCAAACGTGATCTCTAGCGATGGGCAGCTTTAAGGGCCCGTCCACACTGAGACGTGTTTAGCTGAATAACGTTACGTAATTTTTTTTTTGTATCTTATCGGTAACGTTACAGCCAATCCGTATATTTTGTAAAACCAAGATATCATCACCCCACGTCAGCAACAACAACATGAAAAAAACGACTGTATTTTTCATTAACTAACATTACAGATTAATAAATTGTATTAAAAATATTGTTTTATGTTAGTCGTCTTGTTGTGTTGGGTTTGTATACAGTGCGCATGCTCCAATTCTTCTCCGGTTTTTGAGTATCTCTTCTTGCTGCGTCCCAATTCGCATACTATCCGTCCTAAATAGTTTGCCAAAATATAATTAGCATGTCCCAAATCATAGTCTGCCCCCCAGTGTGCATACTATCCATCATAAATTCTATGTGACAGGGCTCTAGACTAACTTTTTGCCCTGGTTGCACTGGTTCGCCTAACTTTTTTTCTTCGGTGCACCAGCACAAAATTTAGGTGCACCCACATTTTCATATAGGCAATATTGACTAATAAACGATTGGTCAACATAAAGTTCTTTATTTGAAGCACAATTCTACTTCACTGAGCTGAAATGTAAGCTTAAAACATCTCAAGAAAAATGAAATAAAAATAAAATCTAAATTAAGTGTTTTAAGGGCGTCAAACTGAACATCTTGTGGCTCAATGTCTTATGGACTATCCTCCATTGCAGTCACATGCCCCTCGGATGGCTAACTCCTGTAGTTTGGCCTTCTTGATCTTTGGCCTTGGCTAAACCAGCTGGCCACTTTCTCTCTAGCATCAACATCTTCCAGACTTGGTCCCTCTACACTGATTCTTATCAGATCTTCCACTGTGTCTGAATTAGGGATGTCAGCGATTAATCGACGATCGATTAATTGTCGATAAGAGATATAATCGATAAAAGCTTTCAATGGTCAATTAAGCAGTTTCATTTTGGGGTGCGTTTAGCTCATGCGCAAAACACGTACAAATGGCTGTGAGTGACGGTGAAGGGGCTGGATCTTACAAAAAAATTATTTACTAATGTACAAACTACGCTTTTAATATGATCCAAACTTTAAAGGTGTATTAAAACAGATTACTAAATGTTATAAGTAATAAGTCATGTTCAATTATAATTTCCCTAGATAATTGTTGCATATTGGGCACTTCGCTTTGACAGGGCTGCGGACGCGAGCAACTTGCTAATTCGTTCCTATGACATATAAATTTGTGGTAGCTGTCCATGTTTCATTAAATTGTTCCCTAGAAAACACATGATTTAACTTAAATGCGGGAACAATTTAAGTCATATTAATGAATTCTTAAATTCATGTCCACGAAATCTTTCATTTCCCCCCACACGTTTACCACAGTAAGAGATGCGAAAACAGTAATTAAAAGTGAACAACAATAAAATAAACCTGCAAATTTAGAGGGTGAGAGAGTGAGGATTTGGGAAAAGAAACAATAAATAATATTAAATACGTGACCATACGGAAAAACAGAACACAAAGGCTTGATTTAAATGTATGTGCTCGTCATGAATCAAAAAGCATGGTTGCGATGTAACATTTGCCTGCTAACCAATTATTTATCTTTTTAACAAAGCTTTGTACCTCACTTGTCATAATACTCGCATTAAAATGTTTCAAATGGGTAACAGTGTGTTTTGCTGTAGCAACGCCGGTGGTTCTGGAAGCGGATCACTGAGGTCTGCATGGGCTTAAAATTGAAGCCCGAACCCTGCCCGTACCCCGACCCGAGCGGCACAGTTAAATTTAGAGCCCGAACCCGAAATATTTTCCCCCCCACAACGAATAGCCAATAAAAAAAAAAAGCCTGCATTTCACGATTGAATGCAACGGTCAGTAATCAAATACACAAAGAAACAGATTCATCAATGCTCGGCTATTTCACAAGGGAAAATAAAAAACACTTCTTAGTTATCAAAGTTTGTGAACATCAGGTGCAGCGGTCGCATACATTCTGCCGAGTTTATGAAGACGATAATTCTCCCACCATGCAAATTATTTACATTTACGTATTTAGCAGATGCTTTTATCCAAAGCAACTTACAGTGCATTCAGGCTATACATTATTGTCAGTATGTGTGTTCCCTAGGAATTGAACCCACAACCTTTGCACTGCTAACGCAATGCTCTACCACTGAGCCACAGGAACACTTGGAGGTTAAGCCGCAGGAATTATGGACACACGCACACGCCACAGGAATTATGGTCATTTTTGTCAGTTAAGGTTTGTTAGCATTCGTTAGCAAATCAGACATGGAGATGTAGTGCAGTAAGATCATATTTATTTGAATTAATTAATAATTTATTTGAATTAGCGAGAGTGAGAGAGAGGGATGAAAGTTGCGCGTGCATGTGAACCTGCATCTGCGCGTCTCACTCTACAAGCAATGAAGCTTAGTTACTTCAAAAACAGCGATTTTACCCCATCATTGCAGAGAAATATAACGTTGCGAGTCAGTAGCCTCTCAAAGCTATTTTACTAATAAAAGTTTCTGTGCTGTTAGTGCACTGCGCGATCTCTGATATCTCTGCAATAATGTGTGTGTGAGTGCGTCTATGAAAGCAGCGTAGCCCCTGCATATAGTTTTGGTTTAGCTACAAACCCGACCCGAGCCTGAAGCTATCCATTAAACATTAACCCAAACCCGACCCGAAACTATTTCGGGACATGCGGGCTCGGGTCGGGTAGCAGACCTCTACGCACGTCACAGCCCCACGTGCCGTACTTGCGTTTGGGATCATTTTATTTTAAATCCAGATAATGTCAATTGAAAACATTGATGTTTTACAAATTAAAAAAACAAGCACCATGAAACTATTTTAAAAGGTGCATTCAGCGCTCTCTGTGGCAGGATATAAAACAGCACACTAAGTACAATGATCCTGTGCGTAACTATTGCGCACTCTCTTCCTTTTATCAAATGATTGTATTCACATTCATTCATTTTACCATCCTGCCACTAGCCTTTTATTTAGACTAAAACCCCTTTTCATTCGGGTGAGGAAGCTGGTGTTTTGAGTGGCATTTGCACATCCTGTCATGCCGGTGACTATATGCCACTGCAATAGACGCATTTTGCAGTAGTTAAGGTTAAAGATTAATCAATTAATTGATCGTTAATTTAACCGACGGTCGATTATGGAAATTATTGAAAATTGACATCCCTAGTCTGAGTGAAGGGATGCTGTAGTGCAGTGGTTCTCAAAGGGGGCCCCCCCTTAAACCTATACAAAAATCCGGCGCCCCATCCCACCTCAGACTACCAAATAATTTCACTAAACATTATGAAAAAAAAAAAGTATTTACAGAAAAATCAACTGTTCTGTTCTGCCTAATTGTCTCTCTGTGCTCATACTGTATTTTAATTAGGAAAGCAACGATACCATTTTTTTCAGAACCGATCCGATACCGAGAATTCCAATCCGATACAAGCGCAGTTTTTTTTATTTTATTTAATTAATTAATGAAATGTTTTAATGTAACTTAGAATTTCTATACTTCTCTGTTGACCCGATCTTCACTCTTCTGTGTGTTAAACATAATCTATTACAGTGTTTCTCAACTGGTCGATCAAAAGTGCTGGGTATGCAGACCCTCTGAGAGGGTCGCGGATTGTTTACAGCCAAAGAAACGACATCAACAAAAAATGTAATTCTAAATGCTTTTCTGATGCGAGACTTTTATTTTAAAAGACGTGCATGAAAGCTGTTGACACTGTCAGATCATCTGACTCAGATGCAGTTTAAGTAAAGAAAGAGTGCTTGAGAAAAAGGCTCTGTCCCGATTCAGTATCTGCGGTCAGATGAAATGTTGACAGGTTTAATGTCAGTGCCATTATTCCACGTTATTTTCATAACACGTTATGAAATAAAAAGTATCTCACCTCAGAAAAAACGAACTGTCCTGTCAGATGTTATAGTGTGCTGGTAGCGCGCACTCTTCTATAGTACGCGCGAATGTGCCGCTGCACTGTACATCACTTCAAAACGCAGAAACTATAAGCATGCTACAGGACAATAAAAGTACAGTACCAATAAATCACATAACTGGTACTGCGCGTGTTAGCTGGGAAGGATTTGCATGACGGTATGATATTTATTCTATTCAGGAGCAGTTTTCACGTTTCCTTAACAGTCACCTTGGTTGTTTTCATAACCCAAAAATATCATGTTATTTGCACTTTGTGTCATTTTGTAGGCTATATGTTTAAATGAATGTGGTGGCTCATACCAACATAATTGTATTAACAAAAATGAGTTGGGACTGCTATTTAATAGCTTTGCCTTATATTTTATTCAGTCATAGTCTTAACAGTCTTAACTTAATTTTTGTGAAATAAACTTGTATATATATATATATATATATATATATATATATATATATATATATATATATATTTTTTTTTGTCACAGTCTTTGACAAAAACACTATTATAAACTAGTGTAGTGGATAATTCCGCAGCAAAAGATACTCTAGAAAAATCATGGGTGCACAATAGTTTTATAAAACCTAGTGAAAGATTTTTATTTACAAATAAAAGTGAGTAAGTGTATGATTTAAATCTGGTAAAATGTCACACATTGCACTTTGTATTGTAAAATACATTCATGAAAAAACAAGCAAATACATTTACATATAAATATATACTATAAAATAAAAATAAATTTTTAAAAAATGTATAGCACAGTAATAAGGCAGCAACATATGATAGATAGGACAGAACAAGAAAGACTATTATTATATTTCATTGCGCTAAAAGTATTTTAAAGCGAAAGGCTCAATACAGCGCGGTGCAATGCACATCCCGTGCGTAAAAATTATGCTCTTGAAACAACACGGAGTCACAGCACTAGGGTTGTGACGGTGAGGAAATTTTCCCACCGGTTAATCGACCTGATGTCACACCGGTTATAACGGTATCACCGTGGTGGGGGGTCGTTTGAGTTTTCCTCGCTTTCCTTAGGTTTTAAATAGCCTGTAAGCGCTGTGCGCGTTTTACCTTGACTTTAATATCAGCGGCAATTCTGCATCAAGCAGTGTTTAAATAAAATAAAAATCAGCAAATACTGTGGAACCAAATAAATGAGAAACGAATGTTTTTTTTGTTTTTTTAACATCACTTAGATCAGGGATGCCCAATAGATCGATCGCGAAGGCAATGCTGGGAGATTGCGCTTAAGGTAGGGCTGTGACGGTATTGGATTTTTCGTTACCGCGGTGAAGCAGCAACAAATATCACGGTTTGGCGGTTAATTGCACGACCCCCCCCAGTAAAAAAATTGACGTGGTCGCACTTGTGCAAGTGCATGGTCTGCTGCTCCAAAGCCGCTGCGCGCTGCAGAGCCACAGCACATTGTAGCAGGAGTTAGATTTCACTGATCACGTGGAGAGATGCACTTTCAGCGGGAGCGCTTCGTGGGTAGAGCCTACACTCACTGCATCAGCACGAGCGCGAAGGTGCACGCGGACTGAGCACAACGGAGGATTTGGTTTTCAAACTAAAGTAAAAGACTGCTTCTTAAACCAGAGAAGGTGACACAAATAATACTGATGAAAAAGAACGGGTTGAATGTTGAACACTTTCGTTACCATATAGCTATAAACTAGATTAATCAATGCATGCTGATGAACTTTTATCATAATGTTGTATCAACATTTTTTTTTGAGAAAGTTGTGACCAGTGGGAAGAATGAGTAGAGCCCTGAATGACTTGATCAAGAACGCATGCAGCTTGAAAATGAACATGGAAATTAATAATAATAAAGTCGTCTTTATTCTTAAAACAGCAAATTAAATTAACAATAATAACAAAATAATATTAATCTCTATAACTTTGTTTTTTTTCAATATCTTCTGAGTTTAATAGGAATTATGGAACAGTCTTTGCCTGAGATGGGTTTCTTCACAGTAAACTGACCATTTTGCAGTCGCAGTTGAAGAATCCACATTTAGCTAAGCTTAATCCTTATTCTGCTCTGTCACTCATCGACGGGGCTCGTCTATTTAATACGATTTTAAAGATGCATGTGAAAGATTGGATAATTTGTTTATTAACAACTACATTAAAATAAAAGCAAGCACGGACATGTGCTATTAGCAGTCAGGGCTTCATCTGAACAAACCCGGACCGGATCGGCACCTCCGAACTCCGATCATCTCATCTGGCGGATCCTCTTCCTCCAGAGAAATACGTTTGTGTCAGGGTTATTGTAGTTTTGCATTTTTAAATTCGTTTTTATTTTAATATTGCTTTAAATTTTCGCAAAAAATGTAAGTTTCGTTTTTATTTTTTTATAATTTGGTTAATTTTAGTGTAGTTTTTATTTTGTGGAGTTTTCTACCCTATACAGGTTAGTTTCGGTTTTAATTTGAGTTTTAGTAATTCAAGTTTAGCAGAATTAACAGAACACTTCCAGAGCACAGACCAAAGATATTTTAATTTAAACTTATTGACGCAAACCACTAGCGACACAAAATTAAAGCATGCTGATTAGACAATTAATAATTTGATTATTTTATTTAGTTGTTGTTGGTTTCGTTTTGTTTGAGCTTGTCATTGATTTTTATTCTTTCTTTCTTGTCTTAATGCCTTTATTTTTGTCAAATACAGTTCTTAATACAACATGTTTCCGTTTAAACATGTATACAACATTTCTTATTTTTAAATTCGTTTAACAAGCATTTTAGAAGTAAAAATAAAACTTTCATAGTCGCAAAAAAACCCTGATGTGGCTCGTTTAGGTGACTTGGTTTGCTTTGCATAAAATAAAATCGTTTACTGTTTTATAGATTACATGAAACAAACCTATATTTGACAAAAATAAAGTAAGTGGCACTGAGAACTGCTCTCACCCGAAGAGAAGGCAAAATATCTGCGTGCACTCAATGCAAACGCAGACTCTGCGACTGTCATATAGGATATGGGTTACACAAAAACTAACCTAACATTACAAAAAAATGTTTAATAAAATACCCTTGATTTTTAGAGTATATGCACACAATAAAAGCAACTGATGCATGCTGGTAATCACTTAAGTGGGTCAACCAAGTTATTGCGCGAATGATCCCTTACCTCTCCATAATTGTTGCCGTATTGGTCACCCCGCTTTATTACACAAATTAAACACTGCATATGATAAACGCTAAATATTTAGTATTCCACTTGGCTAAAACACAACAAAACACAGTTTTGGGTGTACGTAAGCCTATTTAATAGATAATATTACACTTGTGTTATCTCCACCACGTTTTCTCTCTCACACACATACATTATGTGGGAGTAAAAACGCAGATATGCTGTTCTGAAAGGATGTCGGGAACGGGATATTGTTAGACCGCCCACTCCCGTTCAAATTACACCAGAGTTACCGACCGTTACCGTGTTTTATTCCCCCGTTGCAAGAAATTAGTTCGGATCCTGCGAAAAACAGTGCGGTGATGACAGTGATGACCTCAACACCGCGGTCGGCATCTCATTACCGCGGTGAAGCGGTAATGCGGTTATCGTCACAGCCCTAGCTTAAGGTCAGTGTTTCTCAACCAGGGGGGGCGAGAGATAAAACTACAATATAATATATTCACTAATATTATGACTCGCATGTTAAGTCATGTAAAAAAATATATAGCCTATAAATAAATAACAGTACCACCTCTTTACATATTTTGTGTTTCGGAGAAGCAAAACGTCTCATCGCGCTGTGTGAATACAGACTGAACGGCGGCTCAAAACTGCTGTATGAGCATATGATACGCAAACTACTGCTCTCGCTGGATAAAAGAAGCCAGTGTCACACTAGTACACACAAGTTTTGATGGACGACTATTGTAATCAGGGTAAAGCTGATTACAGTGACATGATCGTGCATTAGGTGTGCGTTATGTCCATTATAAATGATGCGCAAACGAACCGTGTATGTGCGCTCTCGATCACTCTAACATCATATTTCTGCTTGAATACAGCGAGTGTTTTATAACGGATGCTCGCGTGTGTTGAAGTTTGTGAGTATCAGTGGTGTTCTTACGGACGCTCCAAACAGCTTGTTCTTACAGGGGAACTACTGATGGCATCGTGAAAAGTGAATAATATTAAACAAATATTTTATTTATTATTAAATTAATGCAACAAAGATACATCCCAACAAGCCTTTTTAATGATTTATTTTATTTAATATGTAATTTATTTACTTTTCACTTGGTAGATCTCGGTGAGTTTCGCATTTGAAAAGATTAAAGATTTTGACTTGGATGAATGTCAGACTCAGAAGTCAACCGGCTTAAACGGGCGCCTTTACATTTCGTTTTGAAACTATTCCGCAATCGTCTTGTCTGTCTCACCTCACCCGGGATGGGTACCGAAACCCGGTATTTAATCGGTCTCGGGGCTAAATTATTAAAGACCGGAGTATCGATATGCTCTGACGTTAACGGTTCTGCTATCGGTACTGGAGAAATTAAGAAAACACACATACATTTATTATTGCTATATACACATTATCTTGCCAATTCTATCTCACCAGAGTCACCAGCTGTTTTTATGAGCAATAATATTCAAACATTTGTCTATGATGCATTTTTGCTATTCGCAATTCAGAAGCGAGATCACGCTCACGTGGAGAAGTTTCAGCACGCGCAACATGAAAGCCCTTTTAATCATGATAGAAGAGAGAACTAATCATTAAAACATATGCTTACACTTTAGGCCTGTGGCTGTTATATTAAACTACGTTTATTATTATTTATTTGTTGATTTTTGGCTTCTAAGGATTATAGCCGCGTTTCTTCTAGCATAACTTCCTTCCCTTCACAGCGGCGCGCATTCGTTCCTCCCTGACCAAAATTTAACGTCAGAATCAATCAATCGTTTGTCGATTGTTGTAAAATGCAGTCTTTACAGTTGCTAAATGGCTCGACATGTTTGATAATAAAATGTTGGAAGTACAATCCACACAAGAGATGCTGTTCCCCAGGCTGAAGTGTGTGTGTGCGTGTGTGCCTGCACGGCGCGCTCTAAAACTGACAAGCAAAGTACACTTGGAGCTTCGGGTCCGTCCAAAAGATGAAATACACACAAAATATGTAAAAACGGCCGGCTTGGAGATTATTCACTTAAACACAGTTCATGTCTTAAAGTGAAAGAGAACAGTTGGGAGAAAATCCGATGTGTGTCAATATTTTGTCTTAAAGTGACAGACTGGTGCTTCATCGATGTTAATCAAAGAACAAAACGCAAAGAGAAAATCACCCACAGCTCTTAACCCTTATGTGCTGTTGGGGACGTCAAATCCACTAAGGGTGCTGTTGAGTGTTAATTTGGCCACAACTTTTTTGTGTTTCAGCAAATGGAATGATTTTTGGTGACAAATCTTATTTTAACACATATTTTAGGAAAATGCTTTGAATTTTTTCAAAACTCAACAATGCACCGTGGACAAATTCACTACCCTTACGTTATGTTCGGGATGAAAACAGCCACTAAATTAGACTGCTATAAAAATGTATCGGATAAATATTTTTTCCATTTTTTTGCATAAATCTATTAATCAACCTCAGTCCTGTTCAAAACTACAATTTTTTTTAAATCCAGGATTTTTACCCTTAATTGCCAAGTTCATAAATGATGTCACTGATTTTGAAAAACACAAAATTACTTATTTTCAATATAAAAGTGATTGTGGACTGGAATTTTTTACTTTTATCACAGTCTTGGGCATGTCAAAGATTAGGAAAAACATTGGCTTTGATGCATTTTAGTTTTTGAGCAGGATCAGATTTACATTTTTTCTCCCTCATTTACTGTTCGTGGCTGTTTTTGCCCCATTGACTTCCATTATAACTACATTTTTGATTGCAAAGCCATGACACCATATAATCATGCATTTTTGATTGTTGGTGGTTTTCCTGTTGGGAAGAGATAAAACTTGTCATTTTTACTGTTGATCATGAAGTAGCACAATTAACCCTTTAGATAGACCTGTGCAAAAAGCTTAGTTTTTAGCTTTTATATGGAGTCATATGGAGTATAACAGCATAGTATAGTGTTTGTGTGTGTGTGTGAGAGAGAGAGAGCGTGTGAGAGACCTTTGTGCACTTACCTTGATCGTCTGAGAAAATCTAAATATGCACCTCAGCTCTCAGAACTACATGGAGTAAACAAAACAAAGTAAGTGTATTTATGCACCTGCTGCCTTTGATGGTGAGAAGTGCAGACTAAATAAAAACAAGATAAGTGGATTTAAACCCTTGCATACCATCCTGCTGGTCATTTGATGGTGAGAAGAGCAGCAAGCAACATGAGAAAGGACTTGACTTGTACCAAAGTTTTAGAAATTATTATGCAGCCTGACCCTCCAGCGAGCTGCAGTATGTATTGTCACAAACCACAGATTACAACCGCTGCAAGGGAAGTGTCGAAAATCTACACAAGGTATGTGCCATTACTGCACTAGTGAGAGAGATTCAGTCTCCTGCAGCTGTCCCTCTAGACACAAATCCACAGACACCAGCAGGCACCAGCAGCTCAGGAGTGAAAAGGGGAACATGCAAGTGGTGCAGAGGACAAAAAAAAAAGAACACTCAGCTCTTGCATCTGTTGTGGTGGACACACTTGCAAAGAGCACCAAGTGATATGCTGCAAGTCCTGCTGGAAAGACTGAACACACACACACACACACACACACACACACACACAATTCTCACACTAAATACTTAGAATAATTGTTTAGTTCTCCATCCATCCTCAACTCTTGCACCATTGTTCAGTTTATTTGAAGTTGTTGTTGCATTTTGGTTCATAATAAATTATGTTCATAAATCTAATGCAGAGTAGATTGTTTACAGAAAAAATTGAAAAGTGTATCACTGAAGGATTTTAAGGTTTTAAACTGGCTTTATACATGGCTCTTTACATCAAGAAAAGACAAGCATTTCACACATAGGCCATCTATACTGGTGTCAAACTCAGTTCCTGGAGGGCCACAGATATTACCCTAATTAAACACATCTGAAACAGCTAAACTAATCATTTAGACTTATTTGAAAACTACACAGTGTGTGTTGGAGCAGGGTTGGAAATAAACTCTGCAGGGCTGTGGCCCTCCAGGAACTGAGTTTGACACCACTGGGATAGGCCTATAAATCTCAAACTAGTTGTTTTTAATTAAAGGAATCAGTTATTTAGAATAATAAGACATTTGGGCTGTTACCAGGCAAATTAAATCAGTATCAACAAAATTCATCTTTGCAATGCAGAGGAAACGCAGAAGCTTCATCTGAAGTGGCATAGATGTATTTACACTGACATTGAATGCATTTAGCCTGCAGTTCCAAATGCAGAAATAATGTTTTGATAAATAAGACATAAAATGTGAGCCTGAACCACAAAACCATAAGGGTCCATTTTCCTAAATTGCGATTTATACATCATCTGAAAGCTAAATAAATAATATTTCCATTGATGTATGTTATGAAAGGACAATATTTGAAAATCTGGAATCTGAGGGTGCAAAAAAATCTAAATATTGAGAAAATCTCCTTTAAAGTTGTTCAAATTAAGCTCTTAGTTTTGATATATTTACAGTAAGAAATTTACAAAATATATTAATGGAACATGATCTTTACTTAATATGCTAATGATTTTTGGCATAAAAGAAAAATGTATAATTTTAACCCATACAATGTATTGTTGGCTATTGCTACAAATATACTCCAGCGACTTAAGACTGGTTTTGTGCTCCATGCCAGGGTCACAAATGTTAAATAGTCATTTGAAATAAAAAAATAAATAAATCAAAAGATACTTTAAATGTTAAATTAGAACCACCAGTAGGTGTCAGCAAGTCACTGATAAGTGAGTCATTGCGATTGAACAGAATCATTTAAACGGTTAATTCAAGGAATGAAACACCGTCATTGCTCAGAGTCAGGAGATGCAAAACTGTGTATGGTGGCTGTGTATGGAATTATTTTTGTTGTCGAAATAGAGCAAAAACAGGCAATATGGTGTCCAAAAGTCTCTTAATTAACTTCTTGTTTTTTGAACTGTTGTAAAAAGAAAAACTACAGGCTATGTAATCATGGTGATTTTTTGAGAAAAACGGCACTCTTCGTGTGATGTTGACTTACTATATTAAATTATATAAATATGTAACACCCCCGACACGGGTCCGCACCGTCCCAACTTGTTCTTGTGCCGAGCGGGTCTCGAACCCGGAATTCCGGCGCGGGAGGCGGGCGCTCTAACAAGTAACGCCAAAGGCTACAGCCTCTAGCGTCAGTCGCTAGAGCGCTTCTTTTTGAGGTCAGGGGAGTGAGGTTTACACACAGCCCTTAGTGGCATACATCCGTTACAAATATATACATTTTCTGCTTCTATATCTTCAATTTTGTGATAATTCTAAAGGCATTTTAACAGACTGAATCACGCAGTGAAAGAAAGCACTCCAAATGCACGCGGATTAGCCTTATCTAACGTTACTAGATTTCACGGCACACTGTTTAGAGTGATTTGTTTGGTTTTTGGCAAAATACTGATAATGTCAAATCGCACATCGTTAAAACAACAATTACTATATTATCGTAGACGATATTGCACACCCTGCACCACTGTCTTTTTGGCTCATTTGTGCAAAACCTTTTGTTAAACTGTTAAAGCTTCATTTAACCACCAATGCAATGATGAAAGTATTTACCTTACGTTACTACTTCTACATGCTTTATAAGGGCTGCCATTTCCTTCAAGTTCCACTTCAGCAGAATACGACAGGGTTTGGTTTTCAGCCAGGTCTGCATCATTAACGCCTGTCTTGTCCGTCTGGATCTTTCTTGTGATTTTTAGCGCCAGTTTCTTCTTCTGCCCATTATTTACTGCAGTTGTTTCCACGGAGCGTTTTTTTTTTACTCAGTAATTCATGTGTTTTAAAATGTAGCGAAGTACAATACTTCACACAAAATATACTTAAGTAAAAGTAAAATTACAGATTAAAAAAAATACTTAAAGTACAAGTACACAAAAAAGCTACTCGATTACAGTAACGCGAGTAAATGTAATTCGTTACTTTCCACCTCTGATGCAAAGTAACCCTGAATATTTGTTAACTAAAGGACAATTAATTTACTGCAGAAGTAAATGGAAGGCAGTTGAGGCAGATAAATGTCTGTTAAGCAGCGGTCAGGGAGAACCTGATATCTGCCTGGTGACAATCATGGCAGTCGGTATAACGCAGCTCCAATTGTGCAGCGCGAGAGAGATTGAAATGATGGAGATGTGCAAGTGCAGAAAAGCAGTGTCTATTTCGTGCACAACTTGAACAAACTTCAACAGGTAAAGCTGTCAGCTCTGTGGATACTGGCAATATTGTCAACAATTCTCATAATCATTACTAATATGGCTTCTTCTTTTCGAGATCTTAGTCTATATGCTGTGTTCTGTTAATGCGTGGACTTCATGTTGGTTATTTGAAGCGCACTTGCCATCCAGTAATCGCAAAAAGCTTTGTGCTTTGTTACTTTAAAAAAAACAAAATATAAGCTTTAAAATGATGCCAAATTCAGAACGAAATTCAAACAATACGGTTTTGGCGCTCTTTAATGCGGACCTCCAGCGTACACTTTCGGTAGTATAAATAGTAGTCCGTGTATGCTGTCTGGATTGCGCACGCGGAAAGTTTAGCACAGGCTTAATGCGGCAGGCGCGACCTCTTTAGCGCCTCAGTTAAAGCAGCAAGTGAACCCATTATATCTTTCTATGTACTACTATAGTACGAAATGAACATGATTTAACATCAAAAGGTAGGCTATTTTATAAGAGAGCCTACAGTACAACTTACTGAAATGTTTCATGTAAAAGCTCATTCAGTGTTTCAAACTGAGGAAAACGTGTAAAGCTTGTAAACATTGCATTGTAATAATAAATTTACCTCAGAATAACCACTCAGTGTCCATAAGCTCATCAGTTAGCTAGAAAAATAACTATGAAGAGGAGCATTTAGCTAAATTTATGCGTTATTGCATATTAATATTTGTACTTAATCTGCTGTCTACGTGATTCAACTCCTCCTATAAAATTGTATTTTACTAATGAAGAAAAACAGACTGAATGTGTGAAAGACATGACAACATTTATAGGATGCACTGAGTAGGAGCCCAAACGAAACTAGAATCTGTCAATGTATACAACCACCATTCATGCATGCTCTTTCACGATGAACACGACGCCGCTTTCGGTCCGAAACCACTAGCAATCATCCGACTTGCACACTCTTTTATCCTTTCTCATCATAATGATCCTATTTAATGTTTACTTAACCAAAGTTGATCACATTCGTATCATTTTAATGTTCGTAAACTTTTGGACAGAAGCCACAAACTTACCCACATTCGTCGAAATCCTGTTAACTCTTCCTCCCATGCAGAGCATGCATGACCTAGACAATCTTATTTCTGACATGAGAACCGTTGAGACATTAGGAGATGGAAATTCAGCGTCAGAATAAAATGTACGAGCGTTATGATTTTTGGACCGAAAATCTCTGCCCCTGTTTTATACCGATTTGTTAAAAATTTATCATGTAGCAACGCATATGAGAATTTAACCCACACAAGATGTTTTTATCGTTTTGCTATTGATATAATTACATGGAAAAATTATATCTCTGTTTCCTTTTAGAATCATAGTTTAACATTCGTAACTGTTTGGACAGAAGGTGTAACGAACGTTAGTAAATGTTTCCATTGCATCGTGGTGGATTAAGGGAATTATACTTTCAGTGTTAGTAGTAGTATTTTGTAGAAGACACACCAAAATAAATGTTAAGCACCAAAATTCAGGATTTTATTAAAGGAAATGAAAGAAATGACTTAGGAAAAATCCAGATGCAATGAATGTCCCACCCTGACATCCGCAATTTCTGGGGACGGAAATAAAATAAAGTTTCATTACACGATAATGCCAAGGCTTAGTGGGATACAATTAACTTTATTATTTCTTACATCTATCTTAAAAAAATTGTGAAAAAAAAAAAAAAAATGACAACAACTGGGTATTATTCAATCTATACTGTTCATTACACCCCTTGTGGACAGAAACTGTGGAATCGTTCATTTACATATTCATCCAAATACCACTCAGCAGCTTCAGGTTCGTTCGGCTGGGTTGGAAGCGCTGAAGTGCTGTCTCTTCTTCTCTTAAACTGCATCCAGGAGGACTGAACTAAAGTCTTGCGTTACAGCGCCACACTGGTCAAACCGCAGTATTGCAGGCACTTACATTAGGTCATATGAGATCAAACGACTACTCAACAACAAATATTTGTCGACAATTTTTTATTGTCGATGTTGTCAATAATATCAACTAATAATTGCAGCCCTATTGTGCACAGACTCAAGTTCAGGAAATAGTCCTCCGTAAAATGCGCTGCACACTAGGGTTGGGCTGATAGACGATGTCATCGTCCATTGCTGATAGACATCGCAATGTTGAGCTGACAATGTTGATCCCTCCCCCGCAATCCGCTGCATCCCAATACCGTGTTTGGAAAGAAAATGACGTGTAGTACGGAACCCCTAAACGGAATAAATATGAGATGGGAGAAAAATATATATTCCAAAAATTCTCTCACAGTTATATCATTGAGTAATTATACTGTATTGTATATAGGGCTGAAACAATTCCTCGAGTTACTTGAGTAACTCTAATACAAAAAATCATCAAGGCAAATTATGTGTCTCGAGGAATCGTTTTGTCCATTTACTAGGGATGCACTGAATTTTCGGCAGCCGAAAATATATGCCGCACCGCCCAGCAGCCGTCATCACTGCGCCGCGTGATGCTCCGAAGTGCTGTGACATACTGTGGTACAGCTGTAAAATCTCCTTCACTGATCGCCTCACATTCTGTGATAATACATGTTTACTTGATGTTTCTTTACACAGAATCATCATTTCTATTCATTTCCCACTGATTTACACCATCTGATGTGATGAGTATTAACTCATATTACGTGATCATATCTCAGTATGAATGGATGACAGAGATGTTTTCCTTTAGCACACACACTGAAGTGCGCGTGACGTCTCATGAACATGAAAAAACATGAACGACATCCCCAGAACTGCTCTGATAGTCACTTCATGAGCATTTCATTTGAGTAAAAGCGTTTCATATCCTCATATCATATACACACAGAAATGTAAATGTATCACGGCAACCCGTCAAAATAAAAGTTTTTTGAAGACAGAAATATTTGTTCAGCAGAATGTACATAACACTGCTACTACAATTATGAAAACTTTATTTTTTTTAAGGAATGATTACACAACATCTCTAACATGTTTTAATTTTAATAGTAAATTCCCTTTGGTTGCCAAAAAAGTAAAATTTTCAAACATGTAAAGATACTTGAAATAGATGTTTTAAGGCCCGTACACACCGGGACGAATTTCGCGCACGATATTTGCCGACGTTTAACGCCTCGTGACTAAACAAAGGGCGCCAATGTGAGTGGGCACACCGATGCAAAAAACGCCACGCGTAAAAGTGTCATTTAAAAAACGCCTCGGTTCCTTGGTTTGACGCCAAAACAATCCGACCAATGAGATAGGCGCTTTTGCTCACGTGTCTGGAGCAGCTGAAGTTACAGTAAAACACCACTTGGGGGCGCTCAAACACAAAACAGTCTTGCCGAGCACTAGGGTTGTGACGGTGAGGAAATGTTCCCATGGGGAGTTACATTACAACAATGTAAGCGGCGTGCGTGTTTTACTTTGGCTTTAATATCAGCGGCAATTCTGCATCAAGCACTGTTTAAATAAAATAAAAATCAGCAAATAAATTCTCAAATAAATGACAAACAAATTTTTTTTTTATTTTTTTTTTTACATCAATTAGAGCAGGGATGCCTAATAGATCGATCACGAAGACAATGCTGGAAGATCACGCTTTAGGTCAGTGTTTCTCAACCAGGGGGGCGAGAGATAAAACTACAATATAATATATTCACTAATATTATGACTCGCATGTTAAGTCATGTAAAAAAAAATATATAGCCTATACATAAATAACAGTACCACCTCTCTACGTATTCTGTGTTTCGGAGCAGCACATATTTCTCATCGTGTGTAATACAGACTGAACGGTTGCTCAAAAACGCTGTATGAGTATATGATACGCAAACTACATCTCTCAGTTGGATAAAAGAAGCCAGTGTCACATTAGTACACACAAGTTTTGATGGACGACTATTGTAATCAAGGAAAAGATGATTACAGTGACATACAGGATCGTGCATTGGGTGCGCGTTATGTCCATTATAAATGATGCGCAAACGAACCGTGTGTGCGCTCTCGGCTCACTCATATTTCTGCTTGAACAGATAGTTAGGCTAACAAATAAAAGTGTAGTCTGCATAAAATTATTTATTTTATTCGTCTTGTATTTATTGACAGAAAAATGTCAATAACATTTTGCTGCCAACACGGAATAAAGTGTCACAGAGAGAAAAAAAAGTTATATAAAAATTGTAATCCTTATTTTTATTCGTTTTGTCAGGATATAATTAGTTTATGCTAACATTCAGCCTACAACACAATAGGATTTTTTTTTGGTTTAGCCTAATATATTTTTTATAAGTCTTGTCAAAACACTAAATTCATTTAACATCTTGCTGTTAACACAGTGAAAAGTGCAGCAGAGAAAAATAAATAAATTCAACACAGTCTGTCATTTAAAATGATAGAATAAGCATAATACAAAAAAAGAAAAGACGAGTTGAACGTCCTTCAATGACATCGCATTCACACTCCATCTTTATTCTGATCTGTCACTCATCACAACCTGCCAGTTCTGTTTGAGAGCTGTATATTATATCTGCATCGTTGCACATGCTTTGCTCAGACCCCGTAAATAAAACGAAGCACTGGTTCGTGCTGCAGCGCGCGCATAACGGTCCGAGTGCAGACTGTACCGGTGCTCGATAAGAATAAAGCGCAGATATGCTGTTCTGAAAGGACGTATGGGAACGGGATAATGTTAGACCGCCTGCTCCCGTTCAAATTGCACCAGAGTTACCGACCGTTACCACGTTATATTCAGGAAATTAATCCCGCGGTGAAATCTGGTTATCAACTATAACCCCAAACACAATGTTTGATTTAAAATACAGGTAAAAATCAATACTGTGATGCACGGCTCTCGTTTGTTCGGTGCACTGCATTGAGCAGCAGTGTTCAGTTTTAATTGCAGTGTCCTCTAACTGAACTAAATTATTTTTATTACTATAAAAAAAATCTAAACGACGGTGAGATCTACACTGCCGGGAAGAAATAAGAAGACAAAGAAGATGCAAGGCAAGATGAATGTAGAGCTGCTGGTCTCGTTGGTGTCTGAACACAAATAACTTTATGACAAATTTGTATGATTTTGACAAGCGCGTAAGTACTTGCTCTCTTCTTCTGAGTGACAAGCGAGTGTCAGAAGCGTAAAGTTGCGCAGCGCCACCTTGTGTACTGGGGTATTTCTGTTTTACATTAAACGCCATCTAATGTCAGGGAATTAATTTGCATGTTCACTCAGCTCATCGTCAGCGAAAATCGCTTGGGTGTGAACACAAAAAACGTGTTGAAAAACGCTGGCGAATAACGCGCGCCGATATTCGTCCCGGTGTGTACAGGCCTTTATGCTTTCATTTGATAACCAGACACACAACACAGAATTTCTGAGGAAAAAGAAAACATATCATGAGGCTATTTTAAAAAATAACAATAAAACATTAGGTGAGAAAATAAAACATAACTTTATAATTGTCATTTTCTTCAATCATATCATTATTATAACACCTAAAATTAGAGCTGGGCGGTATGACCAAAAATGTATATCACTGTATTTTTCTAAATTATACCGGTTTCACGGTATATGACGGTATTTATTTTTTTCATGCATGACCGGGTGTTAACCACATTTTCTACTGACTGAGGAAAAACTGCAGTAGATTGACTTAGAATGCCATATTTTAGTGTCATGATGAGTGAATATTGTAGAAAAAGTCCACACTAAATACAGGGGTTAAAGCTAAATAAAATATTTTGACTGAAAATATTTCCTCGAAAAACCCCATTCCACAGCCATACAGCTACAGTCACAATCACAGTTTAAGAGCGGTGCTTTTCTTCTTGTAATTAGGAGCGCTTGTCCTCCTAATAAAAGAATTTAGGAGCGCCTTCTGATCAATTATACAAAATTCTGATAATAAATTTGCCTTCCGAATACGAGGTGACGTTTGACTCCTTAAAGTGACTTACAGGGGTATTTTATTTTTACCTTTGCAATGGCATAATTTTCATCTACTTCAAAAATGTATGTTTATAAGCTTTTTTTTTATATTTAAAACAATATAATAAGTACAATACGACAAGTAAGTTACCAATCATGAAATTAGTATTAATAAAAAAATAATTTGAATAATTTGGCACAGAAGAACACAAAAGTGGCTTGTACGTACATTTTCAGATGTTTAATGAGGCTCAGAGGTGGCATGAGTGCAATTCAATTCATAGATTCATGTGGACATTAATGTTTTAAATATAAATATGCTTTTAGTGATGCACAACGGCTCAGCTGTTACTTTATTTTGAACTATTTTCGTTGATGAAATAGAACAAAATCATGCAGTACTTGTTTATTGATCTTTTGTATTAAATCAATATATCACATTTGCCCCTTATAATTATTAAAAGCTGTCACTCTCCTGATCGCGATCTCTGGGCGCAGACATTGAGAGCGCGTGAGTGAGCTCAAGACTCAAAAGCACGTGCAAATGTGATGCATTCTGTCGGAACCTGTGGGAATGAGTATAATTATTATTAATAGCCGCAATCCCGCGCCGAAATTCAATTTCTGCTCTGTGTTCTCTGCTAAGAACCCGACTGTGAATGAATGATGCGAGCGTTACTATGTTGTCAGTGAGAAACTGCAGCCGAACAACAACAGTGCGCTACATGTTTCCTACATGTTTCTTTCCCCTCAGTAATCCCTGATAACGTTTAAATGGAGTGAACACGGAGCAGTTTCTCCGTTAGCGGGAATGTAAAACCCGGAGTGGATCCAGAGCGGAGTGATTACAGAACGCTTAGAGCGGAGAGAGGAACGTGCTTTAATCCACTCCAGGCTTTGATCACACACCCCTCAACAGACTGAATGCACCTCGTCTTTCCTTCATTTAAGACCTATACAAGCTGAAATCAAGACATTTATAACACTATTTGAGAAATGTAAGCGTATTTACGGTCTTAAAATTATGAAAAGTGAATTTAAGAAGGCAGGAACCCTGCAGTTGAGGGAATCCGTCGTTTCGACGGAGAACTTTAGTTTGTGAGAGACGCGGGAGCTTATGCAGCTGACGGTGGATATTTGTGGCGGTCAATGTGGATATTGTGGATGTCTTCTCTCTCATCTCATTCTACTAGTGCTTCAGTTTCGGAACTGTCACGCTTAGTAACACATACAGCTGTATCCTCGTCAAAATGCAATAGTGAAAAGAGACCCCTCTCTAACAGTGTCGCGTTTCAAACGTTATTTAAATGACACCGGTATTGCGGTATTTTAAAAATTCATATCGTAAGAAAAATAAACACCGGTATTCGGTATGAACCGGTATACCGCCCAGCACTACCTAAAATACATTGCATGTAAAAAGTGTTGAATGGTGTACATTGTGTGCTCGTGATCAGGATGGTACCACCTCCACCTCCGCTGCATTTTGAGAAAGAAAAAACCCTGTTTGCAGGACTATACATTATTTGGATAATTATTCAAAAACAACAACAACAGTTATGTCTGATTCTGTTGCATAGAACTGAATACAAATAATACATTGATGTTTAATATTAATATATTTTCTGTCCAATTTTCTTTCAATAAAAGTGTGGTTATTTTATTGGCTTGTGTTTTTTAAATTCCATGTCATTAAAATAGTTAAATTAAAAGTCTTACAAAATTACTTTGTAATAATTATTTATTTTATTAAATACTATAAAGCATTTTCGGTTTTGGTTTTTGACCAAGTACATCCAGAATTCTCTTTTTCGGCCCAGAATTTTCATCTCGGTGCATTTATAGCATTTACTGTAACTACATACAGAGCATGTTAATGTTATGTGTATGGACTCTTGTTTTTGTTCCACATTAGCTTCCTGTCCACTTATTTTTGCCTCTCACAAAAGCCACAATTCTTCTAAGAAGACAGTAAAGGCTTATATCATGCTTTTATGCATCCGATTACTCAATTAATCGATGGAATTTTCGGTAGAATACTCGATTACTAAAATATTCGATAGCTACAGCCCTAATTGTATATAATTGCAGGCATCAGGGAGCCGCTATTATGCTTGGCATTGAAACTGCTTTTGAATGCACGGTTGCTTTTTAGTTTCATTTTCTGGATTCGCGACCACGCGAGTTACTCTGTTTTAGGGCTGGGCGATAATTCGATAACGATAATTATCGCGATATAATTTTCCTCTAAAACTATATAAAAAGTTCGAAAAATGTTCGATATAATGTTTATGCGCCAAAAGCGGAACGAAACCACGTGACTCATTTGAATCGCGCCACACGGACCGTTTATCCGCTCGGATCACAGTTCAAACTGCCGCGCGGCACGAGCTCACTAGAGCAGATGCGTTTACTCGGTCACATGAACACTAAGCAGTGCAGTGAGATCCAGTCAGTAGGCGTGTTCGACTTAAAGCGGCGCTGCACAGAATGGTCAGTGTAAGACATCAAATTACCGCGAGAGCCATTCGAAAGCATAGGATCCATCTGCTCTTATCGCTCTCGCGGTGTACTTTGATGTCATACACTGGCCATTCTGTGCAGCGCGCTTTAAGTCGAACACGCCTAATGAGAACACAAGTCGAACATGAGAAACACTGTGCAACGAGACAGTCAGAAAGCTTTTCAATATGCACATCGCCATTATTTACCATGGATTTACTGTAGTAACATTCACTGCACTATGGTATTGTGGCAGAAATGTGGGATATTCACATTTAATATTATTACAGGAGTAATGGTATATAATTATAGTAAGTATGTGTAGTTAAGGCAGCTATAGCATGTGGACATTTATACTGAATGGTTTTAGACTACTGTCTTTCATACAAATAAACTACTTAAAAACCATTTAGTTATATTTTGACCATGTTATTGAGGTGCTATATGTGTGGTTTTAACTGTTTATCATTATTTAAATGTATGCTACTATAGGTGACCAATGCTTAATAAAAATAAAAACTTGGTCAGAATACATTATACCATATACAACTGAGGTTGCTACAGATGTAAAGATGTTACTGATTTTGATAATGAACAAAAATGTTACTGCATCCTAACTCAAGCTACGATCAAATGTGTATTTCTAAGAGACAAAAAAGTGATATTATTATCATTCATATTATGGGGCAACCCAAACCGGTTTCTTGATTTTGAAACAATATCAACTCATTAGAACATGCAGAAACTAAGAAAAACATATCTATTTAGATAATTATTGTGTTAAGGAAAAGTAATGGTCTGGTTTCTAAAACTTTCACTTTGGAGAAAAAATCTGGCTTTAAACTTGAAAGAAATAAAGATTTGACATTTATCGTGATAATTATCGATATCGACTGATATGAAAATAATTATCGTGATAATTTTTTGGGCCATATCGCCCAGCCCTACTCTGTTTATACTATGGAGTGGCAGTACTTGTACTTGCCACACATTTTACAAGATTAGATGTTTGTCAGTGGTGTTCAGTAATCTCTCCTTACTCTGTTTATGTGTTTATGAATATGTTTAATGAATAATTTATGAATGTTTCCCATGTCTTTCTGAATATGGATTCATGCTTCGGGCACTCTTGGTAGCTTCAGAAACAGTTAAAATGAAAAAAAAAATCCCTTACAAATATCCCTGAAATGGATTCAAATATAGAATCTCATGAATGGGCTACTGAGAGAAAGATAATGTCCCCCCGCTTGACAATTTCAGTGCATTTTTAGCACTCCGACAGGTATGTTCTGTGCATATTGTTTTGATGGAGGGAAACAAGATGCATTCTAGTGTTGTGACGGTGAGAATTTTCCCACCGGTTAATCGACGTGTGACAACACCGGTATCACCGTGGTAGGGTCGTTTGAGTTTTCCCTCTCTTTTCCTCGCTTTCCTTCGGTTTTAAATCTTTTATCTTGTAAAAGCTCTGTGCGCGTTTTACTTTCACTTTTAAATTAGCGTCAATTCGGCGTTAATAAGTTGTTTATTTTTAGTTTGAGAATATAAATTACTATTATTTAACAAGGATGATTTAAATTGATCAAAATATAAAGACATTTATAATGTTACAAAAGATTTCTATTTCAGATAAATGCTGTTCTTTTGAACTTTCTATTCATCAAGGAAACCTGAAAAAAATTGACTCTGGTTTCAATAATAATAATAATAGTTTTTCTGAGCAGCAAATCAGAATACATTTACATTTAGTCACATTGCAGGCGCTTTCGTCCAAAGCGACATACAATTTGGGAATACATAAAGCGATTAATCTTGAAGAGGCAAACAAGACCGAGGAAGTGCTCATAACTAGAGATCGACCGATATATCGGTTTACCGATATTTTTCCCGATAGTTAAGCATTTTACCATAATCGGTTATCGGTTTTGTAAAAAAAATTTTTTTTTACATAATTATACAGAGTATAACCAGCAGTGAAATGTTGTTCTCTGCATTTGGCCCATCCAAGTACACACACACCTGGAGCAGTGTTCACTCAGGAGAAGCTCCAGCATGACCACCGCATGTAAATTTATACAAGATATTTATACAACTTGTTTGAAACACGCTGAATTATATTAACATTTACTAGAACCATTATTTCGCCAATAAACATCTAAATAAATACATCTCTATCGAAATTAATTATTTATTTTCTCCACAAGCGATCGCAGTTTGAGTATAGTTTTGTGTAAATGCATAGATAAAACACGCTGTCAGCAGTTATTTCATAATCTAGAATGACAAAAACATTTGAATAATTCTGATAAAACATGCCAGTGAAGAAATGCAATAAAATACAATGTTTTGTTTGTTATAGCTTATTTCAATATTACAGAGAATATTATTCAGTTAATTAACATTATCCAGTGAATTATTATTATTCACTCTTTAGCCTATTAAACAGCTTATAAACCTAAAACTGTAGTTTAAAATGAAGTTGATATTTTGTTTGAGTTTTCCCTCTTTTCCTTAGGTTTTAAATAAGCCTGTAAGCGCCGTGCGCATTTGACTTTGACTTTAATATCAGCAGCAAATTTGGCGTCAAGCAGTGTTTAAAATAAAAAACAGAAAATACTGTGGAACCAAATAAATGAGAGAATTTTTTTTTTTTTTTTTTTTAAACATTATCACTTAGATCAGGGGTAATAGATCGTATTCACCTCTCTACGTATTCTGTGTTTAGGAGGAGAAATACGGTTCTCATGGCGCTGTGAATACAGACTGAACGGCTCAAAGCCGCTGTATGAGAACATGATACACAAACCATTGCCTCGCTGGATAAAAGAAAGTGTCACACTAGTACACACAAGTTTGATGGGCAAGTTTTGTAATCAAGGTAAAGCTGATTACAGTGACATGATCGTGCATTAGGCGCGCGTTATGTCCGTTATAAATGATGCGCCAATGAACCGTGTATGTGCACGCTCGATCATAACATCATATTTCTGCTTGAATACAGCTCAGTATATAGTTGAATACAGCGACGTGAATAGTGAATAATAATAAAATACTATTTTATTTATCATTATTAAATTAATGCAACATAAAGATACATCACAACAAGCCTTTTTAATTATTTATTTAATGTGTATTTTATCATTTATTTACTTTTCACTTGGTAGATCTCGGTGAGTTTTCTCCCAGACTAAGATTAATGTCAGACTCAGAAGTCAAAACAGGCGCTTTTACATTTGGTTTCGAAACTCTTCCACATCGTCTTGTCTGTGTCACCTCACTCTTCTTGTCTGTGTCACCTCACTCTTCTTGTCAGTCATCTCTCTTCACGTGATAAATGAAATCTGATCTGTGATGTAGAGGTCTGCACGGGACTATTTTAGGTTTTAATCCGCACACACCCGCTCCCGCGATATATTCTGTTTGTTCACATTTCTGCTGAAAGAAAGATAGCTAGGCTAACAAATACAAGTTTAGTCTGCACAAAAGTGTATTTATTTTATTTTTGTCTTGTCAAGAGTCTTGAATTTATTGACTGATAAGTGTCAATAACATTTTGCTGCCAACACGGAATAAAGTTTCACAGAGAGGAAAAAAGTTATACAAAAATTGTAATCCCTATTATAATTTGTTTTGTCAGGATATACTTCGTTTATGCTAACATTCAGCCTACAACACAATAGGAAAAAAATGTAGGTTTAGCCTAATAGCTATTTTATTAGTATTGTCAAAACACTAAATTAATTTAACATCTTGCTATTAACACAGTGAAAAGCGCAGCAGAGAAAAAATAAATAAATTCGACACAGTCTGTCATTTAAAATGATAGGATAAGCATAATACAAAAAAAAAGGAAAGAGAATTGCACGTCCTTCAAGGACAGCGGAGTAATAAATCTGGTCGGGACAGCCGCAGCAATGCAGACCTAGACTGCTGTGATGCAAGACTCTCGTTCGTTCGGTGCGTTGCATTTAGCAGCCGCGTTCACCTTTAATTTTAGTGTCCTCTATCTGAACGAATTTATTTGTATTACTATAAAAACAATCTAAAGGACGGTGGGGGACAGTGCCACGGTGAGCAAGTGATGTAACAGTGTTGCGACTTAACACCAGTATAACCGTCGTCACGTCTATCACGGCAAGCCTACTTCACTCTGTTATTTATTTACTTTATAACAGTAAATAAATATCGGTTCTGAATATCGGTTATCGGTACATAAATGTATAAATTATCGGTATCGGTTATAAAAAATCAATATCGGTCGATCACTACTCATAACACCAAGTCTCAGGCATTGTTCAAATAAGTACAAACTAGCAAGGGAAGGAGAGAAAGATAAAGATTTTTTTATTTTTTACGTTTAGGATGAAGTCAAGTAGTGTCGAAAGAGACTGGAATAAATTACACTTTAAAATATATCCAAATAGAAAACCTTTATTTTAACCCTCTGGTTGTGTTCGGATTCCTGTCACACTTGTGGTGTTCCTGGTCAAAAATGACCGGACTCCGAACAATTGCTTATAAATCTTTCATTATGCTATATTATCACCAAATTTTGGATTCAATCTTTTTGTCAAAGTGTTTTCTTTCATTTAGGACTAGTTTTGTGTTTCTATTTGCATCTGATTAATCGAAAGCCTCATTTATCTGAAAGTAGGCACCTAATGTTTTGAGTGAAAAAAGCATTTTTATGAAAATTTTTCACAATATAAGATAAATTATGAAAATTGTCACTGTTTCTCACACTAGGGTGCTTTAATGTTTAATCAGGAAGTTTGTTTTTAAATGCTTTTAGTTTGTACAAAATTGCACAATTTTTGTGTTGCAATTGCAACAATTGCTTGTGTTCAGGAGCATGTTGTGCTAGCAAACATAAAGGCTTTGGACCTGTGCATGTGCGGATGCATGTATACTCATGCTATCACACACACACATCCCAATGCGATAACGTTAACTAGGATTTTCATGAAAAACTAAACTTTTCCGGGTCAATTTGACCCTAACAGAACCAGAGGGTTAAATAGTAAACCTATTTCAAAATTGTTCTGTTTTTGCTCTACTTTGGATCAAATAAATACAGGCTTGGTAAGCAGAAGAGGCTTCTTTAAAAACATTCCAACTTCAAAATTATTTGTATTGCGCTTTTTTACGATACAATCATTGCAAAGCAACTTCACAGGAAATTAAGTTTCTAAAATAAATTTATATTGTAGAAACTCAATATAATTAACTTATGGCAAAATTTGGTTAATTCAGTATAATCGCTGATGGTTGGCTTCCTCTGAGGTCCTCCGAGGGGTTGTCATCATCTCTTCTCAGGTGTTTGGTCATCTCAGATCATTTAAGGGTTAGATCCAGACTGTAGCTTGTGTAATTCCTAGTTACCCCGTGGCAGAAACAGAGAAACAAATAAAGACAATTAGCGTAGCAGTTGTTCCATCCAGGAACAAACCCGGATGAAATTATCTGTTCAACCCAAGCTAAAGCATTATAGTTTGATCAGATATACTGGCAGTACAAGATTGTGAGATGCATTATATGAATGCTTGGTTAAAGAGATGTGTCTTTAATCTAGATTTAAATAGAGAGAGTGTGTTTGAACCCCGAACGTTATCAGGAAGGCTATTCCAGAGTTTGGGAGCCAAATATGAAAAAGTTCTACCTCCTTTAGAGGACTTTGCTATCCTAGGTACTACCAAGAGTCCAGAGTTTTGCGCCTGTAGGGAGCGGGTTGGATTGTAGCGTGATGGAAGATTAGGTAGGTACGCAGGAGCTAAATAATTTAGGGCCTTATAGGAAAGTAATACTATTTTGTAACTGATACAGAACTTAATAGGTAGCCAGTGCGGAGACTTTAAAATCAGTGAAATTTAAAAAAATCACAATTTTGATAAAGAGAGGTGTAGTCTAGGGTTAATCTAAGCCCTGTCTGTGTGTCTGTGAAACCGAGCACATGTGTTTAGTTCTAATGGCCAATCCAATTATTAATTGGTAATTTTTTATTTTATAAGTATCGGTTCAGGCACCGTTTAGGCACCGGTACCGTTTTAAAAGTATCGATTTGGCACCGGTATTGAAAAACCCCCAAACGATACCCAACCCTATTAGAAACAGCACAAGACTCTAGCTAGATAAAATCCTTTTATACTAAACCATTGAACTTTATTAGCAGATCAAGTATAATAGGAACAATGGAGAGAGTTTATCATCTTGACTCTAGTAACTGAACGCGACACGCAGTTTGAAAGCTGACTGGAGGATGAAGGACAGCTGCAGCGGAGAGAAGTGTTTACGTGAACTTTAAATATTCATCTGTACCTCACATTAAATTATGTAACGGCTTCAGAACACTTGAAATATAGTGCACGAAAACTTTATGCTCTTTTATGTGTTTGTAGCTTTTGTGGGGCTTAACAATAACACAATATTAGCTATGCAGAATATCGAATTTGGATCGGTCTCGTCAGACCGATACCCCGATCCAGCAGAAAATGCCAATATCGAAGCGATACTGATCCTGAATATCGGACCGGCGCACCCCTATTCAAAAGATTGGTTGCTGTCTAATATAACACCCAGATTTTTTACTGTAGAGGAAGTAACAGCACATCCATCTAGTTGCAAATTGTGATCCAAGATATTCTGTGTACTGTTTTTTTTGTCCAATAAGTAATATCTCGGTCTTATCTGAATTTAATAGGAGAACATTTTTAGTCATCTAATCTTTTATATTTTTAACACTCCGTTAGCTTAGATAGTTTAGAAGTTTCATCTGGTCTTGTTGAGATATATAGTTGAGTTTCATCAGCATAACAATGGAAAATCCCATATTTTCTAATAATATTACCAAGGGGCAACATGTATAATGAAAATAGCAGAGGACCTAGGACAGATCCTTGTGGTACTCCACACTTTACTGGTGATAATTGAGATGCCTTCCCATTTAAAAAAAAACAAAGTGGTAGCGATCGGACAGGTAGGATCTAAACCATCTTAAAGCCTGCCCTTGAATACCTGTATAGTTTTGTAATCGATCTATAAGTATATCATGATCTATAGTGTTGAACGCAGCACTAAGATCAAGTAAAACTAGCAATGAGATGCAGCCTTGGTCTGATGCAAGAAGCAAGTCATTTGTAATTTTAACAAGTGCAGTTTCTGTGCTATGGCGGGGCCTAAAACCTGTCTGAAATTCTTCATATAATTTTTAGCTACTAAGCACAACTGAGCAGAAGCTACTTTTTCTAAAATTTTTGACATAAACAGAAGATTTGAAAAGGGTCTGTAATTTGCCAGTTCACAAGGATCTAGAGGCTTAATAACCGCCAGCTTAAATGGTTTTGGGACGTGACTTAACGAGGAGTTAATAATATTGAGAAGCGGTTCTTCTGCTACAGGTAACAACTCTTTCAATGATTTAGTGGGTACAGGATCTAATAAACATGTTGTTGGTTTAGATGCAGTGATAAGTTTATTTAGCTCATCCTGTCCTATAGTTGTAAAGCAATGCAGTTTTTCTTTGGGTGCGATGACTGAAGCTGAAGTACTAGACGCTGTGGAATCTACATTTGTTATTGTATTTCTGATGTTATCTATTTTATCAGTGAAGTCATTACTATTAAACTGTGAGGGAATATTTAGATTGGGTTACATCTGTTTATTTGTTAATCTAGCCACTGTGCTAAATAAAAACCTTGGATTGTTTCGGAGATTATCTATGAGTTTGCGGATATGCTTGGTCCTGGCATCTTTTAGAGCCTGTCTATAGCTGGACATACTGTTTTTTCACGCAATTCTAAAGACTTCCAAGTTAGTTTTTCTCCATTTGCGCTCAAGATTACGAGTTTCTTTCTTGAGAGAATGGGTATAACTGTTGTACCATGGCGCAGCACGTTTTTCTCTAACCTTTTTTAATTTGATGGTGGCAACAGTTTCTAACGTATTCGATAAAATAGTTCCCATGTTGCTAGTAATTGTGTCTAGATCATCTGTAGTTATGGGTACACAGAGCAGTTGAGATGAATAAGGCAGGTTATTGGTGAATCTGTTTTTAGTGGCTGGAACAATAGTTCTGCCTGGACGATAACGCGGAGCCTTATTGTTAATATCAGTAATATGCAGCATTCACGATACAAGGAAATGGTCAGGAACATCATCACTTTGAGGTACGATATCTATATCAGTAAGATCAATTCCATATCTATGCGATATAATTAAATCTAGTGTATGATTAAAACGATGACCTTTTGCTTGACACCAAAAGAGTTTATTAGGTCAGTAAACGCAAGTCCTAACGCATCATTTGTATTATCAACGTGAATGTTAAAATCTCCAACAATTAGTGCTTTATCAACATTAGGGGTCGACCGATATGTGTTTTTCAGGGCCGATACCGATTATTACAGATCAAGTAGACCGATAACCGATATTTTGAACCGATATACGTGTCTGGTGTAAAAATGAAAATGAATGCCAAAATTAATAATAACAAGAGCTCTGACAAAAACGTTCTTTAAATGCTTTTAAACATGTCTTTAATTCTGAAAACTGTTAATAACAACAACATTAAATAAACAGTAATATTAATAATAATAATAATATAAGTGCAGGGATCACCCAGAAGCATTCTGTAAACATTTTGTAAAACTTAAAGTAAACGTATTTAGCGTATTGTGTGATTATTCTCAACAAAAGTTGTAATAATTGTTGTAGTTGTATTACGTATACAGTAATATATTCGGCTAAACCGAACTTATATTTTGACAGGTTGCCTTGAGGACCTTTTAAGTTTCTGTAGCCTATGTATATATGATATGACGATCGTTTTACTCAAATGAAACGGTCAAATGCTCATGAAGTGACTCTCCGAGCAGTTCTGGGGATGTTGTTCATGTATTTATGTCCTCATTTAGTGAGACGGCAGATGCTGAAAACACCGCGAGCATCACGCGCTTCAGTATGTATGTGTGCAGTAAATGAAACCGCACGTCTGTGTCATTCATTAACAGAGATGCAGAACATGCAGGATTCATATTTAAATAGTGTATTTGCGGCTTAATATTTATAGATACTAGTCCATAGCGCGAGTCGATTTAAGTGTACTGACCTACATTTGATTATTTCATCCAAACTTCGACAAATTCCATGACATTCCGCGTTATACTAAATTCCATTATATGACTGCATTCCGCGATTCCGCCCGCATTTTTCCGCATCGCGGAAATCATAGTGGATTGTGATTTATTGCAACTTCAGCAACGTCTGTCTTACCTTTGAGAGACAACTGATGCGTGATCACTGACGCAGCTCCAGTTAGCAAGTGCTTTCGGTGTGAGACTGCCTTCAGTTTTCCGCGTTGATTGGTTGGACTCGTGACTCCCTACATATCAGATGAGCGGTGGGCGGAGATTGCTCTAGGCCACAGAGTGTTGAGCTCAGACAGGCTGCATCGAGCCAAATAGTGCATTTAAACATTAAATAATTTCACCTGTATTATTTATTCACCAATAAATGTCACCTGTAAATAGTATGTTTGTTTGCATAAAAAAAAAAAAAAAAAAATACACATTATCGGCAAATCTGTTTTGAAAATGACCGATATCGATAATCGTAAAAATGCTTAATATTGGCGCCGATAATCGGTCGACCCCTAATCAACATTAATCAATAGGTCTGAGAGGAAACCTGCAAATTATTTTATAATATCTTTATATGGCCCTGGCGGTCTATACACAGTAGCCAGAGCAAGAGATAGGACAGATTTATTTTGCATATCTGTCAGTGTAATATTAAGCATAAGTATTTTGAATGAGTTAAACCTGTATCCTGTGTTCTGAGTAACATTGAGAATATAACTATATTGTTGCGACACCGCCGCCAACCAGTCTGACGAGGCTCATGCTTATAACAGTAGCTAGGTGGAGTAGATTCATTTAGACCAAAATTATCTGTTGTATTAAGCCAGGTTTTAGTCAGACAGAGTACATCAAAACTATTATCTATGATAATTTAATTTACAATAACTGCTTTGGGTGTGAGTGACCGGATATTTAGGAGCCCAAGCTTTAAAAAAGAATTGTTCATTTATTTTGTTCATTTATAATATATACATACACGCATACATACATAAATGCCCATCCCTAAATAGAATAATAGTTGGAGACATACCACAGCTGGAGAGGTGTGCAGAGGGAAACGGAATAGAATTGGGGTAGTTTTCAGCACAAAACAATAAACTGGATGCTTAGAAGATGTGAATATACATCACATAGCAGTCTCATCTAAATACAATCACAAGGCATGCTCTTAAACGGTTATATGAGAGATTTGAAATACCACATGATAAAACATATGGCTTTAGCTGCATTACATTTTCTATACAGCAACAGTGGCAATTTCATATTTTGTTAGACATATCATCAAATGCATTTATGGGGGTTTAGAAATTAACACGTTAATGGTTTAATTGCAATTTAATAATCAAACATGTCTAATGAATTGATTTAAGCTTTAACAATTTAATTACAATTTTAACAATAATAATGTCCTATAAAATGTTTAGTTTAGTACAATTCTGTGTTGTCTTGTTTAATTATGTGGTAGTTAAATTAATGCATAAAACAAATAAATTAAATTTGAACATTTTCTTTCATATTTTGGAAAATAATGAGTGGGACAAACAATAGCAGGGCTGAACGATAAAACCATATCTTATCGAGATTGCGATATGTCGATATCAGTGATAAGCTCTGGACATTTTTACTTGTTATGGATTAATCTAACAGCCTGTCACACATCAAAAATAAAGGCGACAGCTAGAGCTGCAGCTAATTATTATTTTTATTGTTGACTAATCTATTGATTATTTTTCAATTAATCTATTTATTATTTTCGCATCAGTTGATGAATTCTTTAGTTAAACTATCAATAAATAATAACAGTAAATTCTGCTATTAATATTTTATTTTATTCAAACCTTTTCTCATAATTCATACTTTACAAAAAATAAATCAACTAAGAAAGAAAATAATAATAAATAAAAAATAAGAAAAGAGAGGAAAAGAAAAAATAACAATAAATAACTAATAAAAGAAAGAAAGAGAAAGAGAATTACAGGGCAGCGATAGTCAATAGAAATGCACATTATGACTGCATTCACAGTGCTGTTTGGGACTGACAGCCGTTGCTTACAGGTGAGAGACATGAAAGGTTTTATTTATTCAGCAGATTGAAATCTGCTTGAATACATATATATGTATATGAATGAACAGCTGAAGTCACAACTGCATTCAGGACACGAGAGCGGAAGAAGCAAAAATGGCGTCATAACACCGGGAAGTTTTATCACAGCTGACAGCCCGTTTTTAAATAATTGAGCCCAGTCGAGGCTTGTCCTATCCATCACACAGTTAAACAACTAACAATGACTTTAAATGCTTTGTTGGCGAGTGCAGAGAGCATGTTTGGTGCACACGTCTCAGAGCTCTCGCGATCGCGGCACTGATGGCAGCTCCGGTTTAAGATGAACGCGAATCATTTCTCCTTCTCCGTCTCTGTCAGTGCATTAAACCATCATGATTATATAGGAAACTTGATGTCCCGTGCTGTTCCGTTCATTCAGCGCAGCTTTGAATGCGGATGTGTATCCTGACAATGTAAAGGCGTCAGTTCGGCTATATACATGCGGTTCTGACGGTCGTATAATAAAAGAATATTCTATGAACGCTCTATGAAGTGATGATGCCATACTAGCCTTTACCTTCTGCTCTAGAGTCTTTTTTTTGTGTTAAACATGGCAGAAAAACAGTCTTAAATAGGGATAACTGGAGGCTCGCGCAATGGGCATGGCTAAAGGTGTAACGTGTCGATGCACTAAATGCTAATCAACGTATTTTTATAATCGTCGTAATCGATGACGTTGACTAATCGCTGCAGCCCTAGCGACAGCAGCCAGTGAATAAAAGTTTTTTTTTATTATTAATTTATGGGTTCTGTTGTGGAGCATCTTGCTTGATAATAAAAATTCAATGTTTTGTTGTAAATAAATTGATTAAATTAATAAAATTTACAGTTGTATCTTTTTTTTTTTTTTCATTAAAGGGATAGTTCACCCCAAAATGAAAACTCTGTCATTAATTACTCACCCTCATGTCGTTCCAAACCCGTAAGACCTTAGTTCAAGTTCTGAACAAGCATTAAGATATTTTTTATTAAATCTGTGAACTTTCTTATTCTCCATAGATAGCAACATAACTGAAATGTTCCCAGACCCAGAAACATACACTGTAAAATTAGTATTTAGTAACTACTGACTATTTCTGACTTCAAAGTGTTATCTGAATTTGTATTTTTAGTTCAACCTTTTTCAACCTTTACTGAACTAGTTTTATAGTCCATTAAATGTTATTTATTTATTTATTTAGTCATTTAGCAGACGCTTTTATCCAAAGCGACTTACAAATGAGGACATTATAGAAGCAATCAAAACCAACAAAAGAGCAATAACATGCAAGTGCCATTACAAGTCCTGGTTAGCCTAACGCAGTACACGTAGGAAGGATTTTTTTTTCAGAAAACCAGTATGTAAAATATAGAAAAATTAAACTTAGTGTTAGTCTTACAAGAAAAGCTAGCAGTTAGAGAATAAATATGCAATTTATAGAGGGTCAAATGTTTTTTTTTTTTTTATTGGATAAAATAAATTTAGAATAGAGAGTGCTAGAGTTAGAGGGTCAAATAAAGATGGAAGAGATGTGTTTTTAGCCGTTTCTTGAAGATGGGTAAGGATTCAGCTGCTCGGATTGAGTTAGGCAGTTCATTCCACCAGATGGGAACAGTAAATGAAAAAGTCTGTGAAAGGGATTTTGTGCCTCTTTGGGATGGTACAGTAATGCATCGTTCACTTGCAGAACGCAAGCTTCTAGAGGGCATATAAGTCGGAAGTAATGAATTTAGGTAAAGGGGTGCAGAGCCAGAGATGTTCTGTAGGCAAACATTAATGCCTTGAATTTAATGCGAGCAGCTATTGGTAGCCAGTGCAAATTGATGAACAGAGGTGTGACGTGCGTTCTTTTCGGCTCATTAAAGATTAATCTTGCAGCAGCGTTTTGGATTAATTGTAGAGGTTTGATGGAACTGGCTGGGAAACCTGCCAAGAGAGCATTGCAATTGTCAAGTCTGGACAGAACAAGAGCCTGAACAAGGAGTTGTGTTGCATGTTCCGAGAGAAAGGGCCTGATCTTCTTAATATTATATAATGCAAATATACAGGACCAGGCAGTTTTAGTAATGTGGTCTGTGAAATTCAGCTTATCATCAATCACAACTGTTTTTGAAGGAGTTATGGTTGATGAGCCTAATTGGAAGGTGAAATTGTGATGAAACGATGGGTTTGCTGAAACCACAAAATTAGAATTTAATTTAATTAATTAAATTGTTTATTTTATGTAAGACTATAGCAAGTTATGTCAATAAAAATTTAACCGTTTACTCTGTGTTTTATGTTACCTCAACTATATTTATTATTTGGGCATCATAATAAATTGCTGGGGAACTACAGAAATATTTTTATAGTTAAAAAAAAATATTAAAAATTATTAACTGGTGTTTATCAATCACTAAAAACACACTTTACAACACATAATAGCCTTTTTAATAACAATCTCCATTTATAATATTTTTCATACATACTAAACATACAAGAATGAAGAAAAAGTCGTCTACAGGTTAGGGTTGCACGATATACCGGTACTAAGATAGTATCGCGATACTAAAGCTTACAAATACCCGCGGTGCCATTGCATTTTTTAAACGGTAGTATCGTTCATACCGTAAAACCGTAATATATGTTGTATGCACGGCTGGCACACTATTTAAAATCAGTAGATGCAAGCATGTTCAAATGAACAGAAACATTGTTTGCCAAATGCCTTTTTGCTGTGCTCTGTGTAGTATGGTGTGTGTATACGCTTTATATCGTAATGTCTGAACGATCTGCCGCTGCTAGGATTTGCGGCCTCTCTCTCTCTCTCTCTCTCTCTCTCTCTCTCTCTCTCTCTCTCTCTCTCTCTCTCTCTCTCTCTCTCTCTCTCTGTCTCTCTGTCTCTCTGTCTCTCTGTCTCTCTGTCTCTCTGTCTCTCTGTCTCTCTCTGTCTCTGTCTCTGTCTCTGTCTCTGTCTCTGTCTCTGTCTCTGTCTCTGTCTCTGTCTCTGTCTCTGTCTCTGTCTCTGTCTCTGTCTCTGTCTCTGTCTCTGTCTCTGTCTCTGTCTCTCTCTCTGTCTCTCTCTCTCTCTCTCTCTCTCTCTCTCAAGACTGCTGACTTGGCAGTGGTCCAGAAAACAATCATTGACCCCTTCCACAAAGAGGGTAAGTCACAGAGGGTCATTACTGAAAGGTGTGACTCTTCACAGAGTACTGTATCAAAGCATATTAAATGCAAAGTTGCCTGGAATTAAGAAATTGGATAAGAAAGGGTGCACAAGCAACAGGGATGACCGCACGCTTGATAATACTGTCCAGCAAAGCTGATTCAAACACTTGGGAGAGCTTCACAAAGAGTGGACTGAAACTGGAGTGAGTGTATCAAGAGTCACCATGCTCAGATGTCTTCAGGAAAAGGGCTACCAAGCCACCTTTGAAACAGAAACAACGTCAGAAGCATCTTACCTGGGAGAAAGAGAAAAATAACTGGACTGTTGCTCAGTGGTCCAATGTCCTCTTTTCAGATGAAAGTAAATTGCATTTAATTTGGAAACCAAGGTCCCAGAGTCTGGAGGAAGATTGGAGAGGCACAGAATCCATGTTGCTTGAAGTCCAGTGTGAAGTTTCCTCAGTCAGTGATGATTTAGGCTGCCATATCATCTGCTGGTGTTGGTCCAATGTGTTTTCCGAAGTCCACAATCAATGCAGCCATCTACCAAGAAATTTTGGAGCACTTCATGTGTTGATAAGCTTTATGGAAATGCTGATTTCATTCACTCCAGCAAGACTTGGCACCTACCCACACTGCCAAAATTATATGTTATACAATATATTATATTATATTAAATTATACAATATTACAAAATATTGTAGTTTTAATGTTGTTCTGTAAAATAAAATAAAATAAAAAACAAAGACAATGATAATGATAATAATAATAATTACCTTACAGCAGCTCTATTAATACATGTATTATAACATTCACACATAGTGTTCAAATTGGGATCTGTAATATATTCTAATGTTTTAAAAGAAGTCTTTTCTCAGCAAGGCTGCATTTATTTGTACAGAAAAAAATACATGCCTGATTCAAGAAGGGGGGTCTCAAAAATGGCCAAAAATTGTGCTTTGTTGGTATAATGTCTGATAGAATGTTAAAAAATGTTCAGTGTTAAATATTTTAAAATTGTTGGTTTGTAATTGATTGAAAAGCAGGACAAAACAGTAAAAAGCTCTGTTTGTCTATTTAATTTATGCAATGGTGAAAAAATGGCAAAATAGGCCTACACGGTAGAAAAAATACGAAAAACAGTGTTATTAATCAGTGGTATTCGGCCTTCGACCCAGTGTTTCATTTTGTTCGGCTTCAGCTTCGGCCAATAATTTTCATTTCGGTGCATTTCTAAGAAGTACTGGGTAGGCTTGCCGCGATAGACAGTGATGGCGGTTATACCGGTGTTAAGCCGCAACACCGTTACGTCACTTGCACACCGCGGCACCGTCCCCCACCGTCGTTTAGATTTTTTTTATAGTAATAAAAATAATTTGGTTCAGTTAGAGGACACAACAATTAAAATTGAACGCGGCTGCTCAATGCAGCGCATCGAACAAATGACAGCCGTGCATCACAGCAGTCTAGGTCTGCATTGCCACGGCTGTCCCGGCCAGATTTCTTGCGCCGCAGGATTAATTTCCAGAATACAACGCGGTAACGGTCGGTAACTCTGGTGCAATTTGAACGGGAACAGGCGGTCTAACAATATCCCGTTCCCGACGTCCTTTCAGAACAGCATATCTGCGCTTTATTCTTATTGAGCATAGATACAGCCTGCACTCGGACCGTTATGCTTCATTTTATTGTCTGTGCACAGCATGTGCAACGATGCTCAGAGCAGGCTAGCAGAAATAATATACGGCTCTCAAACAAAGCAATCTGGAATGCGCTGTCCTTGAAGGATGTTCAACTCGTCTTTCCTCTTCTTTTTTTGTATAATGCTTAGCCTATCATTTTAAATGACACTGGTGTGACAATTACTAGTGTGACACTGGCTTCTTTTATCCAACTAAGAGCTGTAGTTTGCTCATACAGAGTTTTTGAGCAAACGTTCAGTCTGTATTACACACGATAAGAAACGTGCTGCTCCGAAACACAGAATACGTAGAGAGGTGGTACTGTTATTTATTTATAGGCTATATATTCTTTACATTACTTAACATGCGAGTCATAATATTAGTGAATATATTATATTGTAGTTTTATCTTTCTCCCCCTGTTTGAGAAACACTGACCTAAATCGCGATATTCCCACATTGCCTTCTCGATCGATCTATTAGGCATCCCTGATCTAAGTGATAATGTAAAAAAAACAAAAAAAACATTTGTTTCTCATTTATTTGGTTCCACAGTATTTGCTGATTTTTATTTTATTTAAACAGTGCCTGAAGCCGAATTGCTGCTGATATGAAAGTCAAAGTAAAACGCGCATGGCGCTTACAGGGTATTTAAAACCTAAGGAAAGCGAGGAAAAGAGGGAAAACTCAAAGAACCCCCCCACCACAGTGATACAGTTATAACCGGTGTGACAACACGTCGATTAACCGGTGGGGAAATTTCCTCACCGTCACAACCCTAGTACTGGGATAAATGTTTCTTGGTTGGTATAAACACTTACAGTAGTGAGTATAAGTACTGCAGTAGCAGTGTTATTTTAACACTTGTATTGTTAACGACAACCTGTTTAAAAAGTATTTGTCATTGAATCATTTATTCAGGAGATTCCAATAGTGAAATGAGTCTTTATGAAGTGAGTCACTGACTCCTTCATTGAATTAAATTTTTATTTTGTATTTTGTTCAAATGAATATAGATTTTTAAAAGACTTAAGCAATGATAATTTTGTCAGAACCACTAGTAAATTACGTTATTTTGTTTAGTTTTCTAGAAGTGAGAGAATCGTGATTATCGTGAATCGTTATAAAAATTGTGATTCTCAATTTATCCAGAATCATGCAGCTTTAGTTTACATGTTGTTACTGCATATAATTCCTTAAAATATAAGTTTAATTTCATAAAGTACAAGTTGATTTCAAAATGCACCTAAATATTTTTTTTTGCATTTTTGTGTTTTTCAGTTGAATAAAATAATTTTTCCCTATACATTTAATCATTGAGGATTTAAAAAAAAAAGTCTAAAACTCTCGTTCTCGTGAACTCCGTCTCGTCTCGTGGGATAAGTGTCTCATCATACACCTACAAAGCACCAATGCAACCTTTGGCCACACACCCTGATAGAGAAACAAAAGTACATTTTAAGTAAGAAAAAAATGAAATGATGCCTTTTAAATAATTTACAATGTATCAATACCAGTTAATAAAATTTGTGATGAAACCGAAGTTGCAACCTTTTTTTTGGCACAAATCCATTCCACAATCTATTGCACAACAGGGAGCATTGATGCTGACTGGATGTGTAATAGAACATGCACATTTCATATTATAGGGCTAAGTTACCTCAAATAGCATAAAAATATCAAGATATAACGGTCCTGCCTTTTGTTGATAAATACGAATGGTGACGTTTTACAAATTTATTGATCAGTTGTCCCAGTGTTTACTGAGCCATGGTCTTCCCCAGTGCACAACCTCGAATCTAGTGATTCACTACCTAGGGAACTGACTGAGACGCTTTGTACGGCCTTGTGAAACGATTCAGTTGTTCATTTTCGTTCAGAATGACAAACCTCTATTTCGAAGCACCTTCACAAGACAAGACACGCCATGTAACATTAATCTACCCCATTTGAAAAGAGGGACATTTCACCATGGTTTGTTGTTATTCACGTTTAATGTCGTCTTTTTAATTCACGGGACAATTGCAAAAGTTTACATATGCAAAAACCCATTCAATATGCCCATGTTAACTTCAAATGAGTGCATTACTGTGGTTACATTGTTACACGTTTCATAGATTTCGGTTAACATTAGTTGTATTAAGCATAATGGCTTATAAAAGGGAAAAAGAGTGTCATCTCTTCATATCTTTTCATGTCACGGAAAAACAAAATCATACAACACGGCAAAATTAGCTAAAATTAATTATAGTTACACAGCTTTTGATATTAAATGTTTTATGGATTAAAAGGTGAAAGACCCTATTCCCTTCACTTAAATTTCCCTCAGACATATCATACAACATTTATTCGATGTTTTTATATATGTTGTACGTTTGTGTATAAATCTGTTTTAAATAAAACATTTACACCTTTTAAATATACGTTTTGATGTCTAAACAAATATTTATTCAGTGCCAGTAGACTTAACTTTACGTGACGCCTGAACTTTACATACACTGTCTTATATCCACTTTTTTTCGGATATGCAACTCATAAAACACTTTCTAAATGTCCACTCAAAAAAACGAATATTGCATGATTTTTCGTTAAATTTAGTCATAATCAGTGGCTGAACTTAAATTTTGAATACATTTCTTGCGCAAAGAATATAAAAAATTACGACTTTTCAACAATTCTTCTCCAAATCATATATACTACCATTATGAAAAATATCACGCATGCATGCTTTCCTCTGCATGTAAACAACGCATGGTGCTGCTGACAAAGAACACATGTGCTGCACCTTGTTTACATTTGACTGATATTTTTGACATCACTGGTCAAATGTCTGTGGTAAAACAAACAGACTTGGGGGTTAAGGACCCTTTTGTGTCTAATCTTTTGACTGGCAGTGTATGTTGTAATTATAGAAGTGTTTCTAAGGGACAAGCTCATCTCCTTAATATTTTGCATATCTATGGTTCACTGACACATCATCTATCAGACATTCAAAATGTTGAAGAAAATAAATGTTTGTCAGTGTTTGTGTATATGATTCTCATGAGTAATATATCTCTGTCTTATCATAGGAGCTAAATGCGGCATTGGGAGAGAAAGCTGATAATGCTGAATGGCTCTGCCAGCGAGCTTATGCCTATATACTATTGAAAGACTACACAAGTAAGCACTCATTTACTTGCATGCTACAGAAGGGCTACATCATTAAGCGCTTAGTTATCTTTAAACTATTGCCAATATAGTTTAATACAAGTTATTTATATGTCTGATACAGTTTGTCAATTTCTCTTAAGGGACAAAACTCTCTGAGCTAATGATGATTACTATATACTAGGTGCCGTGATAGACGGTGATGACGGTTTAGCCGCAACACCATTACGTCAGTTGCCACCGTGGCACCGTCACTCACCGTCGTTTAGATTTTTTTCTTATAGTAATACAAATAATTTTGTTCAGTTAGAGGACACTAAAATTAAAGCTGAACGCTGCTGCTCAATGCAACGCACCGAACAGACGACAGTCTTGCATCACATCAGTCAAGGTCTGCTTTGCCGCGGCTGTCCCTGCCAGATTTCGCCACAGGATTAATTTCAACGAATACAACGCGGTAATGGTCGGTAACTCTGGTGCAATTTGAACGGGAGCAGGCAGTCTAACATTATCCCATTCCCGAGGTCCTTTTTAGAACTGCATATCTACGCTTTATTCTTACCGAGCACCGGTACAGCCTGCACTCGGACCGTTATGCGTGCGCTGCTCACGTATGAACCAGTGCTTCGTTTTATTTGTGGGGTCTGAGCACACTCACAGCATGTGCAGCAATGCTCAGAGCAGACTAGCATATATAATATACAGCTCTCAGACAGAACTGCAGAAGCAGGTTGTGATGAGTGACCGAGCAGAATAAAGATGGAGTGTGAATGCGATGTCCTTAAGTATGTTCAACTCGTCTTTCCTTTTTTTCTTTTTTTTGTATTATGCTTATCCTATCATTTTAAATGACAGACTGTGTTGAATTTATTTATTTTTCTCTGCTGCGCTTTTCACTGTGTTAACAGCAAGATGTTAAATGAATTTAGTATTTTGACAAGACTTATAAAATATATATTAGGCTAACAAAACTTATCCTAACGAAACGAATAAAAATAAGGATTACAATTTTTACATAACTTTTTTTTTCTCTCTCTGTGACACTTTATTCCGTGTTGGTAGCAAAATGTTATTGACATTTTTCTGTCAATAAATTCAAGACTCTTGACAAGACAAATAAAATAAATACAATTTTGTGCAGACTAAACTTTTATTTGTTAGTCTATCTCTCTGTCTTTCATCAGAAATGTGAACAAACAGTTAATATATCGCGGGAGCGGGTGGGTGCGTAATAAAACCTATGTGATGTTAAAAAAAAAACTTCCTTTCTCATTTATTTGGTTCCACAGTATTTGCTGATTTTTATTTTATTTAAACACTGCTTGATGCAGAATTGCCGCTGATATTAAAGTCAAAGTAAAACGCCCACAGCGTTTACAGGCTATTTAAACCTAAGGAAAGCGAGGAAAACATCTCGGGTTACTCGCGTAACCCTTGTTCTCTGAATAGGGAACGAGACGCTGCGTGAGCTTTTCACGCTTCGGGAACGCCTCCTGCGTGACCGATGTCTGAAGCCCCTATAGAATCACGCCAATTCATTGGCTGATGGCGCGACGCCATCTCTGACGCAATCACGTTGTCAGCTTATACTGGCGAACGCGCCATCCACTCCTCAGATTTCTCTGCCGATAAGAACCCTGTCGGCAGCGTGAGGAGCTTGGCAGCAAACGCAGCCTCTCGTTCCCTATTCAGAGAACAAGAGTTACGCGAGTAACCCGAGACGTTCTCTATCATAAGTAACTCAACGCTGCGTGAGCTTTTCACGCTTCGGGAACGATATACCAAACACGCCAAGCTGAAAACGCTGCCTATCTGGTCCAATAATGAACCAACAACATACCGTCGGTTCAAACAGATAAGATCTGAGAACCTGGAGCCGTATCAACGTCAAGGTTGTAAAACTTGACAAAGGTGTGCGGAGAGGACCATCCTGCCGCAACACAAATATCTTCCAGGGGTACCACTCTAAAAAGAGCTTGAGAGGAGGCTACGCCCCTAGTAGAATGCGCCTGAAGACTAAAGGTGAAGGGAGGTTCCGCGCCTCATAAGCCAGCGAAATGGCATCTCTCACCCAGTGAGAAATCCTCTGCTTCGACGTGGCAAGCCCGCGGCGGCCAGCACCAAAACAGACCAATAACTGGGAGGATTTTCTCCAAACCTTGGAGCGATTCTCATACAGCTTCAATGCCCTGACCGAGCAGAGCATGTGGAGTCTCTCATCCTCACTTGAAGCAAAGGGAGGAGTATGGAAAGAGTGAAGCGTGACCACCTGAGATCGAAACGATGTGGACAAGACCTTGGGAATGTAACCCGGCCTAGGCCGCAGGGTAACTTTGAGTAGACCCGGGGCAAAGTCCATACATGTCTCACTGATCACGACTCGCTCATCGAGTTTCGAATCGGGCCAATCCAGCGCGAGCTTCTCGGTGGGGCGCGAAAGCACGTCCACAAGCTCAGAGTAGGCCGCTGAAGGCCGCGCCTCCTGGCCGCTAGGCAGGAGCGCATCTGCTAAAGCAGGCCCGAAATCCTCGGAGTCGGAGACTGCTGTGTGCTGAATATCATCTAGCCCGAAGGAAATGGTATTACGTGCCCTCGGGCTAGGAAATAGAAAATCATGCGCGAATTCAACCGGTGAATTCGCGCACACGCGGTCGGGAGAGTGAGGGAGAGAAAAGGCGAGGCCTGTCTGCTCACTCTCCATCTCCTCGAGCTCGACATCCGAACCCCAGGTCGTGGCTTCACGAGAGGCCGCGGAGGTCCCTGGGGTGCGATGGGGAAAAATTGAAGATTCCTTCTCACAAGCCAAGAGCGGAGGGTTATGAGACGGAAATCCTTGCAAATCTTGCATTTCGAGGTCCCGTAAACCACGTCACGTGCATGCGAAAACCCCAAGCACTTAATGCACTTACTGTGTGGGTCTTCGCGAGCGATGAACGTGCCACCAAAGCCACCGCTCAGGCCATCGAGTGGGCAATATCCAGCCTGGTAGTGTTGGAACGCCACCTCTGGCTCACGATGATGGAGATGAAAGAGGCAGGTAAGGTTCCCTTCCTCGATGCTCCGGTCTCGTCAAGCTGTGAAGGGCTTTGCGGAATGCTTTACAGAGGCTCAGAACTCATCTCAAGCGATGCAACACTTCTTCCCGAAACGCGCCAGCTATTCTGCTGCTTCCAGATGCCCCAAACCTGCGCCGACTCAGCAGCCAGCTAAGCCAACGCCAGCCACTCCCGAGCCCTGAACTCATAAGGATCGTTAGGATAGAGGTTGTTCCCGCTCGGCAAGACGCTACCCTTTCCCGAAGCGCCAAGGACCCCGGCCCTAGATCGCCTTGGATCTGGCACCTCAGAAGTCCTCCTGATCAGCCAGACAGAAAGAGGAGGAGCCTGAGTCTCACTGCCGCCGGGTCACCCCGCAAGCAGTCTCTAATATGCCTCTTGTCACCCCGCTCAGCACTGGGTGCAGAGGAAAGTGTTATTGGTTCCCCACGGGCTCACTCTAGCGCCTGCGCGTCCAACTGCTGTGATAGCGGACAAAATAAAATGCATACAATTTCAAAAAGAGAGAAAATATCCTCTTATGCCTACCATAAGCGTCCTGCACTTATGCAGCCAATCTTTAGAGCCGTTTCAACCTCTTGCCACATGGGCCGAGGCCTGGCAGGCCATCCCTGGTGTGTCAGAGTGGGTAATAGCTACGATAAGACAAGGTTATACACTCCAATTCACTCGAAGACCACCGCGCTTCCGCAGTGTGCTCACCACTACAGTGCACAACAAGACCGCTCAAGTCCCCCTCGCATCGGTGATGAATCTGCTGGAAAAAGTAACCATAGAAATCGATCCTCCAGCCCAGAGCGAGTCAACTTCTACAGCCGCTACTTCCTCGTCCCCAAAAAAGATGGTGGCCTGCGACTTATTCTAGATCTCTATTCTAGTACTCCTGAATCTCGCCCTGGTAAAAAGGTTGTTCAGGATGATCACATTGAAGATGATCCTCTCGCAAATATGCCCAGGGGATTGGTTCATGTCACTGGATCTGAACGACGCTTACTTTCATATCCAAGTAGCCCCCCATCACAGACGATTCTTGAGATTCGCATTTGAGGGGGTGGCATATCAATACAAGGTCCTCCTGTTTGGGCTGTCCCTGGCTCCCCACACTTTAATGCGATGTATGGATCCGGCTCTCTCCCCTCTGGGACAGATGGGAATCCGCATCCTCAACTACCTCAACGACTGGCTCATTCTGGCCCAGTCAGATGCAGTTTCAACATCGCACAAGACCCTCCTCCTCAGCCACTTATGTTGCCTGGGGATTAGGGTCAACTTTGCCAAGAACATACTGTCACCCAGCCAACGAGTATTGAGCGAGCCACGACGATTCAGTGCCACGCGGCTTCCTTCAAGGAAGGGAACGCCCGTCCGCTCAAAGCCTTCCAGAAAAAGCTGGGCCTTATGGCAGCAGCTTCGCCAGTACTTCAGTTGGGTCTGCTTTGCATGCAACCCATCCAGTTCTGGCCGAAGCAGAGGGTTCTCTCCGCGGCTTGGTTTCACGGACGCCATCGCATAACGGTGACTCAGGCCTGTGTATCAGCCCTGGCCCGTTGGAGGGACCTCCTCTGGCTAAAGCAGGGCGTGATCTTAGACATGGCGTACAGAAGGAAGGTTGTCACAACAGACGCTTTCAACAAGGGTTGGGGAGCGCTGTGCAAAGGCAAACCGACCTTCGGTCTTTAGTCCGAAGAGGAGTCGGGTCTGCACATCAACTGCCTAGAGATGCTAGCAGTGTGCCATGCCTGTCAATTCTTCCTGCCGGACATAAGGGGACACCATATGCTAGTGCTGGGCGGTTCATACCGAATACCGGTGTTTATTTTTCTTACGATATGAATTTTTTAAATACCGCAATACCGGTGTCATTTAAATAACGTTTGAAACGCGACACTGTTAGAGAGGGGTCTCTTTTCACTATTGCATTTTGGCGAGGATACAGCTGTATGTGTTTACTATGTGAAAGTTCCGAAACTGAAGCACTAGTAGAATGTGATGAGAGAGAAGAAGTCATCCACAATATCCACATTGACCGCCACAAATATCCACCATCCGCTGCATCAGCTCCCGCGTCTCTCACTGGATCCACTCCGGGTTTTACATTTCCGCTCACGGGAAAAAACTGCTCCGTGTTCACCATTTAAACGTTATCGGGGATTACTGAGGGGAAAGAAACGTAGGAATAATGTAGCACACTGTTGTTGTTCTGCAGAACACCAAAAATCATCCCTGCCTCGGCAAACAACATAGTAACTCGCATTATTCACAGTCGGGTTCTTAGCAGAGAACACCGAGCAGAACTTGAATTTCGGCGTGGGATTGCGGCTATTAATAATAATTATACTCATTCCCACAGGTTCCGACAGAATGCATCACATTTGCACGTGCTTTTGATTCTTGAGCTCACTCATGCGATCTTAATTTCTGTGCGCCCACAGATCGCGATCAGGAGACAGCTTTTAATAATTATAAGGGGAGTTTGCAAATGTGATATATTGATTTAATACAAAAGATCAATAAACAAGTACTGCATGATTTTGTTCTATTTCATCAACGAAAATAGTTCAAAATAAAGTAACAGCTGAGCCGTTGTGCATCTCTAAAAGCAAATTTATATGTAAAACATTAATGTCCACATGAATCTATGAATGTAATTGCACGCATGCCACTTCTGAGCCTCATTAAACGTCTGAAAATGTACGTACAAGCCACTTTTGTGTTCTTCTGTGACAAATTATACAAATTATTTTTTTATTAATACTAATTTCATGATTGGTAACTTATTTGTCGTATTGTACTTATTATATTGTTTTAAATATAAATTTTAAAAAGCTTATAAACATAAATTTTTGAATTTGAAGTAGATGAAAATTATGCCATTGCAAAGGTAAAAATAAAATACCCCTGTAAGTCACTTTAAGGAGTCAAACGTCACCTCGTATTCGGAAGGCTAATTTTTTTATCAGAATTTATTTTTATTGATCAGAAGGTACTCCTAAATGTTTTTAATTAGGAGGACAAGCGCTCCTAATTACAATAAGAAAAACACTGCGTGTGTGAATGTAGCCGTATGGCTGTGGAATGGGGTTTGGCCGAGAAAATATTTTCAGTCAAAATATTTTCTTTTGCTTTAACCCCTGTATTTAGTGTGGACTTTTTCTACAATATTCACTCATCATGACACTAAAATATGGCATTCTAAGTCAATCTACTGCAGTTTTTCCTCAGTAAGTAGAAAATGTGGTTAACACCCGGTCATGCATGAAAAAAATAAATACCGTCATATACCGTGAAACCGGTATAATTTAGAAAAATACCGTGATATACATTTTTGGTCATACCGCCCAGCTCTACCATATGCTAGTATGCACAAGACAGCAGGTCCGTGGTGTCATACATAAATCACCAGGGTGGCCTCGTCTCGGCGCCTCTGCACACTGGCTAATGTATTAACTACAAACAATTATGTAATTAAAAAGCTAGTATTATGACTTGATTATTACGGACTTAAACTGGGTAGTAGGGCTGTCAAAAAAATGATAAATTTAGAATATTCGTCGAATAAAAAAAAAAAATCCACATTCGAATGCAAAACGCTGCATTCGAATATTAGGTGTCCGTCAGGCAGCTTGGCACACAAAATGCGATGACGGGGTGTCATAGCATTTTAATGCTTTTTTTTTTTTGCCTGTCCAGTTGAACCCACTTGATGCGGTGCTGCACATTCTAAATATTCCAGAAAAAGAGAAAATCAATGTGGAGAAGATTTTGTTTACCCTTAAGACTGAACCCAAACTGTTCACACAACGCATATTTATTGCATTTTCTAGAGGGGCATCTATCATCGTTGCACTCGCGTCTCACACAAGAGAGCCCAAAGCCATGTACAATTCATGTAAGTTCAACTTAAAAAAAAAAACATGTAATTACTAGATTAAGAAATTAGCTTGTTAGCGAACGTGCATATTAACAGCATAAACATGAACCTTGCGATCATATGATTAAATGTTAATAAATTACGTGTATCAGCAATGATACATATTTTGAGTTTAAAGCGGCTCTGACAGAAAGGCTGCATGTGCCCTGACAGAGACGCGCTGTTTTGAGCTATGTGCTCTTTTCCTAAATGCATAACTTACATTTCACATGTATATTCTCCACTGTAAATGTTAGAAAGCCATGCAAATATTTCCATTTTGCTGTCAGACGTGCATGAGCTTTTACTTTGCGATTCTCCGCTAAACTTCACAGACTTGGTTATGAATGTGCCCATGCGTGCCAAACAGACAGTGCAATGAAATAGGAGCGCAATAACTCTGACTAAAATATAAAGATTTTTTTTTTTAGACACGTGTATTAGTGATGCGTGGATGGCGGTTATATCCGCGGGCAGGTTGGGTAATAAAACATTGCATTCTGATTATTTGCGTGTGGGTTGCGGTTGGATGAGATAAATAATTTATGATGCAAATATTAACTACGTTTTCTAAAATATGAACGGGTGTTAAATAGGCTTGCCACGTTAGACTGTGTTGGCAGTGATACCGTTGTTAAGCAGTAAAACCGTTACGTCACTTGCCCACCGCGGCACAGTCCCCCACCATAGTTTAGATTTTTTTTATAATAATAAAAATCATTTCGTTCAGTTAGAGGGCACTACAATTAAAACTGAACACGGCTACTCAAGGCAGCGCACCGAACGAACGAGAGCCATGCGTCACAGCAGTCTAGGTCTGCAGTGCCGACCAGATTTCTTGGATTAAATTCCCGAATATAACGCGGTAGCGGTCGGTAACTCTGGTGCAATTTGAATGGGAGCGGGCGGTCTAACAATATCCCGTTCCCGACGTCCTTTCAGAACAGCATATCTGTGCTTTATTCTTATCGAGCACCAGTACAGCCTGCACTCAGAACTGTTATGCACGCATGAACCAGTGTTTTGTTTTATTTGCGGGGGCTATGCACAGCATGTGCAACGATGCTCAAAGCAGGCTAGCCGCTAGCCTACCAGAGGTAAATCTGTGGCTCTCAGACGGAACAGACAGGTTGTGATGAGTGACTGAGCAGAATAAGGATGGAGCAAAGTGTGAATGTGCTGTCCTTGAAGGACGTTCAACTCCTTTTTATTTTTTGTATTATGCTTAGCCTATCATTTTAATTGACAGACTGTCGAATTTATTTATTTTTCTCTGCAACACTTTTCCTACTGTGTTAACAGCAAGATGTTAAATTAATTTAGTATTTTGACAAGACTAATAAAATAGCTATTAGGCTAAACCTACATTTTTTTCCAATTGTGTTGTAGGAACATAAGTCAAGTCACCTTTATTTATATAGCGCTTTTAATACAAATTGTGTCAAAGCAACTGCACAATATCAAAATAGGAAAATAGTGTATCACTAATGTAAAATGACAAGAATAAACACCCATTTTTCAGTTAAAGGCATTTCATTATTGAATTCAGTGATGTCATCGTCCAGCTTAGTTCAGTTTAAAAAATATCTGTGCAATCAAGTTGGTGATATCGCTGGAAATGAAGTGTCCCCAACTAAGCAAGCCAGAGGCGACAACGGCAAGGAACCAAAACTCCATCGGTGACAGAACAGAGAAAAAAACCTTGGGAGAAACCAGGCTCAGTTGGGGGGCCATTTCCCCTCTGGCAAGACGAACCAGTAGTTTGTTCCAACTACAGCAAAGTCATATTGTAAGTGCTCCACTGGTTCCAGTGGTCTTTTCCCGATGGCTGTCTAGGTGATGAGGTCCTCACTGGAGATCAGTCTCTGGGGCTCATCTAGGTGCCCTGGTCTCCGCTGACGTTCAGAGCTGTAGAGGTCATCTCTAGTTGCTGATCCACCATCTGATCTGAATACGCACTGGATCTGTTGACTGCAGTGATCATCTGGGCTGGATAAGGACCGGATTGGGTGGCTACGGTGACCTCGGAATAAGAAAGAAAAAGACTAATATTAGCCTAGATATCAATCTTCTTACGATGTAACAAGTACATTGTGTTTTATGGGAAGTGTTTCCATAATTAGGTTGACCTAATTAATGCAGCCTAACAATCCTTTAACGTATAATCATCCTTCACTCAAAAATGAGGGGTTTGCTGCTATTTTATTTGCACTAAATTCGATTTTTGATGCTGCTAAGTCAAGTGCACTAAAACCTTTTAAGTTTTTATTCACAGTTGGTTAATTGAGGACTTTGTTTTATATACAAATGCAGAAAGTTAGAATGCACTTTAAATGTTCTGTGTCATTTATACCAAACACAAATGTTGCTGGTTGCTACTGTGTTTGCAGCAGCACTATTATTTATTTTTTATATTTTTCAGTTTAATTGATTTTTGTTTATAAATTTGTATTTATTTTATTTAAATGTATATTTTAAAAAGTTTACATTTATGTTCCAACAAACTTGAAAAATTCTGCTTGATAAATGCTCTAAAACCTTTATGTAAATGATTGAAAGTTAATTTTTTTATATTATCTGTTTTATATATTTAATTTTATGGTTAGGTTATTTATTTCTTTGGATAAATATTTAATTTGAATACCGTGCAGTGCAGAAAATTTAAATTCTAGAGATGGTTAAAGTCAGTGTTCAATAAATTGTTAAATTTAGAAATGTTATTAATATTATTAGTGTGACATTTTAGCATGGAAATGAAGGGGAAAACTTCAAGATATCGGCCAAAACAATCGGCAGCACGTATTGGCCATCTAAACGTCTGACCTCTAAGCATCGGCATTGGTTATAGAAAAACCCATATCGGTCGATCTCTAGAATAGGGTCTAACATGTTGGTTTAGCTGATTTAACACGTTTATACAATTCTTCCTCTCCTATAGTAGAGAATGAGTGGAATTGTTCCTGAGGGGATCTAAAGTGCACAATTTGATGTGATACTGCCGCTGGTAGCTGCATGGTTACAGTTTGATCTCTAATAGTATTGATTTTGGAAGTAAAATAGTTCATAAAGTTATTACTGCTGTGCTGTTGGGAAATGTCAACACCAGTTGATGTTTTATTTATTGTTAATTTTGCCACTGTATTGAATAAATACCTGGAAAGCTAAAGACCAGAGATGAAGCATTCAGATCAGGAGATAAAGCAGCCCTCAAAACAGCAAGAGCCAATCTGTCCTGTGGCATCAAAAATGCAATTCGGACATATGCTCAAAAAAATCAATAATCACTTCACAGACAACAGAGAGACACAGAGCCTGTGGCAAGCCATTCAGACCATCACTGACTACAAGTTCCCACCACAGGCCTGTGATCAGAGGCGAACCAAGATGAAGTGGGGGCCCCAGGCAAAATTAATAGATGAGGCCAGTCTAAAATATTATTTTGTTAATATCTTTGTTACCTAGATATATATTTATACAACATACAAAAAGTAGTCAAAACACATAATATAACATAAATAGTTTATTTTTTTAAAACAATGTGCTTATTCTTTAACAAAATTGTAGTCATCTTCATGGCAGAAGATAAAATACTGTACAATACAATCTTCATATTTACAGTAACAGATTGTCACCTTAAAAATGGTGCTTACGAGCCTTAGCTACAGCAAATGCTGTCACTATGTCCTCCATATTCAAAGACCTTCATATGGACCGGGGTATCTTCTGTCTGAGGCAGTGGTGATAGGGACTTAAGCAATGCTCCTATATAAATATATGGTTAGCATCTTAATTTATTATTAGTTTATCAACTAGCTACGTTAACTAATTTAATAGAAGAGTTGGATAATGCAAGTAAATCTATTGATATAGTAAGTAACACTATATCTTACACTGAACTTATAATTTTCACTGTCAGGAGAAGGGACTGGGGAATCTGGTGGTGAGTGACAGGAACTTTAGTAATGCTCCTGCATGCAGAAATATATGATTATCATTTGAATTTAATCTTTTTAATTTAAAGTTTATTAACTATTAGTTCATTGTTTGTTGACAACTAATTATGTTAACTCAACTAATTTAATGTAGAACAGCTAAAAAAAATAATGTCAACTAAGTAAATATAACGATACTTATTTAGATTGTGTCGTGAGCTCCCCACTGATACATTTACATTTCACTTCTTGTAACGTATATCGGCAGGAATTCAACTCTACAAGTCACCAGAAGGGGGCCAGCTAAAGAATCAGCAACCCTCTAAAGCCCCTCCTCTGCCTCAGCGCAAAAGCGCGCGTTTTCTTCCTATTATGGAACAAAGGAATGTGCTGAGAACGTTTCCTAAAGACATTCGTTCGTTTCATGACTTTCAAAGCATCCACAAAGAAATATATGGATATTAATGTGTGCTCTTTTCTGATATGCTTGTGGAATATTAATTTAGGAAAACGTGGGCTGATTTCTAATCGTGCTTTAACCTGGAATGTGTAGGGTGCAGTGTTTAGACTTTTATGAATGGTTGCGAAATTGTATGAATCCGTAAGATAACGAATGTGGTGATATTATAAATGTGTAAACCTGGTAAGAGTTTTAATACAGAAATCAAAAGTTATTCTTTTCTCCATGAAAATGCCTTGCAAAAACCAGCCGTGCAGACGGGGCTCCGCCCCATACCGACACTCTGATTGGACCAGCCGTATGTGGGCGATGTCTAAACTCGGACAGTTTAAAACGACGCGTGAGTGCGCGCGCTAGCTCTTCTCTCTTGACTCTATTGAACTCTGTGGAACTCGTCGAAGCTACGCTTCCCGTTTTCGCAACGGCGCCCTCCAACGCGCGCCGGTCCGCTGGACGCTCACCTCGGAACCAACCATTGGAGGGAGTCTAAGACTGTGCCAAAGCCGTAACGGAGCCACGAACTCGACGATTGCAGAGGAGAGCTTCCCCGATGACGTCACGCAACGTGAGCCAGCAGAGTTTCCAGAGCAACGCGCCGAGCTGACCACGTGACACCCGAAACAAAGAACTGAACTCACGCGGGGAAAAGAAATCAACGCATCCAGCCTGCTTTAAACCAACAGAAAGCAAGTAACAAACCAACGTTCCTAATCCTGACTAAACCGTTAAAAATTTGATCTGAATGCAGTAACAAAGCAGACGTATTTTGTTCGTGATCTTTTTCTGGTTAGTTAAGCTATGAAGTAGAAAGAATGGTATTCTTTCACACACAGTTAACCTCAAAACTCTCGTATGTGTTTGTGTGTGTATGTTTGTGCTTCATTAGGTAATCCATTTATGTTAGAATAGCAATATCACGAATAAACCTTTTCCATTTTATAAAGAAGGGTCTCTGGAATGTGATTTTAAGTATTTTCATCCTTATTTGCCCAAAGATAACGCAACCTAGCTCAAACTTGAGAAATTATTAATCTCGTTTATTGTTACCGGGGCCACGGGAATGGAAGCGAGATTGTAATTGAGATTAACAGAATGTACCTTTAGTGATTGCTGGACAAGCACTTAATAAGGTGTAAACTGTAGGTTAAATATTAATATGACTTTAATCAAGCCATATTAAAGATTTAATAACTAATTCCCGGAGCTGAAACAATAGCTCTATATTATATTAAACTGGTTTCATTACAGAATGGTGGAGGATAAAGCTGGCAATTAAAGATTTAAATCTGATAAATCAAACCAGAGACAATATACATATTTCTCACTTTTATCCGGAAGAATTGAGTAAATATAGAGAAACAAACGGTTATTTGTGATATTGCATTCTTGTTTGTGAAACACAGTGCGTTTTGAATGAAATAGATGGTAACTGTTAACTCGAGCTAAATTAAACTGCAGTAAATAATTAATAAAAAGTCGCTCTAAAGCGCAGGAGAGGCGAACGAGCGTGTTCCTTGTTGCCCCTCTCTTAAGGCCTTCGTGGTAATGCTTTGTTAGTGCGTGTTCCACTTTCAAACCCAGCCACGTTACTCCCCAGGCTGTAGGATATTAAAGTAGCTATTTGAGTAATTCTCAGCCAATATTTGATTTCAGAGAGTGAAATTCAAACGCACGGCGCTCAGACAAAGGAGTGACCAGGCGGTTTGAAAAGGGGGAGACATTTTGCAATCGATTTAATTGTTTGTTTTTTTATGTGTGCTGTCTGAACAGACAAATATTTGCATAATAGCCCGCCGAGGCTTTGTTGGTTTATAAGTAACCCGTAGATAAATTTATCTCGCCCTAAACGAGTGAGATTATGTGTTGTAAAGATTCAAATCTGACCAATGCTTGGTTAATCTGAAGGTTTAATCTGGAGCACATTTTCCCTTTTTCCTACAGGCACTGAGTCGCCATAGCGACCAGTTTAGCCACGTGGAGATTTAGCCACGTGTAAATGAATAGCACTAGCAGCTAACTGAAACAAAGAAGCTTTAGCCATGCTGGTAGCATTACGGCTAGCGATTAGCACATAGCATTTAAAGCTTGAATGCAGTGTGTTTGGGAAGCGTGGTTCACAGCTAACACTAATTCCCTTTCTCTCTATTTTCCCATTGAAAAGACTAACGATGTAATAGACTGGCTGTGTTAATGTTATACCCATTTATCTGTCTGACATTTTCACAGGTTGGTTTAATATACTGTTGATTAAAATTTTACGTTTTGTAGTTGAATAGTGGTGGGTTATTAGAAGATAATTCAGTATTACCTTGATAATATGGTGAGTTTGATTTAATTCAATTATAATGGCTTTTTATGATTTCATAACACATCAATGGATAAGCGCTATTGTTAGGAATTTTTAATTGTTAATTGAATGTCACAATTGATTACGAATTAATTTTGAATTAATTTCATTTAATAGAATTTTCAATTCCTGCTTCCAGCAACAACAACATCCATTTATGAACCATAAACGCTCTTATAATTTGACCACTACAATAAAACCTTAAGTATTATCAAGAGGGCCAGAAATTTATTTGATTTACCAGTAATTAGGACGGATTAATTATTAAAGAAAAAAAAAAAATTTCTTTTTGATGTTAATGACAATGAGGAATGAGTAAGTTGAAAATTATTTTAGTTACTATTATGGGAATCCAAAACTAGTGATTTAGAAGCTGTAAATTAATTTAATAATTAATTATGAATTCGAAAATTCTAATTACATTTAATAATTAATTACACTTCCTGTTTACATTTTGCAACAATATTGGTTTATCAACTCAATTGCAGATTGCATTTGTAAATTCTAATCCTAAGTGAATCCTATTAATTTTTATTATAACATCATAAATTTTAATTAGAAACCAAATTCTAATTTTTAATTCTAATTTCAAACTTAAATACAAGTCTGGCTCTATCTGTAGGCCATACTTCATTTCCTTAGGTGATCTGATTGACTCAAATAAAATTTATAATAATTTCATTAAAATTATTTTGTTAAATTTAAATAAAGTCCTCTTTACTTAGGCCTGAGAGTAGATAGTGCTCCCCCTAGTGTTGTGTTGGAGAAGTGACAGTGACACCATACGATCAAAGTCACTTCTCACCAATCTGGAGCATAAAACGCAACCTTAGCATAGCGACTCAACAGCACCACCTTGTGCCAACGTATTAGTTTTAAATCTTGGGAATAAATCTTAATTTCTCTTTTCTTTTCTCCCTGTTACTAACTTCTAATTTGACTTGTTTGCTTAAGACTTGGCCAGGGGAAGATCACGAATAGAGCGAAATGTCACAATTGAACAGATGTTTATGAAACTTGAGAACTACATTCAAACTGTTTATCATTTACCCTCTATTGTGAAATCCTACCTCTCCCAGTTAAAACAGGTGCAATGAGAAGATAGACATCGGCAAAAATTTTAAACACGCCACGACACACGCTGACCAGCGCTATGTGTAAAATCCTGCCATTCAGGGACAAGTACTGTCATTGCTGTTGTTTTCCTCCATCAAGGAGAAAATTGGAATAGCAATAACAGGCTTATTACAAAAGAGAAAATTCGCCTACAATCCTCTGATTAGAAGCGTCCTTCTAAATCAGACTTAACAAAGCGAAGAGAGAATCTGCTATTAAAAGAGAGATCGGTCTAGTGTTATTGTCCCTGTACTCATTCTGTTAGTGTGCTTTTCTTTCTGTTTCCCAGCTGTGCTGCCGCTACGTGGGCTCAATTTCTACGCAGAAGCTGCAAATTACACGCACCCCACCACAGAGGACCACAGAAACAGAATCACACTCAACACTAGCATACACTACACTGTGCACATTTACACCCTGTTGTTTTTTGTTTGTTTTTGTTTTGCTTTTGTTTCCCATCCAAGGTCTGTGTCAGTTCGTCCAAGATCTCCCAGATGTCTCACAAAACAGAACATGTCGGTCACTGGGAAGGACTGGAAATGTGGCTAAGTGCTACAACAAACAGCATCCTCCCTAAAGCTGCTGAAGCACTCCAACATCAGACACAGGACCAACTAGATGACAACATCACAAGCATCATGAGACAAGACCCAAGTCAAAACTACAATCACAAAGAATTAGCCAAGATCACCTCAAGCTTAAGTCACACTCATCGCCACCCTCAAACTGAGCGACAAGCACGCCGCACAACGCCAGCAGGAGCTGACAAGCGCACGGCGACGCATAGAGCAGCTGGAACGTGACGACAGGAAGGGACCGATGAGGTGGAGCAAGGCGCCGATGAGGAGATCAACAGGCTAAAAGAAACTCTAGAAGCTACCAGCCACGAAATGCAGCAACTCAAAGAGGACTTCGCTGATCGTGCAGACAAGCTACAGTATGCAGAGAAGCTACTAGAGAAGGCAAAGACTGACTTCAGGGACCAAAACAGCAGAATCAAGGCCCTCGAAGCTCATTTGGCTGAATCAAGAAACGAGATCAGCCGCCTAACACGACAGCTCGACTACGTCACAGAGGAGTCTGAAAGTTTCCAAGAGGAACTCAAGCACGCTTACGAACTACGCCATGAGCCGTCAAGAACAGGACGCACCAACCGCACCTGCCAAGCAGGACCAAGTCACCTGTGCCTGGACTGACACGTGAACATAAGACAGAGGGGGTGGTGTTAAAACAGTCACCAGCGCCGTCTGAAGAACTTTATATCACGACAGAACCAGAAGAATCTGCTGCAGCCAGCCGCAGATCGTCGCACGGCTTGGACCTAAAAGACCTTGACAAGCTCGCCCGGAACGTTGGCAAATTCAACCCCAGCGTGCCAAACAGCCAAAAGGTCCAAGCGTATCTGCAAGATATTGATTTCCATCTGGAAATGCGACCTAACGTTACGGACAAAGATAAACTCTATTTACTCCGAACGACATCCAGTCCTGAAGTACGCAGCTTCCTGGACCGGCAGCCTGTTAACACAAAGACTGATTATCAACGGCTGCGAAAAGCCCTCATTAAAGAGTTCGCCGACCCTGAGTCCGATCAAGGCTTAGTGGCTGCCCTGGAGACGAGACAAGGACGTCACGAACCTCCTCAAGCTTACTACAGTCGACTCAGACAAGTATATTTTGGAACTCGCAATGATTCTGACATGGAAGATGAACTGAACTTTAAAACCCTCTTCCTAAGAAACCTTCATCCTGGCATAAGCCACCATCTTGGCGTTCGCATGTCCACGAACGATGAACACTCAGCAGTTGCGAGACTTGGTGCAAAAGGCCTACTACAAACAAAAGATGGCCTCAGAAAAGAGCGCAAAACCCCAGCAGTTCTTGATTTCAACACGCAACACCATGAACTGGCTCTAGAGGGCACCCAACGCCAAGACAGCGCTAAGCCACCACACAGAGAATGGAATGCACCCCGTCCAACAGAGAACGAGACTCACGCTGACACCCGACCTGAACAGAGGTATGACCGATGGGATGGACGCGTGGGACGCCAACGCCACCTGGACGACACTGGGAGAAGTCATGGGACCAAGCAAGGCCTCATGAGAATCAGCGGGAAAAGGAAGAGGAACCAGATTCAGCCTGACTAGCTGTCAGACGAAAAGGCAGTGACAAGCTGAACAAATCAGCCGCAGAAAACAGCACTGTCACCTCACTCTCAGAGAACAGCAAACACCCCGAACTTCAGATGGACATGAAACCCCACCTGAAAGCCCAGCAACAGAGTTAAACACTAACTCAACACCCAATACTCCAAATCACAGCAGCGTCCAACAAACACCTGCTGATGAAACTCCTCAAGTTCCTGAAAGTGCTGTCTCAGTCACCTGCCATTCCTCCGGAGAACACCAGATCAGGTCTGACATCCCAAACGCTTCCTCCCAAACTCCAGCCCTCAAATGACCAAAACGATGCCCTCACCACAGCAGGTGCATCACATGAAGAGTCCTGGACCTTTCATGCCCTCCCACCCAACCCTACAGTGGCAGCAGTAACCCGCCACTGGCGAGCACACCCTGCCCTCCTGCATTACCATACCACCTCAGTTCGCTGCTGACGATCTCCTCACCCTCACATGCGGATTCGTCACTACGAACCTTGACAGCTCACATGTCAAACCCATTTGAACATTCCATTTCCTATATGGACCTGAACACATCCTCCGAGCTCCACTCTGTCGACTACATGCTGCATCTGCAAGACGGTGTCCACACGTATGTCCCTGAGCCACTCACTGCGCCACAGCTCGTAGTACCTCACGGCCAGAGGGGGAGTATGCTGACACACGCACACGATGCACCATGATGGGTTGCCAGTGCCAACCGGCAAATCCAAACCACCGACAGGAAAAGGGGGAAGATCCGACCCACTGACACAGACCGACAACCATATGCACCACACAAGCATAAGTATTGTCATGTTAGGAAAACATATAGCAACCATGCTTAGACACAACCCATATTCTCTCCTCCGCAGCACTGCTAGGACCAATCTAGTAGAGAGGAGTTACTCTCAATTTTTTTTTATTATTATATAATTTTTTTATTTTATAATTTTTTTTTTAGTTTAAAATTTTTTTTTTTTTTAATTTACTTTATCGTTTGGTTTCTTTATCTCGTGTCTCACTTTCTGTTTTCCTTTCCTCTCTTTCACTTTGAACCCCTTAACCAAACCTTGAATCCAGGTCCTGAAATTGAGATCGACTTCCGTCAGTAAAGTCGCTGTAAGTCGCTTTGAGAACCGCTGTCGACCGATCGAGGCCACCCGCCAAAATCATGAACGACATGACACACGATGTAAGTTCCTCGATTGACAATGTAGCCATGAATAGGATTCCGTGCTACACGATACCTCGTAGCCTTGTTCAAACGTTGTAACTTCGGCCACTGCGGGCCCCGCTAGTCTCATCCAAACCCATCTTGCCCTTTCCCGGTAGCTAGTCCCATATACGCAAACCCGGAAACAGGTGATTTAATTGTTTTAGTTTGCCCATTATCGACGTTAATAATGTTTACCGCTCAAAGACGCCAGAATGTGGGATTACGGCAAGGGAAAACCTATGTCAAAATCCACACTCCTAAAGTCGCTGCGTATTGACACGATAACAACGAACAGTTGTATCCGGCCCCAAACTTAAAGATGGGCACGCTCACTTAGGACATTCACTCCCCCTACCGAGTAAACTCTGCGTGCGCGATAATACCAGGGCATCCGTGGTTTAGAATCCATTAAACCCGACACTAGTGCCCGCAAACAACACCACGTTCTCAAGTTGAGGTAACGCAAGCCGAAATCATCAGAAACCGATGGCTGGTCAATACCCCAGCACGAACAGCCACCCTCACATGCGATTAACACGACACCACTACGCGCATTAATTTGCCCAACCAAACGTTATGGATCACTGTCCCTAAGGGCGCGATCCTCCATATTGACGAGTTAGCATTGTATCACCTCACCGACGATGAATATCAGGTTGAAATCGAAATCTCTTATTGAATTGACACCGCTGACAGCGCTAGAAGCTATCGCCGCCTTCCTTCGCCCGCGCCAATTATTCGGTCCTGGTCTGCCGCTGACACGGCGCTTTGTATCTCTACTATCGTAGGATATGTTGTGACTTTGACACTGGCCTTCCTCCTACACAAGCGAGTGAACGTCGTCCAAGAGTCTCTCAACAAATGCACGTCAGGCGTCCCTCGCCTTTTTCGACGTGGTAATCCTGACCTAGAACCCGAACCCGAGAATTTGAACAACCTGACTGAGATCATGCCTATACTGCCTCGTCGAGCCCCTGACAATTAAAACAGTCAAAAATGACCCAATTGTCAATAATGATAAACAATGCATCCCTATGTCTTCTCAAGTTTCTAACCTGTTCCTTCCCAAATTACCCTGCACCAGGCTTTAGTCAGTGATAGGAATGATGTTTGTGTCTTGTATGTGCCTGTTCTTCCTGCCTCTTGTTCCAGGGCCTTGACGAGGTTCCATCAGGGAACATCACCAAGCCCGAGGGGATATGTAACGAGCATCGGCAGGAATTCAACTCTACAAGTCACCAGAAGGGGCCAGCTAAAGAATCAGCAACCCTCTAAAGCCCCTCCTCTGCCTCAGCAGCGCAAAAGCGCGCTTTCTTCCTATTATGGAACAAAGGAATGTGCCGAGAACGCTTCCTAAAGACATTCGCTCGTTTCATGACTTTCAAAGCATCCACAAAGAAATATATGGATATTAATGTGTGCTCTTTTCTGATATGCTTGTGGAATATTAATTTAGGAAAACGTGGGCTGATTTCTAATCGTGCTTTAACCTGGAATGTGTAGGGTGCAGTGTTTAGACTTTTATGAATGGTTGCAAAATTTTATGAATCAGTACGATAACGAATGTGGTGATATTATAAATGTGTAAACCTGGTAAGAGTTTTAATACAGAAATCAAAAGTTATTCTTTTCTCCATGAAAATGCCTTGCAAAACCAGCCGTGCAGGCGGGCTCCGCCCCATACCGACACTCTGATTGGACCAGCCGTATGTGGCGCGTCTAAACTCGGACAGTTTAAAACGACGCAGCGTGCGCGCTGCTCTTCTCTCTTGACTCTATTGAACTCTGTGGAACTCGCCGGCCACGCTTCCCGCTTTCGAACCGCCGGTCCGCTGGACGCCAATTGGAGGGAGTCTAAGACTGTGCCAAAGCCGTGAACGGAGCCACGAACTCGACGATTGCAGAGGAGAGCTTCCCCGATGACGCCACGCAACGTGAGCCAGCAGAGTTTCCAGAGCAACGCCGAGCTGACCACGTGACACCGAAACAAAGAACTGAACTCACGCGGGAAAAGAAATCAACGCATCCAGCCTGCTTTAAACCAACAGAAAGCAAGTAACAAACCAACGTTCCTAATCCTGACTAAACCGTTAAAAATTTGATCTGAATGCAGTTACAAAGCAGACGTATTTTGTTCGTGATCTTATTCTGGTTAGTTAAGCTTATAGAAAGAATGGTATTCTTTCACACACAGTTAACCTCAAAACTCTCGTATGTGTTTGTGTGTGTATGTTTGTGCTTCATTAGGTAATCCATTTATGTTAGAATAGCAATATCACGAATAAACCTTTTCCATTTTATAAAGAAGTGTCTCTGGAATGTGATTTTAAGTATTTTCATCCTTATTTGCCCAAAGATAACGCCTAGCTCAAACTTGAGAAATTATTAATCTCGTTTATTGTTACCGGGGCCACGGGAATGGAAGCGAGATTGTAATTGAGATTAACAGAATGTACCTTTAGTGATTGCTGGACAAGCACTTAATAAGGTGTAAACTGTAGGTTAAATATTAATGACTTTAATCAAGCCATATTAAAGATTTAATAACTAATTCCCGGAGCTGAAACAATAGCTCTATATTATATTAAACTGGTTTCATTACACTTCTGATTATACCCTGTATAATTTATTATGTGACGAATAAAGAAACCTTGACCTTGACCACTGGCAGCAAGACACAGTACCGAAACTTGCCAAGTGGTGATTTGCGCATCTTTCCTGGTACCACCTATTATATTGCAGCCTACATTAATACCTGCTAAATGCTATAATACATGCTGCTGCTAAGTGCAACCCTAGCTAACCTGTTTTCCAGTAACCCTATAAGTAATTGGACTAGTATTTCATATAGCAAATAATTAAACGAAAATAAGCTGGAATTAACAACAAACACATTTGTTTGTCATTATAATTATCATTAAGTCAATATTATCTCCATCACTTAACTTACCGCTGTCATGTTTCCTCTTTTCTTGCTTTTTTTCCGCTTTTGGTTGCCAGATGGATAAGTCCTTTTCATTTTTAAAATAGCCAAGTAAATACGCGAGTAAATGCTGAGCCAGTTTGGAAACGGCGGTCGACGCATCACGAGGAAAAAGAAAACACATTCAGCGTAACGTGAGAGGGATCCCCCTAGGGGCGATGTCGATATATTGCTCCATGTTACGTGTATATTATTAATAATGACATTTCCGATTTGTTCAAATGGTTAGCTGTCGGGGGCCCCCTCAAAATACGGGGCCCCAGGCAATTGCCTGCCTTGCCTACCCCATTGCTACGCCTCTGCCTGTGATGATGACATCCCTCCCAGATGCCCTCAACCACTTTTATTCACGGTTTGAAATGCAGAATGACACACCTGCACAAAAACTGCCCACACCTCCCAACGACCAGGCGCTCTGTCTGTCTCCAGCCGATGTAAGGATGACCCTATCTAGGATTAACCCATGCAAGGCTGTGGGTCCTGACAACATACCTGGCCATGTGCTGAACAGCTGACAGATGTCCTAACAGATATCTTAAACACCTCGCCGAGCCAGGCAGTCATCCCCACATGTCTCAAATCCACAACAATCTTACCAAAGTACCAAAGAAATCACCTGTGTCCTGTCTAAAAGACTACCGTCCCATAGCACTGACTCCAATCATAATGAAGTGCTTTGAGAGGCTAGTCATGCACAACATCAAAACCAGCCTCCCCAACACACTCGATGCGCTCCTGTTTGCATACCGCTCAATCCGCTCTACGGATGATGCAATTTCCACCACCTATAAAATAAAGACTCCTATGTTAGAATTCTGTTCATCGACTTCAGCTCAGCATTCAACACAATAATCCCACAACAGCTCATCAACAAATTAAACCTGCTGGGCCTCAACAATTCCCTCTGTAATTGGATCTTGGACTTTCTAACCGGAAGACCTCAGTCAGTCCATGTCTGCCGCAACACCTTGAGCACTACCACACTGAGCACAGGGCTGTGTGCTCAGCCCGCTGCTCTTCACGCTGCTGACCCACGACTGCACTGACAAGTTCAGCTCCAACAACATCCAGTGCCTAATTTGTAAATGTTGAGGTCCCGGAACAAAGCAGGGTGATGGATCCGGCATGTGATTAGAGGAGGGAGAGGTAACGGAGTGTTCGCGTGATCACATTGGTGAGCCATTTTAAGTGATTAACAGCGTGCATCAGTTGCTTTTATTAAGGTTAGTATATGAAAACACAATGACATTTTGAAACCGCAATTTCCAGGCCATGAAAAATAAATAAATAATGGAATTTTATTTCACAAATTATAATTAATAGTTATAGTTATAATTTAGTTATAATTAATCCTGTCCACAATTTTGTGGGGGATTGTGTGTATATTGCATAGTTTTACTCATTCCCGCAGCTTTCGAGTTTATAATGAGGAAAATTCCTGCAAACATTTATTGAATATAGCATGTAGGTTAGAGGAGTAAATGCAGTAGTCCACACAAACTATCAGATTAAATCAGTCATCTGAAAACACGTGAGGGATTCATCTGGACTGCATCTTCTCTCTTTCACTCTCTCAAAGTGGCTTCACATCAGCACATCTCATCTGCACTACAACAAGCTGCTGCATGCTGTCGCTGATCCAAGACTTTCACTCGCATCTCGGGACAGTTGACAAAATTGTCACTTGCTTGATCGGGTCATCGTTGCATTGTCACAAAAATGTATAATTTGCAGGTCTTTTTACTCGCGCGCTCCAGAGGTTGTTTCAGGCTGAGCGCTCAGTCACATCCAAAGCTGCCTATATAGCGAGTATCATATCGAGTTATTTTTCCTAGTTTGTTGTTGCGATTAAGTGGCCAAATACTCAAAAAATTACGCAAAAATGGCAATCCTGGTGTAAGGCCCGGCTCGATCGACCCAATGACGGCAGTCGTTCAGCGGGTGAAGGCCTTTGCGTATTACAGTCTTTCCTTTTTCACGACACAACAAGATTAAATGGAAGGCTTTTTCTTATATATTTTGTCTCGTTATTTCATCTGACTCCATAAATGAAAAGGTTTTAATGATATCTGTGCATCATTAAAATATGAACGAATGATTGATTATTCTTTTCAGCTCCTTTTAATACTTTATCCGCTCGGATGTAGGGAAACTATATCGCTTAGAGGCCCTGTTTTTCACAGGTCTCACGGACACAATCTCGTCAGGCCCGGTCATCAATCAGAGGTAAATTATGGTTATGTATCTAAGATTTGCCGTTAATTCACACGTACACAATCAGAGACATCGGATAACCCCTTGGAGCCCCCTCAGAACTTTAGTTCAATCGTTTACTTCAGTAAAGGTTTCTTGGCCACTATCAGATATGTTAGCAGATCAATGTACCACACTTGTAATAGCTTTGGATTGGTCAAGTTCTTGTTTAAAGTAACATTGAATCAAAAGTCAGAGGTATAGGCGTACCCGAGTTTAGTCTGACCAGACGGCTTTCGCCGTCCCTAATCGGAATTATTTACCCGCCTCTGCACCCAAGTAGACTTGAAATGACGCCGGGTCTTAGCCGTCGCTAAAACTGACGCAGGCTTGCGGAAATATACGAATCCGCTAATCTGTTAGGGAGAAAGCAATCTTTGAGGCAGTCAGAATAGAATCAAACCTATTCTGTTACAATTTATTGACCAGGTAATCGAAGCAATAATTCAAAACTCCAATGTTACAAGAATAGAACCATAACATAACAATAATTTGTAGAAATTACTACCTGGCAATGAAAATTACACACAGCGATTTGTGTGGGCAGTCAACCTACAGACGCCTAGAACTCTGTGTCCCGTTTCCTTATAAACCCAGATAATTCAATAAGCCCACCAAATGGTGGTATCTTTGTTATTATAATTAGACTTTAGAATTTGCAACCAAATGGCTTCTTGATATCCTGTGGCAGAGAATGCTTATTTACATACAGGAGGTGGTTTGAATAGAAGATCAGGGGGAGGGCACACCCTTAAGTTGTACACTATACTTCTCATATTTTAGAACTTTGTTTAGCTTTTCATTATGATTGGGAGAATGAGACCATTTTACCAGGCGCACTGAGACATTTCAAATGATATCAAACATGTACAGTTACTTTTTTGTACATACATTACATTGCATGGGTTTTCAGTGAGTTCTAGGTGAGGAGGAACTACACTGTGTTGCGTCTCGGATGCTGCTGTTACATATGCAAGAGATGGTTTTTGTTGATTCTCAGGAGGGCCTTTTGTCCTCTCGAGGGGGGGGGCCCCAGACATACTGGCACCAGGCTTACAGTTCCTCCCTCTGGCACTGTTTTGGGCCACTCACAGGGTTTCCTGCAGTGTCACTTCAGTCGTTGTAAGGTGGGCAGTTTTAAGGGGCTGAGGGTTAGGATAGTGTTGGTGGATGCTTTTACTGATCTGATGAGGTGTCGGAAATAGCAACATTGGAATAGCGTGAAGGAGAAGATGAGTGCGCTTCCAACTGCGCAACCTCGAAGTACCCAGTCCCACCAGGTATATGCAGTGTGTGCCGATCGGGTAGATGAGCTAGACAGAATCTGTGCAGTCTTTCGCGCCAAGTTTGTCTCCACTTGCGCTTGAGAAAGGTGGTACTCTGTTTGGAGGATGACGTTCTGTACCAGGTCCATCGTGTCGATCAAGGCTTGTGTTCCGTGTTCATAAAAGGTGTCGTCCCACCATGGGGAGACCTCTGCGTCCTTTGGCATCCTTCCGAGGATGTCGATCTGGCCCATAGAAAAATCCTCTTGTCGTTAGAAGCACCTGCGCCTCGGAACGAACCGCTTTGATAATATTATCATTGCTATTGGTGATGTGTTGGAAACCAGTGGCCATCTGATCTGTCAACCATGTGGAGAATTGAGATTGTTTGGTTATTTTATAAGTGTTGGCTGCTGAATTAGTTGATCCGAACAGGCCGGCTATACTGCTGAGCAGGTCTCGTTTTGAGCGAGCAGGTGGAATTTGGATGGCAAGTCTGTCTTTGTAATCAGAAATTAAATCATCGATTCGTGACTGTAGCCATGCATACGACTCATCATTAGTATTACAATGCTTTGTATAGGCAGAGAGTATATTGGAAATGTTATAAGTTACATGTGTCATTACCAAATTTACATCATGTAATAAAGTCTTGTTGATGTTTCCTCTAATCAGTCCACCAGGAGGAATTGAGTGCAATTCTGGACACTTTTTGGGTTTAGTGTATCCACAGGTGGTCAAATTAAAACAGTACTTAACAGTCCATGAAAAGTTGTGTGGATTGGTGAAATTGTCTATGCTATGCGAACATTCCCCGACACAATACATTCCTTCCTTTCGGTTGGTCCAGACAAAAGTTTTTGGTTTTGGCTCGTTAGGTGTGTACGACGTGAGATCGTACATTAGCTCGGTGAATCTCATATGTGTGTCATTATGTGTTTCTTGTAGGTGGGTGGGTGTTACCTGAACTACAACAAATTTGTGGTGTGCAATTTGGATCCGGTACTAATCCGGGAGGCCATGTAACTGTCTCTTTTGGTGTGACTGTGATTTATTTTTGTGTGGATGGCCCCTTGGAGTATTTCCACACCCACCTCCCACATTTCAGGTTGTGTGTGAGTGAAATCCTTTGGCCCAGTCTGATGTACGTGGGCCCAGACACTTTCCTTTCATCTGGTCTCCATGGGATCGCTGCAGTCGACCTGGAAGGCAAGAGGAGAAGACAGTGACAGTTATTTATTTATTCTGAGTACTTTTGAATGATTTGCACTGAGACATGTGGTACCATCGCAGTTTCCTTTCACAGTTGTGGCCACACAGCTGTTGCATATAACTTTAACTTCATATGGGCCATGCCATCGGTGTGAATGCACCTTGCTTCACAAAAGCAGTACCATTACCATGTCTCCTTCTGAGAATTTCACCTCAGAGGTTGGGTTGAATTGTATATCATTCGTTAAGTCTGATTGCTGTTGTTTCAGAGCAGCGCGTGCATGTAGCACTTCCAGCCTCTCTCGTAATTGCTTGAGCACAGACTGTTGAGTTGCAACCACGAGGGGCCCCAGGTCTGCTGTGGCAATTTCTGGGTCTATGGGCAGCTTCATGACTCTTCCAGTCATGAGTTCGAATGGACTGATACCTGTGGCTTTTGAAGGAGTTGCCCGAGTATTGTTAGGACTGTGGGTAGGGCATCAATCCATTGGTTTTGTGTTGTGCTACCTGTTTCGATATGCTTTCTTTTATTGTGCGGTTGGCGTTCCACCATGCCTGAGCTTTGCGGTCAATACGGTATGTGAAACCTTTGTTTGATGTTCAGCATCTGGCATATTTGTTTCATCACCTGACCTGTGAAGTGTGTGCCCTGGTCAGATTCAATTTGGATTGGTGCTCCCCAGAGTGGGAGGATTTGGTTCGCTACTACTCGTGCCACTGTGTTTGCACTGTTATTGCGGGTGGGAATCGCTTGACCCATTTGGAAAATTTGTCAATTATCACAAGGCAATAACGATACCCCCTTTGGCACTAGGTAGTGGGCCTATGAAATCAATTGGAGTAACTCCCAAGGTCCCTTGGGTGGCTCTGGTCTACACAGTTTTGTACGGCCAGGCTTGCCTTGGTTAATGGTGGCACATACGATGCATGTGTCACACCATCTTTGAATGTCTGATGCCATTTGTGGCCACCAGAAGTTCTTTTGGATCAGCTGTTGTGTTTTTGGAGCTGATACGTGTGCATAATCGTGGTACAACTTTATCACTGGTTTCTGGAGGGCTTCTGGAACAATGTATTTATCGTCTCTTAAAATCATGCCTTCAGTGACCTTGACTAGTTGGTCCTGCTGCAGGTGCGGGTCAGCTCTCCATCAGAACTCCACAGTTCTTGTTGGTACTGTTTCAAGTCAATAGGAATAGTTTGAATCGCACTCACGGCAGGAACAACCAGTCTGTCAGGCTTCCATTCATCTCCCTTTTGTGCTGCTAATTTGGCTAATTTATCTGCAATGTTGTTGTTTTCTCGTTTTCATCTGGATTTTTGATGATGTGCACTTTAACGACGGAGAGTGAGGAATCGCGTGCTCTAATCTCCTGCCAAATCGGTTATGATGTTAAAATGTTTGATCGGCGTTCCGGCAGACGTGAGGAATTTTCTCAACTGCCACTGTGCCATGAAATCATGGACTGTACCAAATGCGTGTCGACTATCTGTGTATACACACAGCGGCTCGTGATGTGATCTGATTGCTTCAAGTAATGCAATAAGTTCAGCTTCTTGCGCAGATGTGTTTTCGGATAGTTTGATTAGCAATTGGTTATTGTCTGAATTGGGAGAGTGAGGAGCCCACACTGCACATCCTGTATGGAATTTGCCATCATGCCAGTACCGAGCCATCAATGTACACCTGTGTCTGATTTGGAAGTTCTTGGTCATGAACTGGGCTCTGTGCTTCCTGTTTCGTTTGGCATGTGTGTGGGTGGCCCTCAACATCTCCCAATAAATGAGGCAATATTCGATCGTTAACAGTTGTGATGTCACACGCTTGTATGTCTGCTAGCCATCTTGCTAACCTTTGAGATGACACACCTTTTATTCGCCCCTGCAACAGCATTTGTACTGGCGTGTGCACTGTATGCACAACGATAGGTTGAAAACCTACAATTGGTTCAGTTGCTGTCAACATCCAGTGAACCGCCAGTACGTGCTGAGTGCATGGGTTGAATCCTTGTTCGATTGTGGATTTTTTTCGGCTGTAATATGCGATTGGACGCAATTTTCCCCCATGATCTTGAGCTAAAACGCCACTTAGTGTGTTTTCGTCACTCACTTGTAAGTGGAAGGATTTTTTGGGGTTGGGCAGACCGAGCGCGGAGCACAGCACAAGTTTTCTTTTAGACTCGTAAAAGCTTTTATCGTGTTCCTCTGTCCATTCGAGGGGCGTCAGAGGGTTTTGATTTTCCTTTTAAGAGGAATATAATGGCGTGACGCGTTTGCAAAGTCTGGTATGAAATCTCTTAAGTAGTTTGCTGTTCCCAGCACTTTCTGTAATGAGTTTAGCGTGTGCGGTCGGGGCAATTCAGCGATGCATTTCCGCCTATCATCTGTTAATGCTCGATAGCTTTGCGTAATCGTGTAACCCAAGTTCTGAACCTCGGTTTGAGCAATTTGGGCTTTTTCTTTGTTCAATTTGAAGCCAGCTTTACCGAGTGTTAACAGCACTTCGTCAACGAGCAGCAAATGATCATCAAGTGATCCCTCGGTTGCGATAAGTATATCGTCAACGTAATGAATCACGTTTCCGGTCCCTGTCAGTGGATTTAGCGTGTCTTCTAATGCTCTGAAAAATCGCAGGACTGTTATGGAGGCCTTGTGGCATTCGTTCCCAAGTGTACTGGATTTGATTCACAGTGAAGGCCAATTTCCACTGATCGGTGCGTTTGATTGGGATGGACCAGAAACCGTTCTTTACGTCGAGCACCGTAAACCAAGTCGCTTGTGTTGAAATTTGTGATAATAACGTCGATGGATTTGCCACTATAGGTGTAGCCTTGGGCAACACTTTGTTCAGACGCTGATAATCAATACAAAGACGCCATTTACCGTTCGATTTTGGTACTGGTAAGCATGGAGAATTTGTGGTCGAACTACATCGTCGGACTATACCTCTGGTTTCAAGTTGGTGTACAATTTCATGAACGGCTGACTCTGCCTCTGGTTTGATGCGGTATTGTTTTTGTGGGGGAGGGGGCTCCCCTTCAATACACACAACAAAGTCAATGAGGCCGCAGTCATGTTCATGTGTAGCCCAAATGCTATCGTGTTTGTTTACCATCTGTTGAATAGGATCTGGGGTGGATATGGACTAGTGTTGTCACGATACTGGAATTTCTAACTTCGATACGATACCTTGAAAAATATCGATATTCGATACCATTTTCGATACCAGGGAGAGAAAAAAACTGCCACAACATTAAGGGGGTCAATTATTATTATTTTTTTAGATAAATATAACATGACAATGAGGTATATTTTACATGAACAAAAATGTCTTGAGGTAGTGCACTTGTTCAAGGTGTAGTGTCTAGTGTAGGTTGTGAGTGTGTTGTTTTTGTTGCAGGTCGAGTCTCATCTTCTTTCTGGTGCTACAAGAAAATGCCAAACTTTAATAAAACATGTATTTTATTTTATTTTTGGCCACACTTTTAAAATGAACTGAACTATCTAACTAATCGTAGAACTTAAGTTAATGGTAATAGATATTTGTTAACGTTAGTTAACATGAATAAACAATGAAAAATACTTCCAAAACATTTATTTATCTTTGTTAAAAGTATATTTAAACTAACATTTACTAATACATGTACTAATTCAAATCCAAAGTTCTATCTGTTAATATTTTTTTTCATTGGACCAGAGCGAACATGATCCGTTGTATTTTTATTACCTACTGTTATCAAAGATTAAAATATACTGTAGCAAATGCATTGCTCATCGTTCATAAATGCTGGTTAATACATAATATTATTTTATGAACAGATTTTAATGCCGGATTCACATATCACCGCAAACGTGCGTGCATCACACGTGAAAACAATGCTCACTGGATCGACATGAAGACAAATTTAAGTAATTTAAGTAATACTTTTTTTAATGAAGTTAAATGAGCACAAGTTAATTTACATTTGACAACAGTTAAAGTATTTAAAGATTCACAGTTAAAGATTCCTCAGTCAGATTATATTAACTTTAATAATTACGGTGAAAAAACGAGACAACACTCATATCAGGTTTGATCGTGCGCACGCGCCCGGACCGAAGTTAACTTCCGGTCTGTGTTTGTATATCGGGCTGGTTAGTGGCACCGGCTACAAACACAGTTAAAGTGATTAGTAATGAAGTTGGGCTCAGGTTGTTGTGCTGTGGGATGTGTTTCACATACATACATTTATTTGAGGCGACCCACCACAATATCAAAACTTTTCAAAAAGGCTTTGTTGAATAACATGAGCACGTAATGCATGTTTAAAAATTAAAACGAGGCGCAGGTGTTTTTATATCACTGTATTTTTGAAGGAACACTGTCTTTAGGAAATGTTTGATGTCATTTTCATTTCATCTTGCATGTTATATGTCTGATAAAGCAGCGTTTATGCGCTCAGTTTACAGTTACAACCTCTAACGTTAACATTACGTTATTTCTCCCGCTTTTAAGTGTCTCCTGCTGACAGAGTTGATTTGCATTTTTAAGAAGTCCGTCCAAGTAGTAATCGCTGCATCTCAGTCCGTCTGATTTAAGAAGCAAACATATTTTGCTTGTTAGAAACAAGCCGCACTCGCCATCTTTATATTCACTTCACTTTTGCTATTTAACCAGAGCGAATGAGACGAGACATGAGACAGGCACTGCGGTCACGTGTGGTGTTTGTCAACGCGCCTTTGGAGAGAAGTGAAAGTGACAGCTCGGCTAGGATCGAAGTATCGATACTTCGGAAAATTAGTATTGGTACCGTTTAGATATTTCAGTATCGATATTTATCGAAATATCGATATTTTTGACAACACTAATATGGACATAACGCTCGTTATTTTTTTTGGTAGGCACTTTTTTACAGTTTTTTCTGTTTTCAGCTCAATTTGCTTTTCAAAGCAGTGAATTACAAAGCCATACTTTCGCATTATGTCCATTCCCAGCACAGTCCCTTCACTGTTGTTAGGTAAATACCAGAGGGATTCTTCCAATACTGTCACGCCTAAATCAAGTTGAACTGGCTGTGTTTTTGTCGCAATCATTATCGTATCGCCGATGCCTTGGATCGGAATCGTTTCGTTGGTTAAAGGTAATGGAATGTCTGTACAGAACACGCTGCGCCAGAATCAATAAATACGTTGGCTAACTGGCCTCCTAAATTAGCCCTTATTTTTATTCGGTTTCCACTCTTAATTATGCTCCCTATGGCAATGGAGGCCACGTATCCCTATTGGTGATTGTAATTTTCAGTCGTTCGCGTTGCGTTGGGCAGCGCCATTTTGGCCGTTTGTTTTAAACTCATTCATGAAGTTTACGAATTGTTTCAACAGCTCAGAGTCGCCGCTAGAGGGCGTTTTAGTGTCTTGCTTGTTCTTTTAAATCTTTTTCTCTTCTTTGACAATCTCGCATTACATGGTTAGTCTTTCTGCAATAATGGCATATCATTTTGTTTGGAGATCTTTGGCTAAATTTATCTGTGCTGTTCCCTTCTGTTAACCATTGTGCGGACGCAACGCTGCGGGGTTTTAATCGCCATCTGTTTTCTATTCTTGAACCCCAGTCTACTATTGCTCTGAACGTGTTTTCGGCCGGGTCGACGCCATTTGATAACACCTTTTGAACGGGGATGCCGGCATTGTTTTTAACAAGCTGCAGTAACGCGTCATGGTTGCGGTCTGCATTTTCAAGGCCTGAGTGTTCTCTGTATGTTACCCATAACCGTTCAGCGACGCTTCAAATGACTCATTACCTGCTTGTTTGATTTCTAATATTTTGCTCCAATCTGCATGTGACAGTCCCCTCATGTCTAATAATGCCTGTTTTAGCGTTCTTAAATCCTTCGTCGGTTTCCATTTACTCTGTTCATTATGTTGCGGATTTCATTTCTGTGTTTAGTTTCGGTCTGAGCTCCTCAGGGATAGTGAGAAGAGCTATTTGCCATACGTCTCTAATCTCTAGTTTGTAAACATTAGCCTGTAGCATCAATGCTTCCCAGTAGGGTTGAAATGGCCCTTTTCTCGGCATAATTCCTACGATTTGTTTGTGTCTAGAGCATTCTTCGCATGTTAACGGGCGGCTGATCGTTGTGATTTTATCATCCGCATTTGTCATGGTTTTTAACACTGCGATTTTAACTGCTTTCTTTGGCGAGTCGTTTGATTTTGCTCGAGTCTTTATCGGGCTTCGCAGGCTCGGCTTTTCTGGCCACAGGCTCACAAGAGCTCGGTTACGAGTTTCTCTGTGTGGCCTATTGTTACACGCTAACGCAGTATCATCATCTTTCAGTTTGAGTCTCTAACTCGGTTTCATCCAGTGCTGCTTGTTTAACTGCGGCAACTGGAAAACCTGTTTTATCGCAACAATCTTTGAGCGCAGATATGTAATTAGTTTCCTTGAACGTGATCAACTTTTGTGGCCATTTCTTGGCGTTGTCTAGCCCACCCTGTTGCTCGTATGCAAACACTTGACTTGTTTTCTTAACTTTTGTAATTCGTCAGATCGCACTTTCGATTTCTTTGATATTTGTTATTGTTTTTCGTTCTCGGTTATGGTCGCGAGGTCGTTGCGTAAACAAATAAACAATTGCAGCGGAATTTTCTTTGTATTTTGATTTTGATTTTAGTTTCGCATCCTCGGCAGAATACCAGGATATTATTTCGTTGTTGTTCCACTTCAAATTGAATCCTTTGTCGCTAACCGAACAAGGAGTTTTTGTAATTGCACTCCTAAAACCTCCATTATCTCCTCATCTACTGCTGCTGTGCTTTCCTGAAAAGACATGTTGTTTCTCGTCTAATTCTTATCACCCCGGTTTTTGGTTCCGGTCTCAAAAGTGGGTATTCCGACCCATACTACAAATGTGTCTATATAGTGTAAACAATATTTCCCTCAACTTCTAAAAGGCAAAAAAATACACTTACCACAGCAGCTGGATATTGATGAGAAGGATATCAAACCTCATGTCCCAAGGAGAATTCAAGTTGAATGTCGCGGCTGGAATGACGTTCTCGTCTGTGCGAGATCACGTCGGGGTCACCACTGTAAGGCCCGGCTCGATCGACCCAATGACGGCAGTCGTTCAGCGGGTGAAGGCCTTTGCGTATTACAGTCTTTCCTTTTTCACGACACAACAAGATTAAATGGAAGGCTTTTTCTTATATATTTTGTCTCGTTATTTCATCTGACTCCATAAATGAAAAGGTTTTAATGATATCTGTGCATCATTAAAATATGAACGAATGATTGATTATTCTTTTCAGCTCCTTTTAATACTTTATCCGCTCAGATGTAGGGAAACTATATCGCTTAGAGGCCCTGTTTTTCACAGGTCTCACGGACACAATCTCGTCAGGCCGGTCATCAATCAGAGGTAAATTATGGTTATGTATCTAAGATTTGCCGTTAATTCACACGTACAACAATCAGAGACATCGGATAACCCCTTGAGCCCCTCAGAACTTTAGTTCAATCGTTTACTTCAGTAAAGGTTTCTTGGCCACTATCAGATATGTTAGCAGATCAATGTACCACACTTGTAATAGCTTTGGATTGGTCAAGTTCTTGTTTAAAGTAACATTGAATCAAAAGTCAGAGGTATAGGCGTACCCGAGTTTAGTCTGACCAGATGGCATTCGCCGTCCCTAAACGGAATTATTTACCCGCCTCTGCACCCAAGTAGACTTGAAATGACGCCGGGTCTTAGCCGTCGCTAAAACTGACGCAGGCTTGCGGAAATATACGAATCCGCTAATCTGTTAGGGAGAAAGCAATCTTAGAGGCAGTCAGAATAGAATCAAACGTTACAATTTATTGACCAGGTAATCGAAGCAATAATTCAAAACTCCAATGTTACAAGAATAGAACCATAACATAACAATAATTTGTAGAAATTACTACCTGGCAATGAAAATTACACACAGCAATTTGTGTGGGCAGTCAACCTACAGACGCCTAGAACTCTGTGTCCAGTTTCCTTATAAACCCAGATAATTCAATAAGCCCACCAAATGGTGGTATCTTTATTATAATTAGACTTTAGAATTTGCAACCAAATGGCTTCTTGATATCCTGTGGCAGAGAATGCTTATTTACATACAGGAGGTGGTTTGAATAGAAGATCAGATATGTCTTGTGAGAGCAGAGCAGTTCACATGTCACATTTTTTGTGTGTTCAGGTTCTTTATTTCAAATGTGAATGTGCTGCAAGCATGGTCATTATAGAGGATTTTTCGTATATGCACACTATAGGTCAGCGCAAACGTCTTTCATTGGCGCGTGAGGAGGGGGTTCCAACAAAATGAGGTGCCGGATCAGATTTCGGAGGATCCGGATCCGGCTTGTTCCGGCACAAATTAAGCCCTGACAACATCTAGTTTGCCGATGACACATCAGTGGCAGGTCTCATCAGTAACAATGATGAAACACATTACAGAGATGAAGTGGCACAGTTGTCTGAATGGTGTGGTGCAAACAACCTGTCTCTCAATGTTAGTAAGACAAAGGAGGTTGTGATGGACTTCAGGCGAAACACTGGTGACAACCCCCCACTGACCATCGACGGCTCGACTGTGGAGAGAGTCAGCAGCACTAAATTCCTGGGGGTGCACATCACAGAGGACCTCACCCTGACCCCCAACATTACATTACTCTCCAAGAAGGTGCAACAGCGCCTACACTTTCTCCGCCGGCTTAAAAGAGCAAGTCTCCCTCCACCCAGCCTCACTACTTTCTACAGGGGATCCATTGAGAGCGTATGCTGACCAGCTGCATCACTGTCTGGTACGGGAATTGTAGTGCAGCAGACCGCAAGACCCTCCAGCGGACAGTGAACACAGCTGCAAAGATCATCTGTGCCCCTCTCCCCGCCATCTTGGACATTTTCCTTGCACGATGCTCCAGCAAAGCAAATAGTATCGTGAAGGTGCACGATGCACTGCATCCTCAATTTTACTTCACATGTATACAATTTTTTCAATAAATACAAACAGTCAGATATATGAACTGAACCTTTAATTTACCTGCTCAAAGAAAGCACGCTTCTTAAAGGACTCTCGAGGACTGGAATTGAGAACCGCTGGTTTACACACAGCATGTCTTCTCCAGGTCGTGCTTACCAGGTTGTTTATAAAAGCCAGATGTCAGCTTTTGAAGTAGTTGGAGCATTTTTAATTATAGGCGCACTTGCGTCTCACCTACCTCCACCATTGTATGCTCCCGTGACAAAGCATGTATGCGACAAAGGACATCAGAAAAGCTTCAGTACATTATAATCTGTTATGGTCTATTACTGAACCGATACCGAATCGTCCTCGTCTGCATCGCGATGCACTGTAGAAACTATTAATTTCAACACCCCTACCTTACACTGTTCCCCAGCCAGCTGCTTGACTTATGTTTCTCTCTGCACATGTACAGTATTCATTTGAAGCATTCGTACAGTTTGTATAGTTTGCATTTTTTTGTTTATGTATAGGTTAACATTTATATACAGTACATGTATAGTCAAAATATGTCAGTAGGTTAGTTGTAGTGATCTAACAGTGTAGTTAGTTGTAGGTTAGTTGTAGCAATTTTTTATAACCGATACAAATTATTTGCATGTTTGTGTACCCGATAACCGATATGCACAACCGATATTTATTTACTGTTAGAAAGTAAATAAATAACTGAGTGAAGTCCGTTCTTCACTTTGGTTTTTCCTCCTTTCGGTCATCTTAACAACAACAAAAAACAGTTGAAAATTAATATTCTTTCATGTTAAATTTAATCTTCAAATTACAACAATAAAACATTTTATTTTATAAAAAGCAGCATCAGCAACACTGATATTAACAATAAGCAAAATAATGTCTAATGTTTTCAAATGGAGAAAATAAAGGACAGGAGTTATATCAACTTAATTTTAAACAACCGTTTTAGGGTTATAAGCTATTTAATAGGCTAAAGAGTGAAGAATAATTCACTGGATAATGTTAATTCACTGATTAATATTCTCTGAAATATTGAAATAAGCTATAACAAACAAAACAACGTATTTTATTGCATTTCTCAACTGGCATGTTATATCAGAATTATTATAAAAATGTTTTTGTCATTCTAAATTGACATGCCTGGTGACTGCGCGGTTTATCTATGCATTTACACAGAACTATACGAAGAGTGGGGACAGTTGCAACACTTTTTGCATTTCCTTTAGTTTTTCAGAGACTATTTGCATTAGCCAGAATTTGAACACAATAAAGCCACATCAGTCAGCTATTCACCCACATTGCTGTAACATGTGCACATATGATTATACACACACAATTTATACTTGAATAGACAAAGTCAAATGTTGCAACTGACACCACAAATGGGTACGGTTGCAACAGTCCACAGGGGCAGTTGCAACATTCATTAAAATGTAATTAAAACTTAAATATCATTTATAAAAGTTTCTTTATTTTATTTATACAAAGAATAGTAAATGGGAAAAAAAATCAAGTGACAGTCTTGGTTAATTATTTCAATACATTTGAACTAGGGCTGTGCGATTAATCGAAATAAAATCGTGATTTGAGCTTGCGCGATTTCTAAATCGCTTTATAGCACGTTTTTTTTCTGTGCCCCCGCCCCAACCTCCCGCAGTATGCAATCCGAACCAATCAGAACAGCGCCTAAATTGAGCGCGAGAACAGAACAGACCGGCACACAGACAGATAGTATGCTAAAGAAACAGGGAAGATGAGTTCAGAACAGGATAAATGCATGTTGCATGCAGAGCACACTGAGGGGGAGCGTAGCGATCATATTTCCTTCAGAGCGAGAGCGTCTTTCTGAAGATTGCGCTCCGCTCGCTCAATACGCTCAGCGCCGCTTGCTCAGCCCAAAATGCCCCTTTGGTAATTTGTTAATTCCAGAATCTGTGGAATAGGCTAAGCAATAGTTTGTCTAAGCTAATGTTTCTAAAAGCAAATCCTAAAATCCTGTGAAGATTGACAGACGTTTTAATAGACCGCATTTCCCCGCAGTTTTGGTCTATTTTCATTTTAGAAAGTGTTTATTTTATTTATGCCACAAAATAATTATTTGTCAAGTGCATTTCATCTTGTGTGTGCTTTCATGGACCTGATAAGTATTTTGTGAAATTCTATATCTGCATTTCATCTTGTTGTGCGTGTTTTGAATATGAAGCGTTGTTTTAATGGAAAAGTATACTTTTTCAGTTATTTAATTTTTTACGAAAATGTTCCAAGTGGCTTCAAAACAAGACAAGTTTTTAAATTAAGATTTTAAATTTTATACGTTTAAATTAGGGATGTTCATTTCGGTTATTTTTCCTAACCGTTAACCGACAAATATTTGAAATTAGAACTGAATTAAATTATAAAGAATACATGTCTGTGACCCGTTAAAAATACTAACATTTGTTTTTCGGGGATTAATTTTGCATGTGCAAAAAAACAGCAAACAACAGAACATAAGGATTCACATGATCATATCATATCACACACCTGCAGCACTTCTGCAAGCAGAGAAAACATAATAAAGCTAGGCGCTATATATTATAACGAATAAATAGGCATATACTAGAAATATATTTTCACTTAAATAATAATTTAAGAAAACGAAAGAAATACTGTGCAACAAGCAGTAAAAAAATCCTGGGTTATTTTTTTAACCTAAATGCTGGGTTGAGCCTTTTGGGTCATTTTTTCAGTGTTTGGGTAGTTTGTGTACATTTTTATTTCTAAAATTGTTTCTGTGCAGTATATCATTCAAATGTATGCAGAGCAACATACAGGCGTGGGGTGTGAATCACTAAACGAACGACTTATTGCGTGATGAAGAGTCTGATGCTTTGCATAAAATAAACGATTATATTTATAAAGATACAGAACACAAATACTTTGAATGTTAAAATATGTCCTTAGAGCTGTTGACTGTTTGTTTTTGGACAGACTGTAAAGGCAATCGCCGTACGTTTCGTCCATGAGTGAAGCGCAGGGCGGCGGTCTTATCCGTGATAAGTTCCCGCCGAACACGACTCCAGCTCGGCGTGAGAGCCAGCGCCGTTACGGTGGAAGCACAATTACAGAGTGGTCGATTTACTCGTGAATTACATCTGTTTAATGTTTAATCTTTACTTCTAATGTTTGTTAAACGAGATTAAATAGGCAATGTGTAGGCCTATAGCTTATAAAAACAAGCAAATGAGAAATAAATTAAGTTATCATGTAAACCAGTGGTTCTGGAGTATTTTACAAAAGTTTAGAGGATTTAAGTTAATATGTAAACATTATTTCATGCATAAAGTAAAAAAAGAAAAAAGCGAATATTATAATAGAAATGAATAAACCCATTAGCAGAGTTAAATCATCAATTAATGATGGGTTAAATAAACAATCAAATGTACTGGGTAAAATTAACCCCAAATGTACTCTTTTACTCAGCCCAAATTGGTTTGTTTTGAACCCAGTGTTTTTTAGAGTATGCAGAGTTTGCTCATTATTGTGCTGTGCGAAATTAAAGCAGACGGCAGAAATATGCATTCTATTTTTTTTGTCTTATTTTACAAAAAAGCAAATATTTTTTTATTGAATGAACACAAATAAAAGCAGACCTTTTACAATTCCGATTATCTTCATGACCAAGAGGAGTTGCTTCCACTGTTGGAAGGGGAATAAATCCAGTGATAGCTCCAGCACTCCATGCGCTCACATTTAAGCATTCTACCTTGACAATGCAGCCTGTTCATTTATCATTATAAAAAACAACCGGTCAAACATATGGAAAAAACACACTGCTCTGTTTAAATATGTAGTAAAATCTGTGCTGTTTAGCGTTATCACCGTACCGCCGTGAAGTTATGCAAAACATTTTGTTTTACATTTACATTTACATTTATGCATTTAGCAGACGCTTTTATCCAAAGCGACTTACATTGCATTTTACTTGGATATTGTAAGGGAGGGAAATAGGCGTAAATAAAAGGTAAATAATATTTTGCCATTTAAATACCGCGAATACAGGAACATTTGATTTTGTGTTGAAGGAGAGGCCCAACATGGGTTTCAGTTTTGTTTTAGCCTAAAATAATTCGTTTTGGTTTGTCGTTTCTTATTTTTAATTCTTGTTATTTTCTAGCCTACTGTTAATTGAAAGGGTTTGTTGTGGAGTGAGGGGAACTAAAATAGCCTAGCTATGTTTACAGTGTTTATTATAATGTTTGTTATTCGCGTTGGCCTATTTCCGAATGAAATAATAAAATGCAATTTATAGGCTGAAACTTGGATTTTCTCTCTGGCTCTCTCTGGCGTGTTTTTTTATACTACATAACACCCTTTATTTTAAACATGCAGCAAACCTTTGAAAATATTTTGATAAATTACTACAAATAAATAAGTTACTTTAAACCGTTTAACTGATTGTATTAATCGGTCAAAATTCTTATCAGTCGGTTAAAGTTTAATGAACATCCCTAATTTAAATTAACAATTTCACCCTGAAACATAACCATTTCTTATCGGACTACTGCTTTAATTGAGACATGTATTCAATAATTTCACTATAAACAGGAAAAATAAATAGGCCTAACCTTACTGGAGACATTTAATGTGAGCGCGTGATTTGAGCGGGATTCGGTTTAGCGGTGAGCAGAACATTAGCGGTGCGTTAGCTTTGGCCGTGAACGACTGAGCTGAGCACACACACAAAGCGGAATATTGAACCGCTCAGCTTCGCTCACATGCTCTGGTTGCATGTTGTTTTGTTGGATTTGATTACTCACATATACATATATATATATATATATATATATATATATATATATATATTAGGGGTGGGCATAGATTAATTTTTTTAATCTAGATTAATCTTGGAATTAATCTAGATTAAAATGGCTCATTTGAATTCTGCCGAAGGCATTCAGAATATGTGTGCTACCCAAATAATGGCTAAAAGTAAGCCAGGTGGCGCATTAGACCAGGGGCTCATCTCCTGTTTCCAAAATGCATCACAAACTGCTTGAGAAAGCTGTTCTACTATGATAATTGGTGATGAAAAATAAACTATGTTCAATAAGATGTACTTGTGTTTACTAACTGTTTATTCAGTTAAACATGAATTTTGAACTGTAGGCCTACATAAGAGGTTGTGATGAACTGTTTACAGTTTCCATTGGGAAGCTTCTTAAAAATAAATTTTCCCTGAAGCAAACCCGGTGGCTTCATAGCTGCATCCATGTTAGCACGTCACGTCTGATGTGGTAATTTCACAGTAACGTTAGGCATACACACAGGTTCAAGCAGAGGGTGACACGGGAGTGAATTCTCAAGTTCACATGAGACCTAAAGCGCATCCTGTTTGCTTAAAAGCGCATAGCGTTTCGTTGTTATTCTGAGTGCACACAAATAACGTAAAGTCTTTACAGATTCGAAAGATGTATTAGGCTACTTTTATCTGTATGACCAAGAATGACGGAGATGTAAGAGCAAGTGAGCGCACGAGCCTGTCCTGCAAACGCGCGCTTCCACACAAACACTTCAATAGCACATTTCTCTAGGTTAACATCATATTGAGCGACCATGTAAAGTTGTTACTACATTCATCTTTCAGATGAAAAGCCATATTTGAGGTTGATGAATGATAGGTGAGTGTTTGGATGTCCTGCCCGATTGTATTACCACATAGACCAGCCGTTAACAATCTGTCCATCACGGACTGCGAGCCTCTAGTTCGAAGACTCGTTCTCGCCCCCTACAGTGCAATTCGGCTAGGTATACATCCGCGTTAAAATATCAGGGTGAAAGTCATCATAGCTTGCGTAGTATAGACCCAGCTCCCAACCCAACTTTGAGAATAGATTAACGGCGATATTTTTTTTATCGCCGATAAGAGTCTCACGTTAACGCCGATAACGGCCCACCACTAATATATATATATATATATATATATATTTTGCCATATGTCTGTTCTAGAGACATTTTACAACTTTTTGGGAAAGGTCTAATTGGTTTCCTTTGGAAATATGTTTCAAATTCACACAGAATGCATTATAACTGAAACATGTCTGTTTGTGTCAAAATCGTGATCTAAATCGTTTTTTTGGGTCCATATCGCACAGCCCTAATTTGAACTACAAAATATGAATTTAATCAGAATCAAAGATTAAGCTCAGATGAGCTTTATTTGTCACATACACAATTATACAGAGTATAACCAGTAGTGAAATGTGTTCTCTGCATTTAACCCATCCAAGTGCACACACACTTGGAGCAGTGGGCAGCCGACACTGCAGCGCCTGGGGAGCAGTTGGGGGTTCGGTGCCTTGGTCAAGGGTCTCACCTCAGTCGTGGACAATTCCTGCCGGAGCCGAGATTCGAACCCACAACCTCGGATTACAAGTCCAACGCTCTATCCACTAGGCCACAACTGCCCCAGGAGAGGACTTGGCGGATTATTTTACGTGACTCCAGCTTCACGAGACTAACGCTAAGCATAGACAACAGAGAGAGAGACTTAAATTCAGCACTTTTAATGCGTTAATTCATGGCTGCATATGATTTAATTCAGGCAAAGTTACATCTTTATTGGGAGAGGACTTGACGGATTATTTTACGTGACTCCAGCTTCACGAGACTAACGATAAGCATAGACAACAAAGAGAGACTTAAATTCAGCACTTTTATTTCCAACATGCGCTCATTCATGGCTGCATATGATTTAATTCAGGCAAAGTTATGTCTTTATTGGGAAAGAGTGAAGGATTATCTTATGTGACTCAGTGAGTTTGTCTCTATTTCTTAGAGCCAAGCTGCATAAACTGCATATCAGGCATTTATTTAATACATCCAATTTGTGCATTAATGACTGTTATGTTAAATAAAGTTTACTAACTACAGTAAATCAAGTACCTGTGCATGCCGCCGTTGTTGTCGTCTCGTCTTCCCTCCGATGCGCTGCATTGACCTAATTACAATAAAGCTCAACTTGACTTGACATGTTTTGTCGCCACCCATATCAGTGAATGACAGCATTCACATCAGAAGCGTGATGATGGCTGACCCTCTGATTCATTGCCATGGGCAGCGACAAAATGTGCTTCTCACACTCCACTGACACTCGAGATGTTGAACAGACATAATCTTAATTGTTGTCATTCAGGAATAAGATAGTATGGGTGTTTGAAGCAAGATTGCAATTTGTTTTAATGATTAATGGTGCAGCTCTAATGTAAACTGCAAAATGTTTTGCGAGGATATTTTCACTTTCTCGCGAGACCAGTCGGATCTCGCGGAACACAAATTCATTTCTGTAGTTACATTTATAATTACACTGTTGACCCATCGCTTACACCTTAACCCACCCTTAAACCTACCCATACCACCAAACCTGTTCCTAAACTTACCCATATCCCACCTCAATAGCAGCAAACGTGTTTTTATTAACACAATAAGTACATTGTACTTAGTTTTTGATGGAAGTACATTGTAGTTAAGGTTACCTTATACAAAGTGTGACCAACTATTGTTTATAAGCTTTTTTCCCTTTTGCGGCCTGAAATGAAGGAATTTTGCCCAATATTGTTAATTAAACAATATTTAGCTGAATGTGTTTTTGTGTTGGAACCTTGTCTGGTTTATGCCTGTCATGGATAAATGAAGATGACAATAAAACCGCCAGCAGGTGGCAGCAAGTCCCTGTTTAAATTATTTATTGAATCATTCAAATCAAACGATTCGTCCAAAACGGATGTTTCCATTAGAAACTAAGCAAGTGAGTCCATCTGAATGGACCGTTGAATCACTGGCTCACTCAATTCTTTCAAAAACAGATTAATTCAAGGAATGAAACACTGTGTTGCTCTACACTGTTGTATAAAATGAATAGCACTTTTGTGCTCGCACGTGCTGATATTCAGAAAAGTGCATTGCCTGTGCAATGAATATAAAAACACAAACTCATTCATGTTTTTTTTTGTCATTGCTTGAATTATAAGGGCATTCTAACTGCATTCTAATAGGCTTCATCGCACAGTGAATACTTTTGGACTCTCAAGACGTGTTTTGGTTTGTTTTTTGCAAGTCGGTGACATACTCTATAATGCCAGCTCTCCTGTTGTCTCTGTCACACATACAGCACAATAAAATTGTCAGGGGAATGTCTTTAAATTTTAATGTTAATCAAGTACAAATCATTGCCTTCTGTTGTCTTTTTAAAGAACTTAATAAGTTGCGCTTGAAACATTTTGCGTGACAAATTATGGAAAATTGCTTCAGCTTGTGCGCAGCTTGATACAGTAGCCATTATTTAGTTTGTGAATTATAATAAGTAGAGAATTTTAACATTTAATTTGCACGATAAGTTTTACATAATGCACAACATTCTTAATATAAAGAGGATGATGTTTAGAGGGATGGTGGTTTTACTGAGGGAATACTTTTTGTATTTTCAACCAGGTGGATGCCATCCCCCCGCATCCCCCCTCAATTCGAGCCCTGTTTATTTGTGTGTATACATACAAACACACACACACTGAATATGCATACAAGTCAAGTCAGAAAGCTCTTTATACAATATAGATTGTTTCACGACAGCTTCACAATAGTTTAAAATTCTGCTGTAAATAGCACTAACATGTCAGTAGTTCAAATCAGTTCAGTATTTATTCAGTTCAGTTGCATAACTGTGTAAAATTCATCAGTTGTATATACACCCAGTCCCCTCCATAAGTATTGGAACAGTAAAGAAAAAATTGCTCTGTTGGCCATGGAGTCAAGACATTTGCAAATATGATAAAAAGATTAATATGAGTCAAAACTGCAGAATGTTACATTTTATTAATAGCCGTTTCAACACATGCATGTTTTACCAAATAAAAAGAACAGCACTTTTAGAGTTCATCCCACTCATTGACGTGAGCATATGTATTGGGACAGTTGAACATAAGGCAGATACAAAAGATTAAAAGCTATTATTTAGTTGCAGTTCACTTGCGCACAATCACAGCAGCGAGTCTGTGACCCAGACAGTCTGTTTTTCTTCATTAGTAAAATACAATTTTATAGGAGGAGTTGAATCACGTAGACAGCAGATTAAGTACAAACATTAATATGCAATAGCGCATAAATTTAGCTAAATGCTCCTCTTCATAGTTATTTTTCTAGCTAACTGATGAGCTTATGGACACGGAGTGGTTATTCTGAGGTAAATGTATTATTACAATGCAAAGTTTACAAGCTTTACACGTTTTCCTCAGTTTGAAACACTGAATGAGCTTTTACATGAAACATTTCAGTAAGTTGTACTGTAGGCTCTCTTATAAAATAGCCTACCTTTTGATGTTAAATCATGTTCATTTCGTACTATAGTAGTACATAGAAAGATATAATGGGTTCACTTGCTGCTTTAACTGAGGCGCTAAAGAGATCGCGCCTGCCGCATTAAGCCTGTGCTAAACTTTCCGCGTGCGCAATCCAGACGCATACACGGACTACTTGTATTTATACTACCGAAAGTGTACGCTGGAGGTCCGCATTAAAGAGCGCCAAAACCGTATTGTTTGAATTTCGTTATGAATTTGGCATCATTTTAAAGCTTATATTTTGTTTATTAAAAAGTAACAAAGCACAAAGCTTTTTGCGATTACTGGATGGCAAGTGCGCTTCAAATAACCAACATGAAGTCCACGCATTAACAGAACACAGCATATAGACTAAGATCTCGAAAAGAAGAAGCCATATTAGTAATGATTATGAGAATTGTTGACAATATTGCCAGTATCCACAGATAATAAATGTCTGAAGTAGCCTATATTCATTATTTTAAAAGGAACACACCGGCAGTCCTAATATGAAAAAAAATAAAAATCCAAATACTATGTAGGGCAGCATCATATTCTGTAAATCAGGCTATGTAAATTGCAGCCTATCATAGAGAAGATAATATCCTTATCTTGTAATTGACATGAACATGGAGACTAACAGTCATCATTCATATTTCAGATTCTTAATTTTAAGAAGTGTATTCAAGAAATGAAACAGCTATTCTGTAAATTAAGTTTGCTGTGGTGTTTAGAGCATATAATTAAACACATTATTATACATTTCAAGTGTTAAAAAATGATTAGTCATAACTCTTATATCCTTTGAACCCATTCAAAGTTGCTGACTTGTTTGAAGTTGTTTTAGCATTCCAGGACCGCAGGACACGGTCACAGTAGGTTATACCGACTGCCATGATTGTCACCAGGCAGATATCAGGTTCACCCTGACCGCTGCTTAACTGACATTTATCTGCCTCAACTGCCTTCCATTTACTTCTGCAGTAAATTAATTGTCCTTTAGTTAACAAATATTCAGGATTACTTTGCATAAAGAGTTATTGGTGCTCTATTCAGAAGAATTACTCATTTTATCTATCCACGTTACAAATGTCATTTCATTCACGATTTATGATCTTTAAATTTGATAGTAAAAGATGACAGGTTATTTTAATGTGTTATGAACTTGTTATATTCTTTGCCAGTTTTCATGAAATGGTATTATTTTGTGTTACAGAGGCAATCTTGCAGGATTGTTTAATTTTTTTCCGTCCACGTTACACACGTTATAACTTAGCACACTTGTAGGAGTTCCTTTGGCTTCTACATTTGGCAAATAAATTTGAAAAATATACCTGTGGTATTTGTTAGTAATTTTGCTGGCTTTCAGTTTATGAACATACCAGAATCAAAAATGCACCTTTAAGTTTATAGAACAGATAATATTAGATGGCCACCCTGCCAGCATGGAAGTCCTATTACCAGTTTTGTGACCCATACACAACGTATGACTCATAAATATACCAAATTAGGAGCAAAGCAAAACATGAACTGGGATTCAACCAGAATTGTATTAAACTGAATTAGATTAAGTACACTTTCTGCTTGAATTTACACTGTTTTTCCGTCCATGTTACATACGTTAAATTTTACATCAACTCAACTTTGATCAAAGTTTACTAGTTTACCATTGCCAGATTTATCCTGCCTTTCACACAGCTGTACCCCAGGTTTTCTCAGGATGTTAACCTGAGGACAATGGCTTTCTCCATGAAGATTGATTTTGCAGGCTATTGTCCTTGCAGTTAGGCCTAAACTGTGGAATCGCCCACATCTGTGTGTAGTTTGGCATGCATGTGGTTTATTATTTTATGTTTGTGTGGAGTTACTACGCAATAATACAATTTTTAAAAGTTTTTAAATAGTTTTGCAAGATGTGTGTGACATTTTGCATGTTTTGTTTGTTGAGTTTTGAGAAATGGAGCCATAGTTAAAAAAACTGTCAAAATATTTTTTTAAACTGTAAAGTAACGAGAAAATGTAAGTTCTGAAACCTACAGGATGTTTCTTTAGTACATTGACCTATGTCAAAAGATCAAAGGAAATTTGATTTCTCAGTTCATGACCCCTTTAATTTAGCATTATTTATGCTTTAAGGCTTCACGAATTGTGTGTGTGTATATATATATATATATATATATATATATATATACAGTGGGTACGGAAAGTATTCAGACTAGAGATCGACCGATATATCGGTTTACCGATGTTTTTCCCGATATTTAAGCATTTTTCCATAATCGGTTTTGTAAAAAAATAATATCGGTTTTGATTTTTTTTTTTATATACATACATAATTATACAGAGTATAACCAGCAGTGAAATTTTGTTCTCTACATTTGACCCATCCAAGTACACACACACCTGGAGCAGTGTTCACTCAGGAGAAGCTCCAGCACGACCACGCATGTAACTTTATACAAGATTAACTTGTTTGAAACACACTAAATTATATTAACATTTACTATAGAACCATTATTTCGCCAATAAACATCTAAATAAATACATCTCTATCGAAATTAATTATTTATCATCTCTGCGAGCGATCGCAGTTTGAGTATAGTTCTGTGTAAATAGATAAACCGCGCTGTCAGCAGTTATTTCATAATCTAGAATGACAAAAACATTTGAATAATTCTGATAAAACATGCCAGTTGAGAAATGCAATAAAATACAATGTTTTGTTTGTTATAGCTTATTTCAATATTTCAGATAATATTATTCAGTGAATTAACATTATCCAGTGAATTATTATTATTCACTCTTTAGCCTATTAAACAGCTTATAAACCTAAAACTGTAGTTTAAAATGAAGTTGATATTTTGTTTGAGTTTTCCGTCTTTTCCTTAGGTTTTAAATAAGCTTGTAAGCGCCGTGCACGTTTTACTTTGACTTTAATATCAGCAGCAATTCGGCGTCAAGCAGTGTTCAAAATAAAAAACAGCAAATACTGTGGAACCAAATAAATGAGAAAGCGAATGTTTTTAAACATTATCACTTAGATCAGGGTAATAGATCGTATTCCCTCTCAACGTATTCTGTGTTTATGAGGAGAAATACGGTTCTCTTGGCGCTGTGAATACAGACTGAGCGGCTCAAAACCGCTGTATGAGAACATGATACACAAACTACTGCTCTCGCTGGATAAAAGAAGCCAGTGTCACACTAGTACACACAAGTTTGGATGGGCAAGTTTTGTAATCAAGGTAAAGCTGAGTGACATGATGATCGTGCATTAGGCGCGTTATGTCCGTTATAAATGATCTTGCAAAACGAACTGTGTATGTGCGCTCTCGATCATAACATCATATTTCTGCTTGAATACAGCTCAGTATATAGTTGAATACAGCGTGAATAGTGAATAATAATAAAATACTATTTTATTTATCATTATTAAATTAATGCAACAAAGATACATCACAACAAGCCTTTTTAATTATTTATTTAATGTGTATTTTATAATTTATTTACTTTTCACTTGGTAGATCTCGGTGAGTTTTCTCCCAGATTAATGTCAGACTCAGAAGTCAAAGCAGCGCTTTTACATTTCGCTTTGAAACTCTTCCACATCGTGTTGTCTGTGTCACCTCACTCTTCTTGTCAGTCATCTCTCTTTCGTGATAAATGAAATCTGATCTGTGATGTAGAGGTCTGGCGGGACTATTTCCGGGATTTTTGTCTTGTCAAGAGTCTTGAATTTATTGACTGATAAATGTCAATAACATTTTGCTGCCAACACGGAATAAAGTTTCATAGAGAGGAAAAAAGTTATACAAAAATTGTAATCCCTATTATAATTTGTTTTGTCAGGATATAATTCGTTTATGCTAACATTCAGCCTACAACACAATAGGAAAAAAATGTAGGTTTAGCCTAATAGCTATTTTATTAGTCTTGTCAAAACACTAAATTCATTTAACATCTTGCTGTTAACACAGTGAAAAGTGCAGCAGAGAAAAAATAAATAAATTCGACACAGTCTGTCATTTAAAATGATAGGATAAGCATAATACAAATAAAAAGGAAAGAGAATTGCACGTCCTTCAAGGACAGCGGAGTAAGAAATCTGGTCGGGACAGCCGCGTCAATGCAGACCTAGACTGCTGTGATGCAAGACTCTCTCGTTCGATTCGGTCGCTGCATTTAGCAGCGTTCAGTTTTAATTTTAGTGTCCTCTATCTGAAGCAATTAATTTTTATTACTATAAAAACAATCTAAGGGCGGTGGGGGCGGTGCCACGGTGAGCAAGTGATGTAACAGTGTTGCGGCTTAACACCAGTATAACTGCGTCGTGCGGCAAGCCTACTTCACTCTGTTATTTATTTACTTTAAAACAGTAAATAAATATCGGTTCTGAATATCGGTTATCGGTTAAATAAACTTTAAATAATCGATATCGGTATCGGTTATAAAAAGTCAATATCGGTCGATCACTAATTCAGACCCCTTAAATTTTTCACTCTTTGTTATATTGCAGCCATTTGCTAAAATCATTTGTTCATTTTTTTCCTCATTAATGTACACACAGCATATTGACAGAAAAACACAGAATTGTTGACATTTTTGCAGATTTATTAAAAGAAAAACTGAAATATCACATGGTCCTAAGTATTCAGACCCTTTGCTCAGTATTTAGTAGAAGCACCCTTTTGATTTAATACAGCCATGAGTCTTTTGGGAAAGATGAAAGTTTTCACACCTGGATTTGGGGATCCTCTGCCATTCCTCCTTGCAGATCCTCTCCAGTTCTGTCAGGTTGGATGGTAAACATTGGTGGACAGCCATTTTAGGTCTCTCCAGAGATGCTCAATTGGGTTTAAGTCAGGGCTCTGGCTGGGCCATTCAAGAACAGTCACAGAGTTGTTGTGAAGCCACTCCTTTGTTATTTTAGCTGTGTGCTTAGGGTCATTGTCTTGTTGGAAGGTAAACCTTGGTCTGAGGTCCTGAGCACTTTGGAGAAGGTTTTCGTCCAGGATATCCCTGTACTTGGCCGCATTCATCTTTCCCTCGATTGCAACCAGTCGTCCTGTCCCTGCAGCTGAAAAACACCCCCACAGCATGATGCTGCCACCACCATGCTTCACTGTTGGGACTGTATTGGACAGGTGATGAGCAGTGCCTGGTTTTCTCCACACATACCGCTTAGAATTAAGGCCAAAAAGTTATATCTTGGTCTCATCAGACCAGATAATCTTATTTGTCACCATCTTGGAGTCCTTCAGGTATTTTTTAGCAAACTCCATGTGGGCTTTCATGTGTCTTGCACTGAGGAGAGGCTTCCGTCGGGCCACTCTGCCATAAAGCCCCGACTGGTGGAGGGCTGCAGTGATGGTTGACTTTCTACAACTTTCTCCCATCTCTCGAATGCATCTCTGGAGCTCAGCCACAGTGATCTTTGATGGGTTGTTTTCACAGTGTTGTTTGATGGGTTTAATGCGTTCTTTACCTCTCTCACCAAGGCTCTTCTCCCCCGATAGCTCAGTTTGGCCGGACGGCCAGCTCTAGGAAGGGTTCTGGTCGTCCCAAACGTCTTCCATTTAAGGATTATGGAGGCCACTGTGCTCTTAGGAACCTTAAGTGCAGCAGAATTTTTTTTGTAACCTTGGCCAGATCTGTGCCTTGCCACAATTCTGTCTCTGAGCTCTTCAGGCAGTTCCTTTGACCTCATGATTCTCATTTGCTCTGACATGCACTGTGAGCTGTAAGGTCTTATATAGACAGGTGTGTGGCTTTCCTAATCAAGTCCAATCAGTATAATCAAACACAGCTGGACTCAAATCAAGGATGATCAGACGAAATGGACAGCACCTGAGTTAAATATATGAGTGTCACAGCAAAGGGTCTGAATACTTAGGACCATGTGATATTTCAGTTTTTCTTTTTTCATTAATTTGCAAAAATGTCAACAATTCTGTGTTTTTCTGTCAATATGGGGTGCTGTGTGTACATTAATGAGGAAAAAAATGAACTTAAATGATTTTAGCATATGGTTGCAATATAACAAAGAGTGAAAAATGTAAGGGGGTCTGAATACTTTCCGTACCCACTGTGTATAAATATATATATATATATATATATATATATATATTTTACAAACTTGATTATACGATTCTTTAAGACTGTAGATAGCTTTTTGTTTTTTAAGGGTTGAAATATGTAAATAAAATAATGAAACACCTTTTTGTGTTTTAGATGCAATTGAAGACGCTAAAAAGGCCCACCAGCTGCAACCAGGTCTGGCACTTGCCGCCTTAAGAATAGGGTAAGTCCTCAATATAGTGTTTCCTCACATAAACACAGACCTGCATATTTATACCTCCCAGCATCATCAAAAAGCCATTGAAATACTATGCATTCTGTAGATTAAACTCCCTTAAAATATACTGTTGTAAAAGTGAGACTATTGCATTCAGATATGGAACAAAAGAACAACAGCATACAGTAGATCACCTTAGTGTTGTCGAAGTTGAACATGAATGCAGAGAAAGTTGCCACGTAGAAAAGCAGAGCATACTGGTACTGTTGAATTTAGTAATAACATGAACTTTACAAGTAAATGGCCATTTAAGAAGATTACGTCTTATAGCACAAGTAAAAAAATTGTGAAAAGGGGCCATCTTTCCCTCTACTGGGTTTATCCCCTACCTGTTTATCCCCTGAGATTATCCCCCTACCTGTGGCAAGAAGCTTCCAGGGTAAACTTATTACAGGTGTCATTGGATTTTTGAAGAATATGTAAAATATATAACTTTTAAATTGCCATTAATGTAAAACATTTCATCTTATATTCTATGTACATGTATATATTTTGAAAAATACATTTTATTATATACAGTGGGGCAAATAAGTATTTGATACACTGCTGATTCTTCAAGGTTTTCCATTTACAAAGAATGGAGATATCTGTAATTTTCATCGTAGATACACCTCAACTGTGAGAGACAGAATCAAAAAAAAATCCAGAAAATCACATTGTATGATTTTTAAATAATTTCCATTTTATTGCATGAAATACGTATTTGATGCAATAGAAAAATAGAACTTAATATTTGGTACAGAAACCTTTGTTTACAATTACAGAGTTCAGACGTTTCTTGTAGTTCTTGACCAGGTTTGCGCACACTGCAGCAGGGATTTTGGCCCACTCCTCCATACAGGTCTTCTCCAGATATTTCAGGTTTTGGGGCTGTCGCTGGGCAACACAGCGTTTCAGCTCCCTCCATAGATTTTTCTATTGGGTTCAGGTCTGAAGACTGGCTAGGCCACTCCAGGACCTTGAAATGCTTCTTACGGAGCCACTCCTTAGTTGCCCTTGCTGTGTATTTGGGGTCATTGTCATGCTGGAAGACCCAGCCACGACCCATCTTCAATGCTCTTACTGAAGGAAGGAGGTCGTTGGCCAAAATCCATCCTCCCCTCAATACGGTGCAGTCGTCCTGTCACCTTTGCAGAATAGCACCCCCAAAGCATGATGTTTCCACCCCCATGCTTCACTGTTGGGATGGTGTTCTTGGGATTGTACTTCAGTAAAGGAAGTGGTGTTTATGCCAAAAAAGTTATATTTTGGTCTCATCTGACCACATGACCATCTCCCATGCCTCCTCTGGATCATCCAGATGGTCTTTGGCAAACTTCAGACGGGCCTGGACATGTGCTGGCTTGAGCAGAGGGACCTTGCGTGCGTTGCAGGATTTTAATTCATGACGGTGTAGTGTGTTACTAATGTAACCGTTGAGACTGTGGTCCCAGCTCTCTTCAGGTCATTGACTAGGTCCTCCCGTGTAGTTCTAGACTGATCCCTCACCTTTCTCAGGATCATTGATACTCCACGAGGTGAGATCTTGCATGGAGCCCCAGTACGAGGGAGATTGACAGTCATCTTGAATTTCTTCAATTTTCTAATAATTGGACCAACAGTTGTTGCCTTCTCACCAAGCTGTTTGCCAATTGTCCTGTAGCCCATCCCAGCCTTTTGCAAGTCTACAATTTTATTCCTCAGTGTCCTTAGACAGCTCTTTGGTCTTGCCCATAGTGGAGAGGTTGGAGTCTCATTGATTGAGTGTGTGAACAGGTGTCTTTTATACTGGTAACGAGTTCAAACACGTGCAATTAATACAGGTAACGAGTGGAGGATAGGAGGGCTTCTTAAAGACACACTAACAGGTCTGTGAGAGCCAGAGTTCTTGCTGGTTGGTAGGTGATCAAATACTTATTTAATGCAATAAAATATAACTTAATTATTTAAAAATCATACAATGTGATTTTCTGGATTGTTTTTTTTAGATTCTGTCACAGTTGAGGTGTACCTACGATGAAAATGACAAATCTCTCTATTCTTTAAGTGGGAAAACTTGAAAAATCGGCAGTGTATCAAATATTTATTTGCCCCACTGTAATTCCTGTCAAAGAAATAGTTCTTAATCACATAGTAGATAACAAAATGAAATACTTACAGGCCTATTTTTAATGGATGTCATAAACTGAATTCAGATTAAATAATTCTACTTTAAGGGGTGGTTGACTGTTTTGTTTTCTTGGCTTGATTGTGTTTATGGGGTGCATGGTACATGCATAACATGTTTTAATGCTTCGTTTTTTTGTAGTTTTTTTACAAACAAATTATTTTTCACATTTGCTTTTATTCTAAACCGCTCTGTCCCTTCTCTTATGAACTCTCTGATGATTTCCTGTTTTTATGAAGCCCCCTCCCTCAGAAATACGAGATGGGCTCAGATTGGTTAGCCGGCCGTGTGCAGAGCAGAGCGTGGGCAGAACAGTGGGATGTGAGGAACAGGATTGAGCACCACTGGTTTAGAACATTGATTTTGAAACTTGAATCCATTAGAATCGTTTGAAGACAAAATTGCGATTCATATTTGAATAAATGTTTTCGTGCACCCCTAGTTTTGATGACATGGAAACAACTCTTTCTCTTCTCTAAAGCAGCACATGCCCTTGCCCTCTTTGTTGCATGTTCCTGTGGGCGCGGTCTATCATACCAACAAGATGGGCAGGGTCTATCACAGGGATCCTCAAATCTGGACCATTCCTGCGGAGTTTAACTCTAACCCTAATCAAACACACTTGAGCATGCTAATCAGAGTCTTCAAGATCATTAGAAAATCACAGGTAGGTGAGTTTGATCAGGGTTGGAGCTAAACTCTACAGCAGATTGGACCTCCAGGGAAAGATTTGAGGAACCCTGGTCTATCATACCAGCAAGATGTCCCTGCTGAGTTTGGTTGCCGTCCAGGTACCTCCGCTCAGATTGTGCTTTTATTTACCTTTTTACGTACTTTTGCTCTCTCTTTTTACACATACAACATCTGCACTGATCACTTACAACAAAGGAACACTTTTGGAGATTGGACAATGCTACACTAACCTGTTTCAGGACACTTTATCCTCCAACCCATCATAGCCATTGGAGATAATTCGGAATGCGGAGGAGAACAATGGCCACTTGAATAGCCCCCTGAGGCGACGGATTAACGTGTTGGGTTCCACAACAGACTGAGAAAAAGGGCTCACAGTCCTCTACCAAGCATCCTGCTCGCTAATGTGCAATCATTGGAGAATAAGATGGACAATTTTAGATCCAGGATAAGTTTCCAACGGGACTGTCCATAAGAGACTGTAACATCTTTTGTTTGTCTGAAACATGGCTCACTACCTTGGTCCCGGGCACTGATGTAACGCCGTCTGATAACTTTTCTGTTTTACGGATGGACAGAACAGCAGAGGCCGGTAATACCAAAGGTGGAGAAGTGTGTTTCATGATTAACAAGAAATGGTGTGACCCCAGGAATATTGCCATTCTGTCGCGCTCCTGCTCGCCTCATCTGGAACTTCTATCCATTATCTGCCATCCATTCTATCTGCCCCAGGAGTTTTCATCGATCATGGTTACTGCTGTTTACATTCCACCACAGGCAGACACTGGCTTGGCTTTGTCTAAGCTTCACGATGTGCTCAGCGGCTACATTAACAAACACCCTGACGCTGCCTTTATCATCCCAGGGGACTTTAACAAAGCCAACCTCAGGCAGGTCATGCCAAACTTTTATCAACATACTGTATATTGTGTCCAACTAGAGGATCGAATACACTGAATCATTGGTACTCCCAGTTTAAAAATGCCTACAATGCCTGCTCACTACCGGCATTTGGCAAATTGGACCATGCTGCCATTTTCCTCACACTGGAATATAAACAAAAGCTCATTCAGAAACCCCCGGTGGAGAGAGTTGTGACGCGCTGGTCCTTCCACTCAGAAGCTATGCTACAGGCGGCTCTTGATGACGTTGACTGGGACATGTTCCGGAAGAGTTCATCTGACGTCAGCAAGTTCACGGATATAGCATTAAGCTTTGTCAACATGCTAACCGAGCAAGCTACTGAAAAAGTAACTATATAAGGACATTCTCAAATCAGAAACTGTGGGTGGACAGAACAATCCGTGCTGCATTTAACCAACGCACTTCCGCATACAACGCCAGTCTTATGTCGGGAAACATGAGCGAGTACAAAGCACCGTGCTATGTTCTCCGACATGCAGTAATCTGGAGACCTGCTAAACTCCAATACAGGGAGAGAATTGATTATCAGCTCAATGACTCGACTCATGTGGCAGGGACTGAGGGACCATCTGTTCCTTTTGGAAATAAATCCTCGCAGAGGTGAGAGCAGATCCGTTGCTGGCCGACGAGTTAAACACCTTCTACGGCCGCTTTGAATGCAATGGCGGCAGTGCGTCAGGAAGCAGCAGACAGAGCAGCGATGATCATGTAATCACCGTGTCGGAGGACGAGGTTCGGAGTGAACTAAAGAGAGTGAACGTCAGGAAAGCAGCCGGACCTGATGGGATTACTGGCCGTGTTCTGAGGTCCTGCGCTGATCAGCTTGTTGGTTTGTTTACTTCAATCTTTAATGAGTCCCTCGCTACCTCTGTGGTTCCCACCTCCTTTAAAAAATCTGTCATTATCCCTGTGCCTAAGAACAATAAACCCTCTTGCCTGAATGACTATCGTCCAGTTGCCCTCACATCAATAGTCATGAAGGTTTTTGAGAGACTTGTAAAGAACCACATTTGCTCCTCCATCCCTGTTACTTAGGACCCTCTTCAGTTTGCCTGTCGCCCAAATAGATTTACTGACGATGCCATCTCTCACATCCAGCACTCTTCCCTCACACACATTGACAGCAAAAATTGGAACTACAGTGGGGCAAAAAAGTATTTAGTCAGCCACCAATTGTGCAAGTTCTCCCACTTATAAAGATGAGAGAGGCCTGTAATTTTCATCATAGGTATACCTCAACTATGAGAGACAAAATAAGAGAGAAAAATCCAGAAAATCACATTGTAGGATTTTTAAAGAATTTATTTGCAAATTATGGTGGAAAATAAGTATTTGGTCACCTACAAACAAGCAAGATTGCTGGCTCTCACAGACCTGTAACTTCTTCTTTAAGAGGCTCCTCTGTCCTCCACTCGTTACCTGTATTAATGGCATCTGTTTGAACTCGTTATCAGTATAAAAGACACCTGTCCACAACCTCAAACAGTCACACTCCAAACTCCACTATAGCCAAGACCAAAGAGCTGTCAAAGGACACCAGAAAAAAAATTGTAGACCTGCACCAGGCTGGGAAGACTGAATCTGCAATAGGTAAGCAGCTTGGTGTGAAGAAATCAACTGTGGGAGCAATTATTAGAAAATGGAAGACATACAAGACCACTGATAATCTCCCTCGATCTGGGGCTCCATGCAAGATCTCACCCCGTGGGGTCAAAATGATCACAAGAACTGTGAGCAAAAATCCCAGAACCACACGGGGGGACCTAGTGAATGACCTGCAGAGAGCTGGGACCAAAGTAACAAAGGCTACCATCAGTAACACACTGCGCCGCCAGGGACTCAAATGCAGTGCCAGACGTGTGTCCCTGCTTAAGCCAGTACATGTCCAGGCCCGTCTGAAGTTTGCTAGAGAGCATTTGGATGATCCGGTAGAGGATTGGGAGAATGTCATATGGTCAGATGAAACCAAAATAGAACTTTTTGGTAAAAACTCAATTTGTTGTGTTTGGAGGAGAAAGAATGCTGAGTTGCATCCAAAGAACACCATACCTACTGTGAAGCATGGGAGTGGAAACATCATGCTTTGGGGCTGTTTTTCTGCAAAGGGACCAGGACGACTGATCTGTGTAAAGGAAAGAATGAATGGGGCCATGTATCGTGAGATTTTGAGTGAAAACCTCCTTCCATCAGCAAGGGCATTGAAGATGAAACGTGGCTGGGTCTTTCAGCATGACAATGATCCCAAACACACCGCCCGGGCAATGAAGGAGTGGCTTCGTAAGAAGCATTTCAAGGTCCTGGAGTGGCCTAGCCAGTCTCTAGATCTCAACCCCATAGAAAATCTTTGGAGGGAGTTGAAAGTCCGTGTTGCCCAGCGACAGCCCCAAAACATCACTGCTCTAGAGGAGATCTGCATGGAGGAATGGGCCAAAATACCAGCAACAGTGTGTGAAAACCTTGTGAAGACTTACAGAAAATGTTTGACCTCTGTCATTGCCAACAAAGGGTATATAACAAAGTATTGAGATGAAATTTTGTTATTGACCAAATACTTATTTTCCACCATAATTTGCAAATAAATTCTTTAAAAATCCTACAATGTGATTTTCTGGATTTTTTCTTATTTTGTCTCTCATAGTTGAGGTATACATATGATGAAAATTACAGGCCTCTCTCATCTTTTTAAGTGGGAGAACTTGTACAATTGTTGGCTGACTAAATACTTTTTTGCCCCACTGTATGTAAGGCTGCTATTCATTGTCTATGGCTCAGCTTTCAATACTATAGTCCCCATCAAGCTAGCTTTAAAACTCACAGACCTAGGCCTAAACTCTTCACTCTGCAACCGGATTCAAGACTTCCTCACCGGCAGACCTCAAGAGGTGAAAGTAGGCCAGTTCACCTCTAACTCCATCACCCTGAACATAGGAGCCCCACAGGGTTGTGTCCTGAGTCCCCCTGCTCTACTCTCTCTATACACACAACTGCATGTCCTCTCACAGCTCCTCTGCTATTATAAAATGTTCTGATGATACTATGGTTCTGGGCCTCATTTCCAACAATGATGAGACGCATACTTGGATGAGGAAGAGAGACTTACATCATGGTGCCAGGACAACTGTCTCTCTGTGAATGTGATCAAAACTAAAGAGCTGATTGTGGACTTAAGGAAGAGACAGCAACGGCCCTACACTCATCTTATGATCAGTGGGACCCCTGTGGAAAGGTTAAGCAGCTTCAAGTACATTGGTGTAAACATCCCCGAGGACCTGACTTGGACTACACACATTCAAACGCAGGTTAAGGAAGCCAGGCAAAGACTGTACCATCTGCGACAGCTGAGGAAATTCAGGGTCTCACCAGCAATCCTGAAACCTTTCTATTCAGGGACTATATAAAGTCTATTGACTGAGTGTATCTCAGTATGGTATGGAAACATCTCCAATCAGTACTGCAAAGCCTGGCAGAGAGTTGTGCGCTTAGCTGAGTGCATTTCAGGGTCTGCTCTCCCATCTCTGCAGGGCATCTACCTCAAACGCTGCAAAAGCAGAGCTGCTAAAATCATCAAGGACTTAAATCACCCTGGTAACCGTCTCTTCATTTTACTGCCATCTGGCAAGTGCCTCCGTAGCATAATGGCAAAAACTGAGAGACTTGAGAGGAACTTCTTCCCCCAGGCCATCAGGCTCCTAAACTCAAACTCTGTCTCATAACATCAACATGACTCCATTTCATAATCACTTAATAATCAGTAAGATATTCATTATTCTCTACCATTCTTGATTGCTGCTATGTAAATACCCTGTACAACCTGTTTGCACATTCTTCTTGCACATTACTGCTTATATTTGTTATTATTAAGTACTGTATACTGTCCTGCACATTATTTTATTGCACATTTTATTTTATATTTTATTCTTTTCTCTTTTTTATTATTTTTATTTTCTACTTAATTTTTTTTCCATAACTATATTTATGTATATTCTCGTGTTTGTATTTTATATAATTGCACTGTCCATGGAGCGGACCTGACTTGCATTTCACTGCTGATTATATCCTGTATAATTGTGTATGTGACGAATAAAAATCTTGAATCAGGGTTTGTAATGTCACAAACCCAGGAAGTAACTCATTGTAGTCCCCACCGACTGCCACAGTTTTAAAAGATGATATCTCCGTTAGGCTTGCAGCGATAGACTGTGTTGGCAGTGATACCGGTGTTAAGCCACAACACCGTCACTCACCCACCATGTCCCTCACCGTCATTTCGATTTTTTTATAGTAATAAAAATAATTTTGTTCAGTTAGAGAACAGACACTACAATTAAAACTGAATGCGGCTGCTCAAAGCAGCGCACCGAACTAACGATAGTCGCGCATCACAGATCAGATTTCATTTATCACGTGAGGAGAGACAGACAAGATGACAGCAGAAGAGTTTCAAAATGAAATATAAAAGAGGCTGTTTTGTTTTTTTGACATTCGTTTCTTATTTATTTGGTTCCAAAATATTTGCAGATTTTTATTTTATTTAAACTGTATAATATGTTTTTCATTATTTTACTTCAAGGTGTAAAGGTCCGTGCCTCCAATTTTGGAGGATTTTGGAGAAATTGTCTATCTAAGATTCTCCTCTCTGTTTAGAAGTGCTATGGAATTACATGGTTTCTTTTCGATGCTAAAAAATCGAATGCCAAAATCTGAGTGTTAAATCCAGGCTTTCAATCGGGATAAATCCAGTCAAAGCAGTCATTGGTTGAACAAAAAATCTGACCACAGCCAGCTGTCATTTTTGTGTTGATTTATACAGAGCCTAGGTCTGTGACAGAGACAGGTGTGATGTTTTAGGACTACTTAAGTGATATATTTTAAGCAAATCGTGATGTTTACTGCATTTTACTTTGCATAAAGAAAGAAAGAAAGTCCTAATGTGTTTTTGTTATTCTTTTTGAAGAATTGCAGAGTGTCACCTTCATAACTTCATTAATGCTCATCAGGCCCTGACAGCTGGAAAAGAGCTTGATTGTGAGTGCCACCGAGTTAATGTATGTGCCTAAAAGTGTGCAGTTCAAAGGCGGCATGACATTATATGATTTAGAATTACTCTATTGTGGTCAAGGGTAGGGGTGCTCCGATTGATCAGCTACCGATCACTGTCGGCCGATAATCGCTTTGGGATGATTGTCTCTATAAAGGCCGATCTCCTAAACCGATCTCAAACTGATGACGCGCCTGCCATGAGAGGTATGGTATGACATGCAGCAGCACCCTCTCAGTTTCTGTCCGGCACCGGTAAAATAATTATAATGCTGAGGGTAAGGTACAATTCATATTTCTTCATTAAGTAACTTACAAAGTAATTTGAAAACTGTGAGACATAATTTCACCAACAGCGTGAGTGAATCACCGTGCGCACTCACTTTACCTCTCAAAATGCGCAAATTGCTTCAAATCACCACATCGTGTCTGCACTGTAAGCGAGCTGCATGCTGCACTGTTGACACAGGAATTGTCACTTGCACAGTCGAGGCAGTGTCGCATCGTCAAAGTTAAATTTTTTATTTTATTTTTATTCTTGCCAACGTTTAAACCATTCAGCACTCCCACGCTCTCTTGGAGACTATGAGCTCATGCCTGTTTCATTTCATTTAGTATATATTTTTTTTATAACCAATACCGATTATTTGCATGTTTATGTACCCGATAACCGATATGCAGAACCGATATTTATTTACTGTTATAAAGTAAATAAATAACAGAGTGAAGTAAGTCCATTCTTCGCTTTGGTTTTTCCTCCTTTTATTCATCTTAACAACAACAAAAAACGGTTGAAAATTAAAAAATTTTCATGTAAAATTTTATCTTCTAATTACAACAATAAAACATTTTATTTATAAAAAGCATAATCAGCAACACTGATATTAACAATAAGCAAAAGAATGTCTAATGTTTTCATATGGAGAAAATAAAGGACAGAAGTCATATCAACTTCATGTTAAACTACAGTTTTAGTAGGTTTATAAGCTGTTTAATAGGCTAAAGAAGAATAATTCACTGGATAATGTTAATTCACTGAATAATATTCTCTGGAATATTGAAATAAGCTATAGCAAACAAAACATCGTATTTTATTGCATTTCTTAACTGCCATGTTTTATCAGAATAAAAAAAAAAAATTGTAATTCTAAATTATGAAAACTGCTGACAGCGTGGTTTATCTATGCATTTACACAGAACTATACTCAAACTGCGATCGCTTGTGGAGATAATAAATAATTAATTTCGATAGAGATGTATTTATTTAGATGTTTATTGGCGAAATAATGGTTCTATAGTAAATGTTAATATAATTTAGCGTGTCTCAAACAACTGAATCTTGTTACAAGTTACATGCGGTGGCCGTGCTGGAGTATTTCCTGGGTATCAACCGCTGAGTGAACAGTGCCCACTGCTTGAAATGTGTGTGCACTTGGATGGGTCAAATGCAGAGAACACATTTCACTGCTGGTTATACTCTGTATAATTGTGTATCTGACAAAAATATATATATATATATACAGTGCCCTCCACTAATATTGGCACCCTTGGTAAATATGTCCAAAGGCGGCTGTGAAAATAAATCTGCATTGTTTATCCTTTTTATCTTTCATTCAAAAAATTCCAACCTATCATTAAAGTAAAACAATTGAAAGTGGGGAGAAAATCTCATGATGAAATAAATGCTTTCACTATTTCATGTTGGCCACAATTATTGGCACCCAATTATTGCAATGTCCTTTTCACAGGGTAACAGCTCTGAGTTTTCTCCTATAATGCCTGAAGAGTTTGGAGAACACCTGACAAGAGATCAGAGACCATTTTCTTCATACAGAATCTCTCCAGATCCTTCAGATTCACAGCTTCATGACGGTGCTTCTTCTCTTCAGTTCACCTCACTCATTTTCTGTAGGGTTCAGGTCAGAGGACAGAGACAGCAATGGTAAAAGATTCATTTTGTGCTCAGTGACCCATTTTTGTGTTTATTTTGATGTTTTAGATTGTTGTCCTCCTGGAAGATCAAAACATGTCCCATTATAAGATTTCTAACAGAGGCAGTCAGGTTTTGATTTTTTATCTTTTGGTATTTGATAGAATCCATGATGCCATGCATCTGAACAAGATGTCCAGGACCTCCAGCAGAAAAACAGGCCCACAACATCCAGCAGTATATTTAACCGTGGACATGGGGTACTTTTTTATCCCTGTTTGTACTAAACTCATCTGGTGGGGTTGCTGCCAAAAAGCAATTTTTTTCAGTTTCATCTGACAATAGAAGCCAGTGCCATTTGAAGTTCCAGTCGTGTCTGATAACTGAATTTGCTGGAGTTTGTTTTTGGATGAGTGAGGATAATTTTTCTTGAAACCCTCCCGAACAACATGTGGTGATTTAGGGGATGTTTGATTTTTTTTTTTTTGGTTTCTGACCCCAAGACTCAACTAATCTCTGCAATTCTCCAGCTGTGATCGTTGGAGAGTCTTTGGCTACTCAAACTCTCCTCCTCAGCATTCATTAGGACGATATAGACACACGTCCTCTTTCAAGCAGATTTTTAACATTTTTAGTTGATTGGAACCTCTTAATTATTACCCTGATTGTGGGAATGGAGATTTTCAATGTCTTAACTCTTTTCTTACAGCCACTTTCTATTTTGTGATGCCCAACAATCTTGTTCTTCACATCAGAAATGTGAATGTTTTTTTCTCATTGTGATGGATGATAAAGAGAATTTGACCTTTGTGTTCCTCATATTTATAATCCGGTGGAACAGAAAGTCATGGCTGGACAATTTCATGCTTCTAGTCACCCTGGTGTGCTAAAAAATGTAAATATACTTCAGAGATATTTTACTCATAAGAATTTCTAGGGGTGCCAATAATTGTGTTCAACATTCATTGGAGAAAAACATTTATTTCATCATGAGATTTTCTCCCCACTTTCAATTGTTTTACTTCAATGATAGGTTAGAATTTTGTGAATTTGAGTGAAAGATCAAAAGGATAAACAATGCAGATTTATTTTCACAGCCGCCTTTGCTCATATTTATCAAGGGTGCCAATATTAGTGGAGGGTACTGTATATATGTAAAGACTGGTCAAAGGCGTGTGGATCCAAGTGCAGTAATATTTATTAGACAGAGGCAGAATCAAACAGGCAATGGTCAGCAGGCAATAACAGGAATATCAGAGGCAGAGCAGAGACGTAAACAATACCAGGCAGGGGTCGAGGTCACAAGCACAGGTTCAGAGTTCCAAGGTAAGGCAGTCCGGGGTCAAACACAGAAGTATCAATCAGAGGGAATGGTAAACGCTCAGAAATGTCAGCCGGGGCAAGAACAAGACTTCGCGGTGAGTGCATGTGAGAGTGCTGCTTAAATGTGTGTGTGTGAATGAGGTGCAGGTGTGGTGAGACAATCAAGGCTAATGAGTGAATGGTGACAGCTGTGTGATTGGTGTAATGGTGGATGGGAATGTGTGAGTGCAGTGCATGATGGGAGATGTAGTCCATGGGTGATGTGCAGTTGTAGTGAGTGGCAACCAGATTCATGACAATATATATATATATATATATATATATATATATTTTTTTTTTTTTGTACAAATCTGATTATGGTAAAATGCTTAAATATCGGGAAAAATATCGGTTAACCGATTTATCGGTCGATCTCTACCGATAAACAGCCACAGATCAGCCTGACAGATTCAGACAGACACTCCTGTCTGAAAGCATGCCCAGTCCGTGCTGCTTCTGCACCGCTTATGTACATAAGCACACATGGACCGCATACGCACTGCAAATGGAGTATGTGTGAATACACCAGTACTACCTGGTGTAATACTGCCTCAGATACAGCTCACAAAATCAGGCTTGTGCTGTGTGTAATATTGTGCAACAATTGCGTGATTGTACAAACAAAAATGCACTGCATGATCTAACATTTGGGTGAGATAAATATATATTTTTGAAAATAATTCTAAATAAATGCCCTCTCCACCCCTCAAATAAAACAAATCCCCTCTCACAAGAGTCACCTAAGACAGAAATTCCCCCCATTTTCAAAAATGAAATTCAGGCCCTGAATAACTGTAAAAATCCTTATTGGAGTATCACTATAAATAATTCTACATAATAAAAAGAAAGCTTTAAAAAAGATCAGTATGAGTGATCGTATCAGCAGATACTACTTTCTGTGATCGACGATAAGTGATCGGCCTCAAATATCCTGATTGGTGCACCCCTAGTCAAAGGTAAGACTGGGCAATATGAGTCTATATATATTGTGGCATCAAAATAATCCATTAACCATATAGATATATAAAAGACATGGCTAAATGTGGTATTAATTATAATTGTTTTCACGTAACTTATTTAATTTATTATAATTGTTTTCAGCAAATTTAATATTTTTAATGTTCTGTAGTTGATGATAATAAATGCATTCTGCAGTTTAGGCCTGTCATTCTTCAAGGCCCCATTAAACTGAAGTCGAAGTTCTTTTTCTTTGTTTGGGTTTAAAAAAAGTTTGAAATGCCTTTGTAGTGTTATACTGTTTATGAACATCCCATCATCATTATTATCATTACATTAAATGGAACAGAACCAGACACAAGCAGGACACCAACTGGGCAGATCTTCAGAAGCTCTTTGTTTCGGTCACGTATCTGACTTGAAATTGACTGTAAATTCATCTAGTGTGATGTCGCCTTAGAATCATACACAAATTGTTATTATATTTTGTGTAAAAGGCACCAGGTTTACATGGAAATGAATTGTTTTGGAATTTAAATATCTGTCATTTCACGTAGTGTGCTTCATTAATTTTGCATGTAAAGTATTGCATTTTGATATGTATTTGTCTTATAAAGGCTCTATTGAAGGTTTTCAAACATGGATCCAGCACTGTGAGAATAACATGGCAAGTATGTGTAAATTTACCAAGCACTTCATTTGATCTATGACACAATTTTTGGTTGACTTAAGAAAGTTTTCACTAAAATGTAAATTACTGCATTGCAGTTCACTACAGAACAAAATTCATGGTACAATGCTTAATACTCAAAAAATGTAGCTATTCATTCACATATAAGGTGAATTTTTGAGTGCTTTCATAAGATTCCTTATAGGCTATAATATACAGTGGGGCAAAAAAGTATTTAGTCAGCCACCAATTGTGCAAGTTCTCCCACTTAAAAAGATGAGAGAGGCCTGTAATTTTCATCATAGGTATACCTCAACTATGAGAGACAAAATAAGAAAACAAAATCCAGAAAATCACATTGTAGGATTTTTAAAGAATTTATTTGCAAATTATGGTGGAAAATAAGTATTTGGTCACCTACAAACAAGCAAGATTGCTGGCTCTCACAGACCTGTAACTTCTTTAAGAGGCTCCTCTGTCCTCCACTCGTTACCTGTATTAATGGCATCTGTTTGAACTCGTTATCCGTATAAAACACACCTGTCCACAACCTCAAACAGTCACACTCCAAACTCCACTATGGCCAAGACCAAAGAGCTGTCAAAGGACACCAGAAACAAAATTGTAGACCTGCACCAGGCTGGGAAGATTGAATCTGCAATAGGTAAGCAGCTTGGTGTGAAGAAATCAACTGTGGGAGCAATTATTAGAAAATGGAAGACATACAAGACCACTGATAATCTCCCTCGATCTGGGGCTCCACGCAAGATCTCACCCTGTGGGGTCAAAATGATCATAAGAACTATGAGCAAAAATCCCAGAACCACACGGGGGGATCTAGTGAATGACCTGCAGAGAGCTGGGACCAAAATAACAAAAGCTACCATCAGTAACACACTGCGCCGCCAGGGACTCAAATCCTGCAGTTCCAGACGTGTCCCCCTGCTTAAGCCAGTACATGTCCAGGCCCTAGAGAGGAGCTAGAGAGCATTTGGATGATCCAGAAGAGGATTGGGAGAATGTCATATGGTCAGATGAAACCAAAATAGAACTTTTTGGTAAAAACTCAACTTGTCGTGTTTGGAGGAGAAAGAATGCTGATCTGCATCCAAAGAACACCATACCTACTGTGAAGCATGGGGGTGGAAATATCATGCTTTGGGGCTGTTTTTCTGCAAAGGGACCAGGACGACTGATCTGTGTAAAGGAAAGAATGAATGGGGCCATGTATCGTGAGATTTTGAGTGAAAACCTCCTTCCATCAGCAAGGGCATTGAAGATGAAACGTGACTGGGTCTTTCAGCATGACAATGATCCCAAACACACCGCCGAATGAAGGAGTGGCTTCGTGAAGAAGCATTTCAAGGTCCTGGAGTGGCCTAGCCAGTCTCCAGATCTCAACCCCATAGAAAATCTTTGGAGGGAGTTGAAAGTCCGTGTTGCCCAGCGACAGCCCCAAAACATCACTGCTCTAGAGGAGATCTGCATGGAGGAATGGGCCAAAATACCAGCAACAGTGTGTGAAAACCTTGTGAAGACTTACAGAAAACGTTTGACCTCTGTCATTGCCAACAAAGTGTATATAACAAAGTATTGAGATGAAATTTTGTTATTGACCAAATACTTATTTACTACCATAATTCGCAAATAAATTCTTTAAAAATCCTACAATGTGATTTTATGGATTTTTTTTTCTTATTTTGTCTCTCATAGTTGAGGTATACCTATGATGAAAATTACAGGCCTCTCTCATCTTTTTAAGTGGGAGAACTTGCACAATTGGTGGCTGACTAAATACTTTTTTGCCCCGCTGTATATATATACAAGTATATATGTAAGTGCTCTTTTATTAGCAGCAACCATCTATAGCTTGCTGTATGCAAAGTCCCTTTAAGGCAAGTCATTTCACTCGGCGGCCATCTTTGAAACACCTCTTGGGCATTCAAGTTCAGCTTCTTTCTCTTTGAATGGGGAAACATCAAATTCTCCAAAACTGTTCAAAACTTATGATTATTTTCATATTTGAAATCACCAATGAAATCTGAAAACAACTCTCATAAATGTAATTTCTTTTTCTCAAGTAGCTTTGAAAATTGCTTATTTTTCAGGCTAGATAAGACTGAAGAAAGCGTGCGTAGTCCTAAGTGCACGTCTCAGAACACTGACTGTAGCTATGTCCCCAAATCGCTCTCTTGTTAAGTGAACGAATTCAGACGTATACACACGACACATCTATGGATCTCAAAATCATAGTCATTGTTGGACAGGGTTCAAATACACAAAAATGCTGAAAAAACAAAGAATTTGTGGGACCTGAATGATTTTTCTGAAGAACAGCAGGCAGGTCAAACAAAGGGACTCATGAGCAACTATCACTAAACAAAAATAAAAACATAAAAAAATAGCTGTGGATCATTCAGGTAAGAACACGTTATTAAGAATCAAGGGGATGTAAACTTTTGAATGGGGTAATTTTTATAAATTCAACTTATTTTCTCTTGTGGGACTGTAAACACCTTTTATGTGAAATATCTTTTTCGGGTCAGTACTAAATAAACAATAACATGCGTTGTATTGATCTCTCTTATTTTGGTGAAATAATTAACATTTTAAATATTCTGAAAGGGGGATGTAAACTTTTGACCTCAATTGTATAGCATTTATCCCCATTCAAAACTATACCAGTGACACATCTTGGGTATTCTTTGCCGTATGTTATTAAATAAACTGATTTCCCATTATCATAGAAAACCAGTAACTTTAAAATTACATTTTCAGGGATGGAAAGAATAATATAAATTAAAAAAATATATAATTATAAGTGCACTGTCAAAGGCTATTTGGCTTCATCTTTTGTTAATCAAATATTCAGTATATGATTTAATACTGAGAAAACAATTTATTAAGGCTGTGAAATTAATCAAATTCTATTAACCTGCGCATCTCGACAGTAAAGCCGGTTTCTTGATTAGCAGTAAGTCGCCATCACGTTTTCAGATGGAGCGGCAGTTAATACACAGAGCCGTAGTTCACTGACAAGCTACGCAATATTGCATTCATGATCGAAGGCGATTCATCTGCGATTACAAACGCGATATGTCCTAGCTTGTCAGTGAACTACGGCTCTGTGTATTAACTGCCGCTTCATCTGAAAACAGGTGATGGCGATTTACTGCTAATCAAGAAACCGGCTTGTCATATGCTTACATCTGATATGTCTTTTTTCCTATATTAAAGTGGCCAATTTGAAGTGTACTTTTATGTGCATATTTTGCTTGAGCTAATACCTTACTTTCTGATTTTCCAGCACACATTCCAAACCAAACCTCAGATTCGGTAAGCGTGTTTGCAGTCTTTTCCTGTTTTTTTTTACTGAAATCTTAAAGAACAATTTGGCAGAACTTTTTTTTCTTGCTTCGTTTTTATCATCTTATTTTTGTCCATTTGGGGTGCTATTTTTCGTTGTATTTCATTAAATAAAGTCCTTAGTAACATATGGGGAGAAAAGTCTAAACTGTTTGGGGTGAACAATGATTCTGTCTGTCTTGTCTTTTTCTCCTTGGTTTCTACTGGAATGCACAAAAAATTATGTTTAAACAGAAGCAAACTACAACCCTGTTTGTCAAGTAAGTGTAGTTATGATGCTTATTGTTTTATTTCCAACCCACTTACTGTTCAGCTTTTATTTGTTGCACTAATTATGATCCAATACAATAAGTTAAGCAAGTAACCTACTCCACTTCAGACATGACTGGTACCAGACAGAGTCTCAAGTTGTAGTGACCATCATGGTAAAAAATGCCAAGAAGGAGGATGTAACTGTCATCTTTGGTGAGAGGGAGGTAATGTGTCTTCTTGTCTTTTTTAATTTATTTTTTGTCACATGCATTCATACTGTTTTTTTTTATCATTGACAGAGATTACTTTCAAGTACTACATGTTGAAAAAAGACATACAAATAAAAATATTACTATGAATATAACTTTTAAACTGACTAATTATAATAACCATTTGGCTGGCAGGAGGATTTTGCTCTGTAACTCTCACTGATGAAAGAGACAAATGTGGCTTTTACAAAGTCCACATTCCAAATTAATGAAACGAGTGAGACAATTACATCAGTTATCCATCAATTATTCAATCAATCAATCATATCCTCCTCATTTAGATAGATAAAAAAAATCTAAATGTCTCTTTATTTAAAGAGGATTTAAAAGGATAGTTCACCCCGAAATGAACAATTGTTGTTAATTTACTTAGGCCACCCAAATAACCTTTTTCTTTAGTAGAACAGTAAAGAAGTTTTTAGCATGGTCCTGGTCATTTATAAAAAAAAAAAGTCAATGGCTACCGTCATTTTGAGAGTCAGAAAAAAAGCATATCAGGCAACACAAACTTAGTACCTGTGGCTTTTGATGATACACTGCAATCTTAAGGGAAACAACCAGTATTTGCAAGACACTGAACATTAACTGTATCTGTAATCTCAGGCTAATGGGTAAGTCTTTTCAGCAAACTGGTTTATTCAGACAGTTTGTTTCAATTAACTGGTTTAAATAACCAATTCACCAGTTCATTTACGTAATCACGCAGTGGCATAATGTGTATGAGTAATCTTCAAGTTGAAGATTTAGGTGGCCAATGTTTCTTAAAAATAGGTGGAAAATCCTTTTTACCACAAGCTAGATGGCTCTTCTTTTACTTATATTTTGTGTTTTTGTTGATATGTTGTATTGTTTTTCTATGTGAAATGCATGTTGAAACCCACTGAAACAGTATTTCCCCAAGGGGATAATAAAAGGAACTACTAAAGTACTACTACTTTTTTGGCTCTAAAAGAGACTGTAGCCGTTGAATTTGCATTTTATGAATCTCTAAGGGTCATAGTTTCAGCTAAAAATATTTGTTAATGTTCTACTGAAGAAAAAAAGGCGCCTATTTGTCCTACTGTACAGCCTCAATTTAATTAACTGAGCTATCCACAATATTTTTTACAAGTTTTAAAATGTGGGCGACATTTACGGTTGGACAGAATACATAACTTAAGACTTTTTTTTGGCCTTTGGTCTACAGGCATAATCCTGGTCTTGTCTGGATGTAGACACTTGACAGTTTCTTGTCTAAAAGTCAGAATTACTCATAGTACAAGTAATAAAAAAAAAAATCTAAGTTTTTCTGTAAGGTAAATTTAGGAGTCATTCCAAAAAGAAAACTTGGAAACTACAAAAAAAAAACACCTGAAATCAAAGTACATATAATTCAGAGCTACTGTGCACCACTGACCCTCACATACTCTTCCAAAACATGCTTCTTTGGAGAACATCCATTTGAAAACACTCGCCAAATATGAATTTTGAACTTAGCAAACATATTAAAATATGCTTGTGCATGAAAAAATAATTATCTGTCAGTGTTCACAGACACCGTATGATTGCGTGTTAATAATAATGGACCCTGACGTACCTAATGAATGAATCCTGTATGTCAGTGTAACCATCATCGATCAAAACTTTGCTAGCAAGACACTAGTTTGCTTTATCCAGCCCAGATTCTTGGGCTGAAAACTTCCTGGAGTTTAGTGGTGTAAAATGATATGATCGGTAAATAGTAACCATGTATTTTTTTGAATGGCTGTTTTTGCTATAATTTGTTGATTTGAAAAAGAGAGTTCAGAGTTCATATCTTAAGGTTTTCAGCTCTTAAATGGTAAATGAATGTTTGTGTGTATGTGTATATATATATATATATATATATATATATATATATACACACACACACACAGTGGGGCAAAAAGTATTTAGTCAGCCACCAATTATGCAAGTTCTCCCACTTAAAAAAGATGAGAGGCCTGTAATTTTCATGGGTATACCTCAACTATGAGAGACAAAATAAGAAAAAAAAATCCAGAAAATCACATTGTAGGATTTTTAAAGAATTGTATGCAAATTATGGTGGAAAATAAGTATTTGGTCTCCTACAAACAAGCAAGATTGCTGGCTCTCACAGACCTGTAACTTCTTCTTTAAGAGGCTCCTCTGTCCTCCACTCGTTACCTGTATTAATGGCATCTGTTTGAACTATCATTATCAGTCTAAAGAAACCTGTCCACAACCTCAAACAGTCCCACTCCAAACTCCACTATGGCCAAGACCAATATGATGTCAAGGACACCAGAAACAAAATTGTAGACCTGCACCAGGCTGGGAAGACTGAATCTGCAATAGGTAAGCAGCTTGGTGTGAAGAAATCAACTGTGGGAGCAATTGTTAGAAAATGGACAGATAAAAGACCACTGATAATCTCCCTCGATCTGGGACTCCACGCAAGATCTCACCCTGTGTCAAAATGATCACAGGAACTGTGAACAAAAATCCCAGAACCACACGGGGGACCTAGTGAATGACCTGCAGAGAGCTGGGACCAAAGTAACAAAGGCTACCATCAGTAACACACTGTGCTGCCAGGGACTCAAATCCTGCAGTGCCAGGTGTCCCCCTGCTTAAGCCAGTACATGTCAGGCCCGTCTGAAGTTTGCTAGAGAGCATTTGGATGATCCAGAAGAGGATTGGGAGAATGTCATATGGTCAGATGAAACCAAAATAGAACTTTTGGTAAAAACTCAACTTGTCGTGTTTGGAGGAGAAAGAATGCTGAGTTGCATCCAAAGAACACCATACCTACTGTGAAGCATGGGGTGGAAACATCATGCTTTGGGGCTGTTTTTCTGCAAAGGGACCAGGAGACTGATCTGTGTAAAGGAAAGAATGAATGGGGTCATGTATCGTGAGATTTTGAGTGAGCCTCCTTCCATCAGCAAGGGCTTGAAGATTAAGCGTGGCTGGGTCTTTCAGCATGACAATGATCCCAAACACACCGCCCGGGCAATGAAGGAGTGGCTTCGTAAAGCATTTAATCTGGAGTGGCCTAAGCCAGTCTCCAGATCTCAACCCCATAGAAAATCTTTGGATTGAAAGTCCGTGTTGCTGCGACAGCCCCAAAACATCACTGCTCTAGAGATCTGCGTGGAGGAATGGGCCAAAATACCAGCAACAGTGTGTGAAAACCTTGTGAAGACTTAAAGAAAACGTTTGACCTCTGTCATTCATCATAGGGTATATAACAAAGTATTGAGATGAAATTTTGTTTTGACCAAATACTTATTTTCCACCATAATTTGCAAATAAATTCTTTAAAAAATCCTACAATGTGATTTTCTGGAAAATTTCTTTTTTATTTTGTCTCATAGTTGAGGTATACCTATGATGAAAATTACAGACCTCTATCATCTTTTTAAGTGGGAGGCTCCTTGTCCTCCAATTGGTGGCTGACTAAATATCTGTTTGAACTCACTATCAGTTATATATATATATATATATATATATATATATATCCAACACACTATGGTGCATCTCAATAAATTAGTCAAAGGACAAGAAAGTTCATTTATTTCAGTAATTCAACTCAAATTGTGAAACTGAATCGTGTATTAAATCAATTTAATGCAGACAGACTGTGGGAGTAGTTTAAGTCTTTGGTTATTTTAATTGTGATGATTTTGGCTCCACATTTAACAAAAACTCACCAATTCACTATCTCAACAAATTAGAATATGGTGACATGCCAATCAGCTAATCAACTCAAACACACTGTACATCCTGAGCCTTCAAAATAGACTCTCAGTTTGGTTCACTAGGCTTAAGCCAAGTCATGGGGAAGACTGCTGATCTGACAGTTGTCCAGAAGACAATCATTGACACCCTTCACAGGATTGGGTAAGCCACAAACGTTCATTGTCAGATGAAACCACAATAGAACTGTATCCAACTGTTAACAGAAATTTGAGTGGAAGGAAAAAGTGAGTTGGAAGAAAATATGCACAACCAACCGAGAGAACATGTTTGACATCAGCCTTATGAGGATTGTCAAGCAAATTGATTCAGGAATTTGGGTGAAATTCACAAGGTAAATGGAAACTGAGGCTGGGGTCATGTGCATCAGAGAAAACCTCCACACAGCAAGGCATTGTCAAGATTAATTTGGCTACAGTTGTCATCAGATGACAATGATACCTGGGCCAAACACAGAGCTGGCAACTTTTGCCCAGTGGTCCAAAGCCCTCTTTTCAGATGAGAGCAAGTTCTGTATTTCATTTGGAAACCAAGGTCCTAGAGTCTGGAGGAAGGGTGGAGAAGTTCATAGCCAAAGTATTGTCAAGAGGAAAATGAGAAACAAGAGACTAAAAAATGCAGATGAGCTGAAGGCCACTGTCAAAGAAACCTGGGCTTCCATATCACCTCAGCAGTGCCACAAACTGATCACCTCCATGCCACGCCGAATTGAGGCAGTAATTAAAGTAAAAGGAGCCCCTACCAAGGATTGAGTACATATACAGTAAATGAACATTCTTACTGAAAGGCCAACAATTCACTAAAAATGTTTTTTTTTATTGTTAAATGTGAGCCAAAATCATCACAATTAAAATAACCAAACGCTTAACCTACTTCAGTTTCAAAAAGTTTCACAATTTGAGTTGAATTACTGAAATAAATGAACTTTTCCACGACATTCTAATTTATTGAGATGCATTTATTTGTAATTCAAGGCTCAAATTGTGCGACAATTTTGGTAGCATATCCTCCATAATTTAATGCAGACTTCAAGACATATGTTTAGGAGCATTTTGGTGCATATAATTGTTGTAGTGATGTTTTAATTTCTCTAAAACATTCACCAGTCATGTGTCTTCTGTGTCAACAAATTGATATGGTCTGCCGTTCTATCAAAGCTAACTTTATCTTTACATTCTTAAATTTACATGCAGATTTTAGAGCCTTCAAAATAGCGGTCACTCACTCAGTCACTGCTTTCTGCTGTCAGGTGACAGGAGCTAACTACTGACAGCCCCTGCCGTGAGAGATTTGGTATGACATGCAGCAACACCCTTCAATCTCTGTCCAGCGTCGGTAAAATAATTATAATGCTGAAAGTGCTGTGCATCAACACCCAATTGAATCACATATGCAAAATACCATGGTCTAAGACAAAAAGAGTCGTAAACTTTCCCTCAAAAGTGAAAGTCACCATTGGCTCTGTGACCTCCTGGAGGTGTGACCAAAATATCAGATAAAGCTCTCACATCAGTGACTGACAGAGTTTCTCCTGAAGTCCATCACAACCTCTTTTGTCTTACCCACATTTAGGGACAGGTTGTTAGCATCAGACACCATTCAGCCAGCTGTGCCACTTCCTCTCTGTGTGCATTTCATCATTGTTTCAGATGAGGCCTACCAGTTCTGTCATCAGCAAACTTGATGAATGTGGTTGGAAAGCTGGACTTGGCAGTGCAGTCGTGAATCAGCAGTGTGAAGAGCAGAGGGCTGAGGACACAGCCTTGTGGGGCACCTGAAGGCTCAGTGTGGTGGTCAAAGAAACCTGGGCTTCGGCTGACACGGTGAGGTCTTGCAGTTAAAAGTCCAGGCCACAATTGAGGCAGGGAGTGATAAGGCCACTACCAAGGATTGAGTACATATACAGTAAATGAACATTCTTACTGAAAGGAACAATTGTATTGAAAATGTTTTTTTATTGTTAGCCAAAATCATCACAATTAAAATAACCAACAATTTGAGTTGAATTACTGAAATAAATGAACTTTTCCACGACATTCTAATTTATTGAGATGCACCTGTATATATGCAAGGCTCAAAATTGCGACAATTTTGGTAGCATATCCTCCCATAATTTAAAATGTGCGACTTCAAAATATGTTTAGGAGCATTTGTGCGAGTGCATATAATTGTTGTAGTGCGACCTGTTTTAATTTCTCTAAAAACATTCACAGTCATGTGTCTTCTGTGTGCTGATACGGTGATATGGTCTGCCGTTCTATCAAACGTTGCATAACTTTATCTTTACATTCTTAAATTTAATGCAGATTTTAGATTGGTTAATATTAGCGGTCACTCACTCAGTCACTGCTTTCTGCTGTCAGGTGACAGGGAGCTAACTACAGCGGGAGCCCCTGCCGTGAGAGATTTGGTATGACATGCAGCAACACCGTCTCAATCTCTGTCCAGCGTCGGTAAAATAATTATAATGCTGAAAGTTTTTGCATCAACACCCAATTGAATCACATATGCAAAATACCATGGTCTAAGACAAAGAGTCGTAAACTTTCCCTCCAAAAGTGAAAGTCACCATTGGCTCTGTGACCTCCTGGAGGTGTGACCTTTATATCAGATAAAGCTCTCACATCAGTGACCAACAGAGTTTCTCCTGAAGTCCATCACAACCTCTTTTGTCTTACCCACATTTAGGGACAGGTTGTTAGCACCACACCATTCAGCCAGCTGTGCCACTTCCTCTCTGTATTGCATTTCATCATTGTTTCTGATGAGGCCTACCACCGTTGTGTCATCAGCAAACTTGATGATGTGGTTGGAGCTGGACTTGGCAGTGCAGTCGTGAATCAGCAGTGTGAAGAGCAGGGGGCTGAGGACACAGCCTTGTGGGGCACCTGTGCTCAGTGTGGTGGTGCTGGAGGTGTTGCGGCCGACACGGTGAGGTCTTGCAGTTAAAAAGTCCAGGATCCAATTACAGAGGGAGGTGATAAGGCCCAGCAGGTTTGGTTTGTGGATGAGCTGTTGTGGGATTATTGTATTGAATGCTGAGCTGAAGTCGATGAACAGCATTCTTACATAAGAGACTTTCTGTTCCAGGTGAGTAAGAGCTAGGTGGAGGGTGGTGGATATTACATCGTCTGTGGAACGATTTAGATGGTATGCAATGATTAACCTCTCAAAGCAATTCATCATGATTGGGGTCAGTGCTATGGGACACGTGGGGCGACTGCCTGGCTCAGCGAGGTGTTGAAGTTGTCTGTTAGGACATCCGTCAGCTTTGCAGCACAGTCTCAGTACGGTTAATTCTGGTTAGGGTCTTCCTTCCGTTTGGAGATGCAAGTAATTTCTGGGCAGGTGTGTCGTCTTGTTTCTCAAATCATGAGTAGAAGTGGTTGAGTGCATCTGGTAAGGATGTGTCATTGTCACTGGCCTGTGGTGGAGGATTGTAGTCAGTGATGGTCTGAATGGCTTGCCACAGGGTCCGAGATTCTTTACTGTCGCTGAAGTTTTTGTAGATTTTTTTTAGCATACTGATGTTTTGCCTTCTTGATGCCATGAGGCAGATTGGCTCTTGCTTTTTTGGTGGCTGCTTTATCTCCTGATCTGAGTGCTTCATTTCTGGTCTTTAGCAGCCCACGAACCTTTGCTGTCATCCATGGCTTCTGGTTGGCACGTGTGGTGATGGTCTTGGTGACTGTCACATCATCTATGCACTTTTTGATGTAAGCAGTCACAGTTTCAGTATACACCTGCCGGTCTGTGTGGTTGTTGTCGGTGGCCGCCACTTTAAACATGTTCCAGTCTGTATCCTGGAAGCAGTCGTGCAGTGCATCTGCTTTTGAAACGGTTTGGCAAGTTTGAGAAGTGGTCTGTATGCTGGGATTAGCATAACGGAGATGTGGTCTGAGTACCTGAGGTGGCAGCGGGGTTCAGCTGTGTATGCATTTTTCTCTGTTGTATAAACAAAGTCCAGTGTATTGTTTTCCCTTGTTTCAAAGTTCACATGTTGGTAGAACTTTGGCAAAACTGTCTTTTAGGTTTGCATGGTTGAAGTCACCAGCAATGATGAAAAAGCCATCAAGGTTATTTGTTTGTTGTTCGCTGATGGCGCTGTACAGTTCGCGAAGCGCGTCCTTAGCGTTTACACACAGGGGAATGTAAACCGCAACAATAACAATGGCCGTGAACTCCCGCGGCAGATAGAACGGTCGACACTTCACAACCATAAACTCCACTAGCGATAAACAGTGTTTTGATGTTACTGCAGCATTTACACCATTCTTTGTTGATATACACACACAAGCCATCCCCGCGAGTCTTACCAGACAGTGATGAATCTCTGTCCTCTCGGTAGCAGTTTAGCCCGTGCAGCTGAATGGCGGAGTCCGGGATGTTGTCGTTTAGCCATGTTTCAGTGAAAACAAACACACAACAATCCCTTGCCTCATGCTGTGTAGACCGACTGAGTTGAATTAAGTCCAGTTTGTTTTCCAGAGAACGAATGTTTAAGAGCATGAGTGTTGGAAGAGCCGGTCTTGTGGGGTTAGCCCTTAGCCTAGCTCATATACCTCCGCGCTTACTTCCTCTCTCACACCACTTGTGACGCCGTCTTGTGCAGGTTGCAGATTGCCATTCCACTGGCACAACGGATAACCCTGTGATGTCCCCCTCTGCCTGCTAACTTTTTGAAGAGAGAACTACCTCAGCCGTCATCACTGCGCCGCGTGACGCTCTGTTCAATACTTCTCTCCATCATATTGCTCAGTTACCGCTCATGCTCACCGGAAAAGCTAAGTCCACTCAAATAACGCGCCGACAAGAAATATCTATGTAATGTTAGTATACTTGTACTTTTTCCTGTTTGCAGTAGCGCTGCTGTGCAGTCACATGCTGTGGTACAGCTGATCTCCTTCACCGATCTGCTCCCCACTATGCTATGCTCACATGCCCTGATAATACAGCTTATGAGATGCGCGTTTTCCTTTACCACACACACTGAATTGCGCGTGACGTCTCAATGAGGACATAAACACACAAACAACATCTCCAGAACTGCTCTGAGAGTGACTTCATGAGTGTTTCACCGTTTCATTTGAGAAACTATCCTCATATCATATACACACAGGAATGTAAAGGTATTCACGGCAACCCGTCAAAATAAAAGTCAGTTTTTTTTTAATTATCAAATCACTTTTATTGTCACATCACCACAGCACATGTGCCTTGGTGAGTGAAGTGTGTTATGAAATCCTGCTCTGGACATTGCAGCAGAAATATTTGTTCAGCAGAATGTACATACTACTACTAAAATTATGAAAACTTTATTTTTTAGCATGTTTTAATTTTAATAGTAAATTCCCTTTGTTTGCTAAAAAAAGTTTAATTTTCAATAATTTAAAGATAAATTAAATTGATGTTTCATGCCTTCGTTTTATAACCATATACACAACACAAAATTTCTGAGGAAAAAATAAATCATTTCATGAGGGTATTTTATATATAAAAAATATATATATATATTAGGTGAGAGAAAATAAAACATAACTTTATAATTGTAATTTTCTTCAATCATATAATTATTATAACACCTAAAATACATTGCATGTAAAAAGTGTTTGTTTCAGGCAGTTGAAAGGTACACTGTGTGCACATGATCAGGATGGTACCACCTCCGCCTCCACCTCAGAGAAAGAAAAAAGTATAGTTTGCAGGACTATACATTATTTGGATAATGAGTCAAAAACAACAATAACAACAGTTATGTCTGATTCTGTTGCATAGAACTGAATAAAAATAATACATTGAAATTTAATAATAATAAATGATCTGTCCAATTTCCTTTCAATAAAAGTGTGGTTATTTTATTGGCTTGTGTTTTATGCTGGGTGCTACTGTGTAACACTACTCTTGTTTATTGTATTTATTTATTATAATATTTTATGTAAGTTTTTTTGCACAATTTTTTTTTCACCTGTTGTGTATTTATTATTTATTTATTATGTATACATATTTTGTATTTAAATTATACAAGTGCACTGATTGGAAAGGCTTGTTTTGTTTAATAAATGTTTAATTTAAGCAATTTTATGTATCACTTTACTACTTATTACTTGACTTAGATTTTATGAGTTGAAGAAAAAAAAGAGAGAAAATCGGCTAAACATATCGGCCAAAAAATCGGCATCATATATTAGCTATCGGCTGACCTGATTTCTAAATATCGGCATCGGCCAGAGAAAACCCCATATCGGTCAACCTCTAATTTCATCATTAAAGCAACAGAGTTGAGAAATAAAGGGCATGGCTTTAATTTTAAACAGTAGTGTCTGTGATTTAAGGCAGTAATATGATGGTGCTTCTTTACGGTGTTTGAAAATTACTTGTATCATTTAAAAAGTTTTGTCATTCCGCCCACTTGAATAAGATATAATGCAAAAATGCGTAGTTCCAATATTCTTTTTTCTTTCTTAAAAAGCCACGATCTCATAATCTGAGCCAGTGATTCTGTCAGTGAGAAATAAAATATTAAAGATGCTGCTTAAATTAGCTAATGTTTGACCACATTTTTATGTATACTTCAATCTACAAATGCCTCATCTTGTCTTGTCTCTGTAATATTTTATCTTAAAGAACTCACTAGATTCTTTTTTTTCATCTAAGATGATTTTTTTTCCATCTCTATAGTTAATTTAGCAGGCATGTTTACAATACACAATAATATCTACTAGGTAAAACTAATACTCCATATACTTTAACACAATATACTACATGTTTACACACTGCATTCATACCAAGGTTTCATAAATGCTTTTTGCTTGCATAAAACAAGATTATGAATAATTTGATTGTTTACCATTTACCTGAAGTCTTGCCCACGTTTCGTGCTGTAAGATGTAGGAATATTGTGGCTATTTGCTATACTTAAGTCTTAAAAATAACTAAGCCTCTGTGTGGCAAACTTCAGTGATTACCTCTATATATAGTTTATATATATATATATATATATATATATATATATATGTGTGTGTGTATATGTATATATGGCGTGTAAGCTATCACTGCATTCAGTCATGTTTCTCACTATGCAGAACACTAGAATAGAATTTTGTCAGGAATTAGAAAGGTTGTAAAAGCTGTAACCCCAGATGGGAATGATGTTTAGGAGGTTGAGTCTAACAAAGGCCAGCTGACAGAGGTTGTGTAGTTACACCTAACTCCCCTGTAGCAGTAGAAGCACTCTTGTGACTGGTGCTAGAGACTGCAGGTTGATGTATGCCAGTTGATGCAGGTTTGAATTCCACTCAAGTGATTCAAATAGAACCAGTTACATAAATGTTATCCTCTATTGTAGATGTGACCGTCACCTTAATGCAAAATCTGAATTAATCCCCCCCAAAAAATGTCCCAAAATAGAGTTCTGCCTGCCAAAATTAGAAACTAATGAGTCTGTTCTCTCTTTTGAGTCTTAGATGACAGCTGTGGTAAAGCTTCCATCAGGAGAAGATTACTGCCTAATGGTCCATCTTCTGCATTCTGTTGTCCCTCAACAGAGCACATACAGGATCCTTTCAACCAAGGTCTGCCTTAATAAATATGCTTTTCTATATTGTTACGTATCAGCCGACTTTTTTGGTCCTTAAAACATTTAGAACCACTTTCCATCTTTCTTCCAAACATCCTAAACCTCAGATGCCAATTCCAAAGTGCATGCAATTTTAGAACTATTAATCGAGACTTGAGCTGCTGCTATGCATTTTACATTTATATTTATGCATTTAGCAGACGCTTTTATCCAAAGCGACTTAGCTTCATGCTATACATATTTTTGTCAGTACATGTGTTCCCTGAGAATCGAACCCACAACCTTTGGGCTGCTAACGCAATGCTCTAACCACTGAGCCACAGGAACACTAAGCATTTTTTAAATGCGACCTATCATGAAAATCTGACTTTTCCCGTTTATAAGTGCTATAATCAGGTCCCCAGTGCATCTACCAACCAAGGAAATGTGAAAAAGATTAACCCAGTAACTTTGTTTTGTAAGCCTTTTCCTGCAAGTGTCTGAAAAACTAGCACATCTGATTTCGCTCTCCTTGTGATGTTGCAAAGGGATCTCATTATAATATTACCGCCCCTTAATCTGTAAGTTTTCACCCACGACGCCGTCATTTTGATTTTGCAAGCGACAATGGTGTACCAGTTTTAATGCCATGGCAAAAGTTTGAGCAAAACATGCTAACTGCTCTGCCTTTGGCTTTGACAGACGAGCACAGAACACTGTTTAGAATCCCAACCTCAGAGGAGACAAGAGAGCAGCGGATTTATTGATTTATTTACTGTATATTATGCAGCTGCCATACAGATCTAATCTAAACATGCCATTTCTTTCCCAGCTGTTTACCTTCACAGACATAACCGACTGTTTTTGTAACTTGTGTGTTTTAACGTAAACTTGTGTGTGAATGTGAACTTAGGGTGTTTTCACAGCTGACACGTTTCCCCCTTAGCTCGGTTGATTTTGGGCATATGTGAACATGGCAATCGTGCTCCAATCCACGCCAAAACAATCAGTCCGAGATCACCTGAATGCAGAGGTGGAAAGAGTGCAAAAATATTCTACTCAAGTAAAAGTACCATTACATTACTGAAATTTTACTCAAGTACAAGTAAAAGTAGCAGTCTAAAAATATACTCAAGTAAAAGTAAAAAGTAGCTCATTTAAAATTTACTCAGAGTAAAAATTACTTAGTTACATTTCAACAGTGAGAGGGAGGAAAAAATGGGATAGACCAAATGTGTCAAACTCAGTACCTGGAGGGCCACAGCCCTACACAGTGTATATATGACCCTAATTAAACACATCTGATACAGCAAAACTAATCATTTAGGCTTATTTGAAAACTACATGGTGTGTGTGTTGGAGCAGGGTTGGAAATAAACTCTTTAGGGATGTGGCCCTCCAGGAACTGAGTTTGACACACCTGGGATATGGGCCTATAAATCTCAAACTAGGTGTTTTTAATTAAAGGAATCGGTTAATTAGAATAATAAGACATTCAGGCTGTTACCAGGCAAATTAAATCAGTATCAACTAAATTCATATTTGCAATGCAGAGGAAACGCAGAAGCTTCATCTGAAGTGGCATTTAGATATATTTACACTGACATGAATGCATTTAGCCTGCAGTTACAAATGCAGAAATAATGTTTAGATATAAATAAGACATAAAATGTGACCCTGAACCACAAAACCATAAGGGTCAATTTTCCTAAATTGCTATTTATATATACATCATCTGAAAGCTGAATAAATAATATTTCCATTGATGTATGGTTTGTTATTATAGGACAATATTTAAAAATCTTGAATCTGAGGGTGCAAAAAATCCAAATATTGAGAAAATCTCCTTTAAAGTTGTTCAAATTAAGCTCTTAGTTTTGATATATTTACAGTAGGAAATTTACAAAATATATTAATGGAACATGATCTTTACTTAATATGCTAATGATTTTTGGCATAATAAAAATGTATAATTTTGACCCATACAATGTATTGTTGGCTATTGCTACAAATATACCCCAGCGACTTAAGACTGGTTTTGTGCTCCATGCCAGGGTGTCACAAATGTTAAATAGTCATTTGAAATAAAAAAATAAATAAATCAAAAGATACTTTTGTTAAATTAGAACCACCAGTAGGTGTCAGCAAGTCACAGTTAAGAGAGTCATTGGGATTGAACAGAATCATTTAAACGGTTAATTCATTCAGGAACAAAACACCGTCATTGCTCAGAGTCAGAGACGCAAAACTGTGTATGGTGGCTGTGTTTGGAATTATTTTTGTTGTCGAAATAGAGCAAAAACAGGCAATATGGTGTCTAAAACGTAAGTCTCTTAATTAACTTCTTGTTTTTTGAACTGTTGTAAAAAGAAAAACTACAGGCCTATGTAATCATGGTGATTTTTGGAGAAAAACTGCATTATTTCGTGTGATGTTGACTTACTATATTAAATTATATAAATATATACATTTTCTGCTTCTATCTTCAATTTTGTGATCATTCTAAACGCATTTTAACAGACTGAATCATGCAGTGAAAGAAAGAACTCCATATGCAAGCGGATTAGTCTAATCTAACGTTACTAGATTTCACGGCACACTGTTTAGAGTGATTTGTTTGGTTTTTGGCAAAATACTGATAATGCTGTTGTGGCAATTTCTTTCATACAAACATCATCACTGAGTAAGAGACAACTCTTGAGTCCAAATTATAGTAATAAAAGTATTTATTCTCTTGCAAGAGAGATCTCCTCGTCACCAATACACATGAGCTAAGTCAGTGAGGGAAGACAGAGAGAGATAAGAGAAAGCAGTTGCCAGTCTGTTTTATAGTCCCCTCTGCTTCAAGGCTTTCCTTCTCTCCCTCCCTACAGGGAGAGATGTCAGTTCGTTCACCTCTTAATGGTTATACAGAAAAGGCAGGCAAATGCCCCCTTGACCCCCTGACCATCTGCGTTTCCTTACCTCTATCACTTCTCAATCATAGTAAATCATCACACATAGAATGCTTTTCTAACTACGAGTGAGAAAACATATAATGCATACATCTGAAATGTATGTTTCACGGTTTGATTACTACCCATAAGGAAATTTCCATCACAATGCCAAACCGCACATCGTTGAAACAACAATTACTATATTATCGCAGATGATATTGCGCACCACTGTCTTTTTGGCTCATTTGTGCAAAACCTTTTGTTAAACTGTTAAAGCTTCATTTTAACCATCAATGCAACGATGCAAGTATTTACCTTACGTTACCTCTACATGCTTGCGAAGGGTTGATGTCGAGATGTTATAAGCTGCTAGTTCGGTCTCCCGAGGCAAACACAGCTTACACTGCATAATAGACCATGAATATATGGCCAGGGATTCACTTAATTTCCTTCGAATTCAACTTCAGCAGAGTACGACGGGGTTTGGTTTTCAGCTGGGTCTGCACCAATAACGCCTGTCTAGTCCGTCTGCATCTTTCTTGTGATTTTAGCGCCAGTTTCTTCTTCTGCCCATTATTTACTGCAGTTGTTTCCACGGAGCGATTTTGTTTTACTCAGTTATTAATCGGTTTTAAAATGTAGCGAAGTACAATACTTCACACAAAATATACTTAAGTAAAAGTAAAATTACAGATTAAAAATATTACTTAAAGTACAAGTACACAAAAAAGCTACTCAATTACAGTAACACGAGTAAATGTAATTTGTTACTTTCCACCTCTGCCTGAATGGGTCAACGTACCAACATACCAAGCTATAGCACAATGTATGATGGGTAATTTCGTAAGTTCCGTAAAAAGCATTAGCTTTGTTGTTTTGCTAATACCTCAAAATGAACCTGTGAATGTCTGGGTAAGCATGTCTTTGCCATGTGCACTTTTTCATTTTATTATACCGTCTTATTGCTCTTCTTAGTAGGTGCATTTTAAAATGTTTTCCCGATAAATCCTGGACTCCTGCTCAAAATGAGAATTTAATATAATGACAGCTACAAAACAACAACAATAAGCCAAAATTGCTGATTTTCTCAAAATTAAATAAAATTCACATCAGCCTCTACTCTGTTCCAGTTTAAAAAATACTAATGAGTATCTTAAGTAGCAATTACAAACACAATGTGACTAAACCTATTACTCAAAGACTACATTTCACTTTCTGTTGATGTCCTGACTTAATTATTCACAGCAGGGTGGAGCAAGTTAGGCCTTGAATTTAGTAACTTAGAAACATTTTGCTGCTGCCAAAACAGGATCTCCAAGACCTTTGACCAATTTTGGACAATCCCTCAATTTATCAATATTTCTGGGTTGTTTTCATGGCAATATTTCAGGTTATGCCATAGCATCTCAACTGGTTTAAGAAAATGTATTTTCTTTTTCAGACATTCTTTAGTTGAATTACTTGTGTGCTTTGAGTCGGTTTTGTTATATTACCCAGTCTCTCTAAAGGTAATTAAGATCATGAACAGCTAGAGTTGCCACCTTCAGCGAGTCAAAGTAAAGGACACACATTCACCCACACAGAACTGGAATTATTAAGCGGAAAAAGAAACAATTATTTATTTATTTGTACTATTCCCATTTCTAAAAACTGTCCACAACAGAGCTCTTGTTTCTATTGTGTCCCCAGCAGAAAGTTGGGGACACTATTGTGTCCTTTTTTTTCTTCATCTTCCAATTAGGCTAAGATTACCTGTTTCTGTTCAACACACCCTAATTAATTGTCATGGTTCTTGCATTCCATGAAGTATGCATTCACTGAGAGAAGCACTTGATCTCTAATACTCTAATACTTTTTTCTTCCTCTCCCCCTAATCTTTTTTTTTAGATAGAGATTAAGATGAAGAAGACTTCAGCTATACAGTGGGAGAAACTGCAGGGAGAATGCACACTTTCTAACATGAAGCACTTTACTCCCAGTCAGTACTGAAAAGCACACTGAATCATGCTATCATTTTCTCTCATGTTTATGCCAAAGTGCGCTGAGACAGTTTATTGTTGTTATTTTACCTCTTTCTATCTACTTCCAAATTTATTAGACCAGTACCCATCATCCTCCCACTACACACGCAACTGGGACAAGGTGGTAGGTGAAATAAAGGAGGAGGAAAAGAACGAGAAGCTGGAGGGGGACGCTGCTCTCAACAAGCTGTTTCAGCAAATCTACTCGGGTGGCTCCGACGATGTCAAGCGAGCAATGAACAAATCCTTTGTAAGTACTTCAGGGTTGTATAAAGATGTGAAAAGATTTTGATATCTCTTTTGATGTTATGTCAACTGTCCACATTTTGTAAATGGTATTAATTTGTGTGAGATTTAGAAAAGTAAACCGGATAAAGAGCCCCCAAAACCAAATTAAGATTTGTTTTGACTGAAATTATGTAGAAAACAATCTCTATGACTGTTAGAAGTTTGATAACTGTGGGGAAAAAAGAAAATTTATTTAATTGTCCAGTTCTATCAATCCTTGGTCAATTAACAAGATTCCATGTATTTATACTTTAAAGAAGGATAGCCTACGCAAATTTGAGCTGCTGTCGTTTATGCAACAAATTACACACTTGTCTTTATTTTAAACCATTCACTTGTCACCATTCTATTTTCATTTAATTTTAAACCAACTTTCAGCTGTAAAGTTGCACATTTTCAATATTCTCCCATAGATGGAATCAGGAGGCACAGTCCTCAGCACCAATTGGATGGATGTTGGTAAAGGGAAAGTAGAGATGAACCCACCTAACGATGCAGAGTGGAAAAAGTATTAAAAGCAGTAAATGACATCTTGCATCAATTGTTCTAATGTCTTTATGCCCTCCTTCATTTGGTCCTTTTTGCCTTAACAATTCACACTCTCTCTTTTGTCAGTCCCAGAATAGTCCTGGACTAAAATGAGACCATAATGGAGTTTAAAATGTAAGGTTCTCTGTCTCAAATTAGTTTTAGTCTGGAAACAAACTAGCTTATTACATTTTAAACAATCACGCATGTTTAAACATTGCATTAAAACAACTAAGCATTGAGTATCTTTACTAAAAACATGCTTTGGCCACACTGAATATGTTAGATCTCCACATGTGAACATCTATACTTCAATTAATAGTGATCACTGTTTTAATGTACTTCATGCTTTCCTAAATATGATTTCATTATGCTGCAAATAAAATTTTCTTGTTCTCTGGTTGGGTGCCCTTGGTCTTTTCCATATAAATTTTGTCCATCATCAAATATATATATATATGCCTTTATTTAACCAGGAGAGAACCTCACTGAGATTAAAAATCTATTTTCCAGGAGTGTCCTGGCCAAGATAGGCGGCCCAGTTATACAAATACACGTACAACAAAAAACAGTACATCACAACAATAAAATATAGCATTAGAAGCATTTGCAAATCATTAAATCATTTTCTATTGGACGCAAAAGTGTTTTAAATTTACTAAGAGACACCAACTGATTTAGCTGCAGTTTCATTTGAAGAGAGTTCCAGTCTGACGGTGCAGCATATTCAAATGCAGTTTTACCTAAATTAGTTAACAACCACTTTTTGGTGAATCAAACAACAGAGATAAGATGGCAAAAAACCCAGAATAGCTTTGTAAATCAATAAATACCAATGCATTTGCCTTCGAACAGCAAGTGAAGACCAGGCAACTCTATTATATAGTATACAATGATGTGTAGAAAATTTACAATCCGTAATAAATCTTAAAGCACCATGATACACAGCTTCCAGAGAGGCAAGAAGATAAGAAGAGGCATGCTGATACACCACGTCCCAATAGTCAAGAATCGGTAAAAAAGTTCCAGACACAAGCTTCTTCCTTGCATTAAATGAAAAGCAAGACTTGTTTCTGAAATAAAATCCTAGCTGCTTCTTCAACTTTAATCGCAAATAATTAATATATGAATCAAAACGTAGTTTGTCATCAATTATGATGCCCAGATACTTATACTCTGACACTAATGCAATCAATTTTCCTTGCAGAGTTCGGAGAACAACAGAACCATCCAAAGAATTTCTAGAGTTTGATAACCACATAAATTTAGTTTTCTCAACATTTAAGACCAACTTCAAAGTAAAAAACCTTGCTTGAATAATATCAAACGTTGATTGTAAGTCAACCAAAGCTTGTTGTTTTGTAGGAGCAGAACAATAGATGACAGTGTCATCTATTGGACATGTAGTAGATGTCATTGACATGTCATAGATGTCATTGTCATTGTCATGACATTCAGTAGATGTCATCTAAATGTAATGTTAATGTTGAAAATGTAATTAATTTCTGTTAAACAAAGGCTGAAAATACACTGAAACAGACATTTTGGTAACACTTTACAGTAAGGTTCCATTAGTTAAACTTATTTAATATATGAACAAACAATGAACAATACATTTATTCCAATATGTTAATCTGTGTTTGTCAATGAAAATAGTCATTCATTGTTAATTCATTAAGTCACAGTACATAATGTACATACTAATGTTAACCAGCACAACCTTGTTTTAATAATGCAGTAGTAAGTTTTGAAGTTAACATTAACTAAGATTAATTCATAGTTCATGTTAAGTAAAGTAGTTAACGAATGTTAACAAATTAACCTTATTATGAAGTGTTACCGAAATGTAATTAACAAAAATGGATTTCGATGGAGTTTGTCTGCTAACCAATCTCAAGTATTTGTGAAATATTTACAGCATAATTTGTACTATCACAAGTGCAATGATTTCTTTTTTTACAAAAGTATAAGAGTAATTAGAACACCTATGAAATGAATACTATGAATGAATAAGGAAGTAAAGTGCATAAGATTGAAAATGCAAGTGATTAAGTTAGAAGTTACTATGGCAGAGTTACATTACGTTATGTTATCGGCCCAGACCTGTAAATCTTCTGGAATGCAGTTGCTGGAAAAATGATGCAGGAGTCAGGATGATGACTGACTGCGTGATGTAGCCTATTCTTGCCAGCTAAAACGGTGGGCTGGCAGATGGGGTATTTCCTGCAGACAAATGCTTTATTCTTGATTATTTCTATTTTTTTTTTTTTTACATTAACTGTGCACATGCATTTTACATGCAACAAATGATTGATCAGCCTTGTTCAAGCATATTTAATTTATCTGCTCAGATCATTTCAATGGTATCATCCACCTCATGGAAGGCCAAAATATTCCACTAATTTAGTATTTAATATATCTTTTCAAGGGACAATAAAATAGAAATTAAACTTTGATATATTTTAGAGTAGTCAATGTGCAACTTGTATAGCTGTAAATATTTACTGTCCTCTGAAAATAACTCAACATTCAGCCAATATTGCCAAAAAAGCTGGCAACAAATCCGAGTACACCCTAAGTGATAAGAGCTATACACTGTTTAACCATGCAAAGCCACATGTCCTATTCATCATGTTCATGTTTTGTTTGCTTGACAGGACCATACAAATTTGTGTATCTTGCTTTAGAGCAGTTAAAATTGTTATTTGAGTACAATTCTCTCATACTGACCACTGGGTGTTCAACATGGCACCTCATGGCAAATAACTCTCTGAGGATTTGAGAATTAGAATTGTTGCTCTCCACAAAGATGGCCTAGGCTATAAGAAGTTCAGCAACAGCCTGGAACTGAATTACAGTACAGTGGCCAGGGTCATACAGAGGTTTTCCAAAATGGGTTTAACTCGGAACAGGCCTTGCAAGGGTCGATCGAAGAAGTTCAGATTCTGAAGCAGAAGATGATGGCCTCCCTTCAGAAACTGTTTTCCAACATAACCACCCCAAACGCACCGTCAAGATGACAACTGCTTTGTTGTTGAAGGTGAAGGTGATGGCGTGGCCAAGTATGTCTCCAGACCTGAACCCTATGGAGCACATGTGGGGCATACTCAAGCGGAAGGTGGAGAAGCACCGTGTGTCTAACATCAGCAGATGTTATTACGGAGGAATGGAAGAGGATGCCAGCAACAACCTGTGCAGTTCTGGTGAATTCCATACCCAGGAGGATTAAGGCAGTGCTAGATAACAATGGTGCCCCTACAACATATTGACACTTTGGACACAGTTTTGACATGCTCACTTATGGTGTACTCGTTTTTGTTGCCAGTTATTTGGACAATAATGGTTATATGTTGAGTTCTATTTAGAGAACAGTAAATTTGGACTTCTATACAAGCTGTACATTGACGACTATAAAATATATACAAGTTTATATATAAAGCCGATTAGTCACCAGAAGAAACGGACGTCAGCTTGTGAGTGTGTCTTTAATACTTGTTCATAGATCTGTTGTTTAAATTATTTACTTGCTCCTAGGAAGGAATATTTCGTTTCCTACCTATTTGTAGTCTGCATTTTCGTTGGTTGAATAGTTTTGATTGCACTTACTGGTAAATATAATCATTTGCGCCTCCATTGCTCCTTGGGCAAGGTGTTAGTTTAAGTCTCGAGCCATTAGCACTCTGTTAGGCTTATTGGCTGGGCTAATCAGAAGCCGTTCACAGCTGTTTTCACTCTATTCTCTTAACTAGACTGTGTATTTATTTGATGTCCGAGGCTGACGCGAAGCGTCTGCGGAAGCGTTCAGCATCCTCGTGTGAAGACAGGCGAGTGTAAAGACAAGCGACTTTTTCCTGTGCGACTTCACCGAGCAACGACACCGCAACGCATTCAGGTATATTTTTCCTCCCTTCCCTCACACACTCTCCTTTGCTATCCTCTATACTTCCACCTCTATCATGTGTTTCAAAACCATTCCGGTTGTCTCTCGACCACGCTCTAACATCACACGCATGAGCGACGCGTAATCCTGCTAACCTGCGCCCCATCTCTACATCTTCTACTACACCTCTTTCTTTCTCTATGGCTCTCTGGAATTGTCAGTCAGCTGTCAACAAAGCAGACTTAATTTCCGCTTTTTCTTTACAATCCACTCTCAGCATCTTGGGCTTGACTGAGACCTGGATTCGTCCAGAAGACTCAGCAACTCCAGCTGCCCTCTCTAACCATTTCTCTTTCTCTCACACCCCACGTCAGGTTGGCCGGGGTGGGGGCACTGGTCTGCTCATTTCAAATAATTGGAAATACTCAACCCACTCGCCCCTATGCAATTACAACTCATTTGAATCCCATGCGATTACTGTAATGGCTCCTATAAAACTCCAGATTGTGGTAATCTACCGTCCCCCTGGTCAAATTCTAGCCCCCTTCCTAGAGGAGCTGGATGGGTTGCTGTCCTCTTTCATGGAGGATGGAACTCCACTCTTAGTTTTTGGCGATTTCAACATTCATCTAGAAAAGCCTTATGCTACAGACTTTCATTCGCTCTTAGCTTCATTTGATCTCAAACGCCTTACCACTACTAGCACTCACAAATCAGGCAACCAACTTGATTTAATTTACACGATTGTACTGCAGATAACATTCTGGTACAACCACTACATATCTCTGACCATTTCTTCATTAAATTCACATTACACTTTGCTACCAGGGTGCCACCAACCCCTTACGGTTACTTTTAGACAAAACCTCGCTCCCTTTCTCCCTCACGTCTTTCCTCTGTAGTATCCTCCTCTCTTCCCTCACCTACCAATTTCTCATCTCTGGATGTGAATACTGCTACTGATACTTTATGCTCTACTTTAACCACTTGTCTAGATGACATTTGTCCTCTCTCCTCCAGGCCAGCATGGACTGCCCCTTCTAACCCCTGGTTATCTGATGTTCTTCGTGAACATCGGACCACCTCCGGCGGCAGAGAAAATGGCGAAAATCAAGCGAGCCGTCGGACCTGAGTATGTATCAATCGTTTCTTTCATCTTTCTCTGCTGAAGTCCACACTGCCAAATCGTCACATTTCCATAACAAGATCAACAATGCTCCAGATATGCGTGATCTCTTCAGAACATTTAATTCTCTCCTCTGTCCCTCTCCACCACCTCACAGCTGATGACTTTGCAACTTTTTTTACAAACAAAACTAAAACAGTCAGCAGTCAGTTTTCACCTCCACTCACACAGGACCCCCAAACAACTAGATCCACTGCTCAAACTCCCATCTTCTCCTTCTGTCCCCTCACTGAGGCGGAAGTATCCAAACTTCTCCTCTCCAGCCATCCTACAACATGTCCTCTAGACCCTATCCCCTCACACCTTCTCCAAGCAATCTCTCCCGCACTCCTACCAGCACTCACACACATTATCAACACATCTCTCCTCACAGGCATCTTCCCCACTGCATTCAAGCAGGCTCGGGTAACCCCACTGCTCAAAAAACCTACATTAAACACTTCTCTTTTAGAAAACTACAGACCTATCTCTCTCCTTCCATTCATTGCCAAAACACTCGAGAGTTGTCTTTAACCAGGTCTCATTGTTTCTTTCACAGAACAACAAACTGGACACTAAACAGTCAGGTTTCAGGAGTGGCCATTCAACTGAGACTGCGCTACTATCGGTCACTGAAGCCCTGTGAATTGCAAAAGCCAATTCCAAATCATCAGTCCTCATTCTGCTGGATCTCTCTGCCGCTTTTGACACTGTCAATCATCAGATCCTCCTGTCCACCCTCTCATCACTGGATATCACTGGGATTCCACTTCGCAGGTTTGAATCCTATCTCTCTGGTCGGTCTTTCAGGGTGGCATCCAAAGCACATAAATTGGTCACTGGGGTTCCCTAGGGATCGGTTCTTGGACCCCTCCTCTTCTCCACATACAGTACATCACTGGCTCCCATCATACAGGCACATGGCTTCTCCTACCACTTCTATGCTGATGACACACAGCTCTATCTCTCATTTCGACCAGATGATCCAACGGTAGCTGCACGGATCTCAGGCTGCCTGGCGGACATCTCGGCATGGATGAAAGAAAACCATCTACAGCTCAACCTGGCAAAGACTGAGCTTCTTGTCTTCCCTGCAACTCCAACTCTACAGCATGATTTCACGATTCAGTTAGGTTCGTCAACAATTACCCCATCAGCTTGGTCAGAAATCTTGGTGTAATCTTCGATGACCAGCTGACCTTCAAAGAGCACATTGCAAAGACTGCTCGATCTTGCAGGTTTGCACTACACAACATCAGAAAGATCAGGCCCTTTCTGACAGAGCATGCTGCACAACTTCTTGTCCAGGCCCTTGTCATTTCTAGACTGGACTACTGCAATGCTCTTCTAGCTGGACTTCCATCAAACACAATCAAACCTTTACAAATGATTCAGAATGCAGCGGCACGACTGGTCTTCAACGAGCCCAAGAGAGCCCATGTTACACCTCTCTTTGTCTCCTTGCACTGGCTACCAGTTGCAGCTCGCATCAGTTCAAGACACTGATGCTTGCATATAGAACAATCACAGGCTCAGCACCCACCTACTTCCACTCACTATTACGAACTTACATCCCCTCCAGAAGCCTGAGATCTGCTAGTGAGCGACGCCTCGTGGTACCATCACAGAGAGGCTCAAAATCACTCTCCAGAACATTCTCTTTCACCGTTCCTGGCCGGTGGAATGATCTTCCCACCCCCATCCGGAATGCTGGATCCCTGTCAATTTTCAAGCAACAACTGAAAACTCATCTCTTTCAACTCTACTTGACTATATAAAAAAAAAAAAAAACTCTTTCACTTTTTCAAAATCTTCATCTTTCTCTTTATCTTTCTCTCCTTCCCTTGCTAGCTTGTACTTATTTGAACAATGCCTGAGACTTGGTGTTATTGGCACTTCCTCTGTATGTTTGCCTCTTCAAGATTAATCGCTTTATGTACTCCCCAATTGTAAGTTGCTTTGGATAAAAGCGTCTGCTAAATGACTAAATGTAAATGTAAAATGTAAATGTTTAATTTGTGCAGTACTCTCACTTGATAAATTATACTAAAATGTTTGCTGAAATGTGAGTGGTGTACTCACTTTTGTGAGATCCTATATGAGGAATGCCAAAATATTAGTTGTCATTGAAGTATATTTACTTATTTAGTAATCCACTATTTTGTAGAGACAGGTCAAATGGCAATTTCCCTGAGCCAAATTACGGCACAGCAGATGAAAATCAAATCACTTTTATTGTCACATTACCACAGCACGTGTGCCTTGGTGAGTGAAATTCTTGAGAGCGTGCTCCAGACAGTGCAGAAACAATTTACAGATAGACAGTACATACTTACACAGAAGACAATTTGCGGAATGCACGTACACACAGTGTGCTATTAGACATACTTGCAGTTATCAATACACATTATACACAAAATGTACACATTTTACATTATGTACACCTATATACACAATGGTATGTAAAAAACAAATTAAAAATAAAAGTTGCAGCAGATTTACATAGGCCGGATACGCAATGTCATAGATGTGCGTTGCATGGTATCCAGTGGTAGCAAATAGGTTGTTGTGTTAGTGCAGTGTGTGTGTGTAGTCCAGTTGAACTGTGTTAAAGTGCAGTGCATATTGTAAAGTGGGAGTGTGCTGTAGGGTGTATTAGTTTTTTTCTGTTCATTAGCCTGATAGCCTGAGGGAAAAAGCTATCCCTCAGTCGGCTAGTGCGGGATCGGATGCTGCGGAGACGTCTCGTTGAGGGCAGCAGAGAGAGCAGTCTGTGGGACGGGTGGCTGGAGTCTTTGATAATCCTCCGGGCTTTCCTCATGCACCGCCTGGTGTAGATGTCCTGGAGGGAGGGAAGCTCACCTCCAACAATGTGGCGGGCAGTTCGCACGACCCTTTGCAGAGCTTTGCGGTTGCCAGCGGTGCTGTTTCCAAACCAGGCAGTGATGCAGCCGGTCAGAATGCTCTCCACAGTGCAGGAGTAGAAGGATCTGAGGATGCTGGGGCCCGTTCCAAACTTCCTCAGCCTTCTCAGGAAGAAGAGGTGCTGATGTGCCGCCTTCAGCACTGCGTCTGTGTGAGCAGACCATGTGAGATCCTCGGTGATGTGAACGCCGAGGAACTTAAAGCTGTTTACCCGCTCCACAGGTATCTTGTCGATGGTGATGGGTGTGTCTTCTGTGCTCTGTCTCCTGAAATTCACCACCAGCTCCTTGGTCTTGTCGATGTTGAGTGTGAGGTGGTTCTCCTGACACCATTTAGTCAGGGTACTCACCTCCTCTCTGTAGGCCGTCTCATCGTTGTCAGTGATCAGGCCTATCACCGTTGTGTCATCAGCAAATTTGACGATGACATTGGAGCTGTGTGTAGCTGTACAGTCATGTGTGTACAGGGAGTACAGGAGTGGGCTGAGGACGCAGCCCTGCGGTGTACCAGTGTTGATGACCAGGGGAGATGAGGTGTTGTTGCCCATTCTGACCACCTGACTTCTGCCTGTCAGGAAGTCCGGGATCCAGCTGCACAGAGATCTGTTCAGTCCCAGAGTCTGGAGCTTCGAAACCAGTGTGGCAGGCACTGGTGTTAAATGCTGAACAATAATCCACAAACAGCATCCTCACATAGGTGTTCTTATTTTCCAGGTGGGAGAGAGCAGTGTGCAGGGTGAAGGCAATAGCATCGTCTGTGGAACTGTTACTGCGATATGACAATTGTAGTGGTTCCAGTGAAGCAGGCAGCACAGAGCAGATGTAGTCTCTGACAAGCTTCTCAAAACACTTGCTGAAGATGGGGGTCAGAGCAACGGGCCTCCAGTCATTCAAGCATGTGATTTTATTTTTCTTCGGTATGGTAAGATTGAAAATGTCTGTAAAAACCCCAGCTAGTTGGAAAGCGCATGCTTTGAGCACACCATTGAGTATGCCATCCGGGCCCACTGCTTTTTTGGATGTTCACCCGTTTGAAGGATCGGGTTACATCCACAACAGAAAGCGAGAGTGGACTCACCTCTTCTGCAGCAGCTGTGGGAGCGCTCTCTGTGTGGGCGGTGTTGTCAGCCTCGAAACGAGCATAAAAAGTGTTGAGCTCATCCGGTAGAGAGGCGGCAATGTTCACAGTAGCTGGTTTGTTCCGTTTAAAGCCTGTGATGTTGTTGATACCCTGCCACATGCTTCTTGGGTTGTTGTTGTTGAATTGTTCCTTAACTTTGTTTTTGTATTGTCGTTTGGCGGCTTTGATGGATCTCCTGAGATCGTAACTGGCTTGTTTTCGATCGTCAGTGTTTCCGGATTTAAAGGCAGATGTCTGCGCTGACAAGGCTGATCGAACATCGCTGTTAATCCATGGTTTTTGGTTGGGGTAGATGCGGATTATTTTAGTCGGAACTACATATTCTATACACTTCCTGATAAAATATGTTACAGTATCTGAATACGCCTCTATGTCGTCATCAGATGCTGCCCGGAACATGTTCCAGTCCACGTGATCAAAACAGTCCTGTAGTATAGAGTCCGATTGGTCCGACCAGCATTGGATTGTACAGAGGGCGGGTGCTTCATGTTTCAGTTTCTGCCTATAAGCAGGAAGGAGCAGAACGGAAGAGTGATCCGATTTGCCGAAAGGTGGGCGGGGGAGGGATTTGTATGTGTCCCGGAAGGGGGAGTAACAATGGTCCAGTACACGATCTCCACACGTGTTTATGGTGATGTGTTGAAAGTATTTTGGAGCTATTGTTCTGAAGTTGGCTTTATTGAAGTCCCCCGTAACAACAAAAGCTGCATCTGCGCCATGTTCCTGTGTGGCTCAGTGGTAGAGCATTGCGTCAGCAGCGCAAAAGGTTGTGGGTTCGATTCCCAGGGAACACACACTAATACTAATGAAAAATGTATAACCTGAATGCAATTGTAAGTCGCTTTGGATAAAAGCGTCTGCTAAATGCATAAATGTAAATGTAAATCTGGGTGCACAGTTTCCTGCTCAATTATATTCCCATACAGTTCCTTGAGTGCCTGGTCTGTGTTGGCTTGAAGGGGAATGTAAACAGCCGTGATTATGATCGCTGAAAATTCCCTCGGTAGCCAGAATGGTCGACACAGAAGCATATGAAATTCCAGATCAGGGGAGCAGAAGGATTTAATAGTCAAATAACTGACATAAATAATAAAATATTTGACAAATTTAATTTGTCAAATAACTTCAGAAAGATGGCAGCAGCATTGTTAGTTTTACACAGAGATTGGTTGGTCTACTTGTACAATCTGTTGACTGGCATATAATGTAAAAATAACCACACAACATAAAATTCACAAATACAATAATAATAATAAACATTTGAAAAATAAATCACAATCGCAATATAAAAGAAACAACCAAAATGACAGCACAGCAATTCTTTCCCCTACATATTTTCCAAATAATATAAAAAGCTACCCCATTTCTGATTGAAAGTACAGTATAGATTGAGTCCTGAAGTCTTGCCTGCATTAGTTTGTATGATGCAGCAGAAGTCATTCGTTCAATTCACTCCTTAAAAGAGGGAGTGTCAGAGTTCTTCCAATCTCGCAGCCATAATACATCCTGCAACAGTCAGCCCAGCCTGTGCTTTAGATCACCAAGAAGACAAAATCTTGGTGAATAAAGTTGCCGCAGCCATTCCTTGATGTTCTGAATAACTCTTGTCCAAAATAGAGCCACCCAATGGCAGCTGCACATTAACTGTAAAAAGGTTCTAACAGAATTACCATACTTCCAACCTGTGGCGTAGCGTCTGGGCATGGAGGGTATGCATATGCATAAGGGAGATATTCCAAAGTCTCAGCTTTCAAAATCTGTCAGTTTTATAGCGAAATACAAACAATATGTGGGCTATATTGCAATAATGTGTTTGTCACACTCTAATGTGGTGTGACAGATAGCTGTATTAGCTTCAGTTTAAGCGGCATGTGAGTCAATCATATTCCCGATTACAATAACAAATTAAAGCTGCAAGCAGCGATGGAAGGGACCTCGCACCCGGATCACCGCCGACCGGTGGCTTCAGAAAGACAGGGAACGGTGAGCAATATGCATTTAAAAATGCAAATATAGAGGAATATGTCAAAGTCATTTATATGTGCCAAACCTGCTGGTGGCGTTATGTCCATAACTGAACATTAACATATAGATGTCTTCAGGGTAGCACCTTTATCGAACATATGAAGTTTGGTGCAGATTGAACATAGTATGTTTGAGTTAGTGTAAAGCCTGACACATCCTGTTGTCAACAGATGGCGCTATGGTTACTAAAGGCCAATATCTGAATATTGGCCTTTAAATGTCTTCAGGGCAGGAGTCTTACAAAATATGTGAAGTTTGGTGCAGATTGGACATTGCATGTTTAAGTTAGTGTAAATCAAGCCATTTCCTGTGGCCAGCAGGTGGCGCTCTGATTATAATGGAATATTCGTATTTAGATGTGTTCAAGGCTGGATTGTTATCGAACGTGTGAAGTCTGGGGCAGATCGGTTATTGCATGGCTGAGTTACAACAACTTTTATTCCCATGGCGAGACATTGAAATTTGTGATGCCGCCAAGGACACGCCCATTAGCGAAAACTCAAGCTCTTCGCAATTTAACATCACAAAGGCCTTTGGATTAAACTGACCTAAATATTATGTTAATGTCATTAAATCTCTAGGAGGAGTTAGTTACAGAGTAAAACATGTCACTTCCTGTTGCCAGCAGGTGGCGCTATGACTATAACTGAATATGGTCACTTAGATCTCTTCAGGTCAGGATTCTTATCAAGCGTGTGAAGTTTGGTGTAGATCGGACATAGCATGCCTGAGATATAACAACTTCCTGTTTCATGGCGAAACATCAAAATTTGACAGGACGCCACGGACACGCCCTCCGATGAAAACTCTAGATCTTCGCAATTTAACGTCACAAAGGGCTTTAGATTGTAATGACCAATTTTGGTGTTCATCCGAATAAATCTCTGGGAGGAGTTCGTTAAAGTATGACACCTGCAAATGGCAAAAATGTCACTAAATATGACGAGAAAATTCAAAATAACCGACTTCCTGTTGGGTTTCTGATTTCGTACCTGGAGACTTTCTCATAGGCCTTTCCCCATCCAATAGTCCATCCTTTCCTCACTGTTCTTTAGGTGTCGCAGGAATTGAGAAATAGGGAAAGAAGGAACAACAATAGCAGACTATATTTGAACAGAGGATACAACCCTAATGTTTGCAGACTCTACAACAAATACTGCTCTGTGCCGTTGGTCTCTCTTGTTTGTGTTTCTTTCTTCCTCTGTGCAGATACCACTTGATGGCTGTCCTGAGATCCATATGCACCACCCTTCTCACCTGCGGATGAAGCCACAACCTCTAGAAGACAACTAGACCCATTGCCGAGCCAACTATCACACAAGAAAGAGAAAAGAAAGAAGAAGAAAAAAAATACACAACGCAGAGACTCACATACGGGAACTTCAGTCATCCGTCAACATGATCAAGATTTTCGTACTCTTGATCTCTGTTGATTGGCAGAGATTCAAAGAACGCCTGGCCCAGACGTTGATTCAAAGAACCCCTGGCCAGACGTTGATTCGTTAGGGTGATTGGATTAGTGTCTATCTTTCGGAGCCCCCTGGCCCAGACGTGGAATCGTTAGTTTGATTGGATTAGTGTCTATGCATTTGATTATGTTGATGAGATTAGAACCACGGGAAGTTTAGCAACAAAAACTAACGCCTCCCTCATGTGCTCCACCTCCAAAAGTCCCTCCTCCAAAAATGCCTATAAGATACCATGTAAAGTTACTTAAGATTGAGATTTCGATGACTGCAGCTACCAACAGCTTGTGTTCTCAATAAAAAGAATCCTGCTGACGATACAATCCGATTTCTCCTGGTCTTCTCTTCTGAGTTTTCTACACTTTAGAAGAACCAAGTTCACAACAGAATCTTTAGTAGTTTGTGCATTATCCCCAGGCAAATTACCTATGCAAATTAGCATGCTCAAAGACAAAGTGTCATAAACTTTCCCTCCAAAAGTACAAGACACCATTGGATCGTTGACACCCCAGAGCTGTGAAGCTCTCACATCAGTAGCCACGTTTACACTTTTTTGTCATTCCGATTAAAATAATTGAAAGATTCGGTGAACTGTTTACACGAGACATTATCTAATCTAATATGGTGTTTACATGTGCCTGTGCTTTCGATTTTAGGATACGATAATAGCCTACAGCAGGCATCCTCAAATCTGGCACACTCCTGCAGAGTTTAGCTCTAACCATAATCAAACACACCTGAGCATGCTAATCAGTCTTCAAGATCATTAGAAAATCACAGGTAGGTGAGTTTGATCAGGGTTGGAGCTAAAATCTGCAGCAGATTTGGCCCTCCAGGGAAAGATTTGAGTAACCTTGGCCTACAGTGACAACAAAAACAAGTCACCAGAGGAAAAAATGCCCGTATTTACATTAATATTTTTAATAGCTGCTTGCATTTGCTTAGAATAAACAGTTAATATTTGAATCCCTTGCGTTCATTCGAGCGCTCAGTCATATGGCCAGAACCCGATCATAGAAATCATACGCCCCTCTGTTATGCAGCTCTGAAATGAATTGTACTCTGATACTACAAAGTTTTTACTGTAGGCTACTTAAATGGAACAAATACACAATTTCTTACCAATATTTGCTGAACAATGAATCAAAGGAGCAGTGCTTTATGAACACAGGAAGTGATTGCAAATATCACACATAACAAACGTGTTTTCGTACAATATTCATGGCGTGAATCGTATAAATTCAAGCTATTCCGATGATCGGAAATTATGAATTTTTAATGTATATAAATGACAAAGGCAAATTTTGATCAAGCTATTTATTTTCATTGAGCTATACTTTCAAGGTTTCTTTATTTGTCACATAATAAATTATACAGGGTATAATTAAAAGTGAAATGGGCCATCAACCTGTCCATACATAACATACATATATGACAAGGGGGTAGACAGGACAGGAAGACAGGGAATTGAAGAAAAATACAGCATAACATGAGGAAGGTGAGGAGAAAAAAAATAACCCCCAGACTATGCTCCTTGGGGAGTACAGTGTGAGAACAGGAAAAACACCTCAGCAACCAAAGCACATACACCATAGACACATGACTTTGCAACAGGGCAAGTAATCCAGCTCCGGCAAGCAGCCATCCGGTCCTGCAGCCATTCTCGGCTGGTCACAGACCCACTTGTCAGGCTGGTGGTTCAAAGCGACGGAGGCGAGGGATCGGATAGTTTGTAATCAGCAGGTGTCTGTAGAATGGGGGAGTAACGCAAGAGCGTCTCACTGCAGTGCTCTTCCCAGGGTTATTTTCCAGCAGCAGCCTTGGCCGAGGCTGGTACAGGGGAGCCAAAAAAATATAAGATTGCGATTGTTTAGTCTTGGGGCGAGTAACCACATTCCAATTCCACGGCTACTCTCTTTGTCCATTCTGGTCTCCAACACCATCAATTTTCCTTTGCAAAGCCGTGAGCTTCTCCATGATAGAATCCATATTACAGTTAATAGTCACAGTCTCAATGCTGACCGCTCTTCCCACTGCTTCAATCATGACGGGCAGCCTTGTGAGGCTTTGGACAGCTGTTCCCATTTTCTGAATCCTTCGATAACCCAGGGCAAAGCCTAATCCAATCAGCAGAAGACCTGTTATCATGGTTCCGAATAGGTAGATATCTTCAATGTCCTCCACGGAAAGAGACGTTAGACACACGATCCGCCACCTCTCCCACGCGTCCATCGTGTAGCCAGCTGCGAACGTTCCGTCCGGGCAGTCAGGTTCCCCCGAACCCAAGCTTCTCGTCGAGAAGATGGTGTCAATTGCGTTGAGAGACCAGTTGATCAAATCCATATTTTTTTCAGTTTGGAGAGCAGTGCAGAGAGAGTCTCTCAATAGGTGAGACGAGACAAAGAGCAAGCAGGGAAAATAAGGGCGAGGACGGGGAGTGAAAAATGCGACCGCCTCCGTTGAGTGCCAAAGAAGAAGAGAAGACTAATAATTCACTATCATCATTGTGTTGTTTCTAAGCTGAAAAGCAGAACATTGCGCTTAATTTCAGATCCGTTTTTCACTCCGGACCTGAGAGCAGATAGTCTGTACCCTTAAAGGGATGTGTTTTTAACTGTATAATTAAAAACTGTACTTTTATACCTTCACTATTACCCAGTCTCTACTGTAGTGTCGGTATTCCCAGATCACAGAATGTACTGCGTCGCCGAAATCACGTTCAATGTTCTGACGACCCGACCTCTTGACATGATGACGTAGAAGCAAAGTAATCGGTTTAATGCGTTTACATGGTAGAATTTTAATTTTGTTCGGTTTTTAGAAAGTTTTATCACACCCCACTCAAACCGATTACAATTTCATTCGGTTTGGGCGTTTTTATTCCGATTGAGGTGTTTTTATGGAGCATTTTCATTCGGATTGGACTTTTAGACCGATTACAATGCTCCATGTAAACGCACCTAGTGACCCGCCTGCCAGTCTGTGGTTCTGTTAGATCCTAAGAGGATAAGAAGGATGTGAACTCCTCAGCGACCCTTAAGTTTTTGCAGCAGGGCCTGCCAGCCTTGACTTTCCATTCAACCAAGGATCCTCGAATCTCAGCAGATCTCTTTCTTAGCTCTTTTTCCCTTTCACCTGGAAAGAAACTCCCAATCACCATCAAGTCAGAACATCTTTGGAATTCATCACTCTTCAAACCAGGAAAAAAGTGATTGCAAGTCCAAAACCTTGAAACCATCAAGACTTTCATCCGAGACTGTCTTTGCAACTTCAGAAATCGTATCTATGCACAATCCGCTTGTAACACTTCAAAGATAAAGAAAAACTTGAAATCGCATCATATGACCCCTTTAAATGATTCAGATTATTTTATTTTTTATAATTTCAAATATGAGTATTCAACATGTCTTATATATTAAAACATTATTTCTGCATTTGTAACTGAAGATTAAATGCATTCATGTCCTGCATTAAACAGTGTGTAAATGCATCTAAATACCGCTTACCACTCTGTATTACAAAGATGAATTTAGTTAATACTGATTTAATTTGCCTGGTAACAGCCCAAATGTCTTATTATTCTAAATAACTGATTTCTTGCAGTTTTGTATGTTTATTCAGAGTCAGCTTCATCTGAAGTCTTCTCAAGGGTTGGGATCATCTCCTCACAGGTGTTGGGCCATCTGAAGTCTTCATAAGAGGCTGGATGTAGTCAGCAGGATCAATCTATAGATTACACCAACAAAAATTGATGTAATCATACTTGGGAACTGGCACTTTTTCACAAAGAACAGTGAGAGACTTGCCAAACACAGTGAAGTGACTCATTGTGAGGGTGTTGTCTTATTACAGGGAGCATTCAGGTGGTTCTTGTTATGAGCAAGATAGAGGAGGAGAAAAACACAGGAGAAATGGTTAAGTGATGCTCCATCACATTTCAGTCCTCTGGCATCACTGCTCTTTCAACACAGTACTTCTATAGTAGCTAAGATGTTTAAGTATAAAATACAGTAATAATGTACATGTTTACTGTGATTACTTGGTTAGACTTTATTTTGATAGTCCACTTTAGACATTCTTCTAACTATAAGTAACTTTGTAACTACATGTAAACTAATTCTCATTAATTTGCAACTACATGTCAACTCTCAGAGTAGACTGTTAGGGTAGGTGTAGGGATAGTAAAATAAGTTGACATACTTGCAAAGTTTCTCATAGTCAGTATGTTGTATGTTGTGGACCCATCAAAATAAAGTTTTAGAATATATAAAGCAGTGTATGCTAGTTGACATGTAGTTGTAAAGTTACTTTCTGTTAGTAGAATGTCTAAAGTGAACTATCAAAATAAAGTGTTACCGATTACTTCTATAGTAGTGGTATAATACATTTTTGGAAATGATGATTCGAAAATAAAAACTGCTCGCCTATTGTACATTTTCATTCTCACCTAGGCCCATCAGCATCCTTTGCAATAAATTCAAGTCAATTAAATAACTCCCCACCAGCAAAAATCATGTTTAAAAGCCTTAATTACACAACGACAAAGGAAATGTTTTATTTTTTATTTTTATTTTTTTTAACTTTTTAGTCATTTATCAGACGCTTTTTTCCAAAGCGACTTACAAATAAGAAAAAGTAACTCTAAAATTTAAAACTCTATAAATACTATATACACACATTTAAGAAAATGAAGAAATTAAATACAAATGACAAATGCATACAACAACATTTAAAAACTAAATGTTTAAATGAAAACTAAAAATAAAGCTAAAAACAATTCAAAATATTAAAACAACAAAAGGTATGAGTATAAAGATACATATATGTTATATCATATCCATGTAGTATGTAGAAGTAACGTTACTAAAATAACTCAAATTTATTAAAACTAAACTAACTTAACTAAAACAAAAGAAAATACCTATAAAGACATAATAAATTCATACATAATTTATCTAAAATTAAAATAGATACATCAAATGGCAGTAGTTTATCAGTAATCCTAAAAAAATGACACTGCCAAGCACACATGCTAACAAACAACAACTTACACATAGTAAGAATTGGTTACAAAAACTAAAACAGAAGTGAAAAAAGTAGATTGAATTTAACAACAAGAAATTGCATGAAGAGAATGAGTAACATCCCGTAAATCTACTAATTAAGTGAGTAATCTAATAAACCCTGCTAAAAAAACAATAGAATCCCAATAGAAACCATCACAGAAATTCCAATGGTTTCCATTAAAATACCATTATGAACCATTTGCTTTTTCCAGTAAAACCATTACAAAATTCAATTTTATAGTGTGCTTTGGTCATTTTTCCAATAGGATTTAACATCCCACCAATATAATCCATCACACACCAGAAGACACCATTATAGTATCCATTAAAACCAATACAATTCCCATTAAAACCATCAAATCTATTACAATTTCTATTGTGTTTCGGGCAGGGTTCTATTGTTTTAATTCAGCAGGGTATAATCTGTTTTAATGCACGGGGAAATTTGATTAGCTCTGCTGATAATATACAATTTTAATTGGAATATCTTACCTGTGAAATATTTGTCACAGAGGTCTCTTCTGCTGCATCTCTACGGCGCTGATAGTATTAGCACAAACTTACGAGAACTATTGAGCGGCTCCACGATCTGCCGTTAAAAATAGCTGATCGCTGTAAAAACCTAGTCCATTGGAGTCAAGTTGACGCAACTCACTCTCTCTCTCTCTGGCGATGTCGGATTGTGCAGTCGTGCGCAGTTGCTCTCCACCGACTGCGTTGATAAAAAGCATGATGGGAACTGACTGACGACACAGCTTAATGCTCATTGTTTCAGACAATCGTGATGTTGTTCTCTTCTTAAATCGGATTTCATGTGATTTATGTATTTAAATTATGAATTCTTAAAACACTACGATAGTGCGATCTCTGTGTGAGATTGTGATTGTTGTAATAATTCTAATCTAAAATACATGTTTGTACTAAACTAAAAATGGATGATAAATAGTCTTTTGTATGGAATTAAATAGCAAGCAATTTAGTGTTCATCATATTTATATTCATATAAAGCAACAGAACTGAAATTATATCATGTTTATCAGCAGCACATCACATGAGTGAGAATAACGCGATATCCGCCTTTAATCTCGCAGGTATCTGTTCCGCATCGAGAGGTCAGAACTGTCCGTCTTGACTGCACTTATTTCACTCCTCCCCCGTTTCATCACCGTGCGCGCTGGCTAACTGAATTCTCTGGCTAATTCTCTCATCGCATAAGCCTATCATTTCTCTTTCAAGCATACGTTTCGGTGTCTCACTATGGGATACGCCCCTTCTGCGTATTCCTAGAAGCCCTATTACATTACGCCATTCCCAATTGGCTGGCAGGCGTGATGTTGTGTCTGGGAGTGGCGTACCCACCCCTCAGTATAATGGGAGCGACACAACGTCTCTACGACACTCAAAAACCTCTTCTCGCTTCACACCAGAAGCCTTTAACGAACTCTTTGACGAACAACTGGCCACCACGCCGTTTTCGCCAGATTCCTTCAATTTTGCATTCCAGCCGATTGCAAGGATTGATCGATACTACGATGGCTGCAGCAATGTAGACTGTACCGGCTAGTAAATCATTAGTTGCCGCACATTTGCAGCCAAAACACACGACGGCTGCAAATCCGACGTTGCCATCCAAAGCGGACCGTTTCCAGTCAAGCATGACAGAACGCACTTATAAAGTTATTGTTCTCTCTGTCAGGGCTCTGAACACAACATCTATGCTGAACGTGTACCAAGCGGAATTGCAGGATGAAGCGTCGACAATGCCAGGTCAGACGCATTTGGAAGAGATCTGTGTCGTTATAGATCTTTCTCTGCATCTTCAGAGATGCACGGTTCAAGCCGCGGGCATGCACAGTACAGACGACAAACTCGTTCACAAGTCAGCCACACGATGGCGCCAGAACACTGCGAATAAACAGTTGGCGAGAATGCACACAGTCCTGCTGGGTATTAAGGACAATACAATTCGGGTACCGACTGCAGTTTGCCGCTTCCCCCCCGCATTTCAAAGGGATAACTCATTTTTTAGGTGCGGGGAAAATTAAAGCATGTTCTTCAGGAAGAAATTTCCCCTCGGTTGAACAAAAGGGCAATAAGAGTGGTCCCACCCGAGCAGAGCAACAACAGGTTTTACTCGAGGTATTTCCTCATCCCAAAGAAAGGGACTCAACTCTTCATCCCATATTAGATCTGCGTGCACTGAACAAGTATTTAAGGAAGTTCAAGTTCAGAATGCTCACTCATTCTACACTCCTAAAATGAGTGCGCCATGGAGACTGGTTTACGTCAATCGACATGAAGGACACATATTTTCACATAAAGATATATCCACCCCACAGGAAATTCCTGCGGTTTGCTTTCCTTGGAGTGGCATACGAATACCTGGTTCTACCATTCGGCTTGTCTCTCAGCCCCCGAGTGTTTGTAAAATTTACAGAAACTCCCTGACTCCGCTCACTCTGCTTTCTGGTTCAAGGGGTACCAATGGGCGTGGTTCGAGTCAGACAAGTAGTAACAATGAACGTGTCTTTGTCCGGTTGGGGGGCATTCACGAGGGCAGGAGAGTGAATGGAAGATGGGGTCAACATCTGACCAATCTTCACATAAACTATTTGGAAATGCTAGCCGTTTTTCTGACGTTGAAGCATTTTCTTCCTTTTCTCAAAGGGCATCATGTTCTCGTGAGAACGGACAACTGTTGTGGCTTACATAAACTGACAGGAAGGTCTCAGATCACTTCCTTTGCACATGTTAGCACACAAACTAATTTTATGGAGCAATGCCAATCTTTTATCCCTGAGAGCGACGCACGTACAGGGTGTTATGTACAAGGGTGCGGATCTGCTGTCCAGGGGCAATCCCCTCTACGGGGAGTAGAAGTTGAACAGGGAAGTGGTCGAACAGATTTGGGGCATATACGGCAGAGCGACAGTGGATCTGTTCACGTCCCACGATAATGCTCAGTGTCTTCTGTTTTTTTCCCTGAAAGATCAGAACGTGCCTCTGGGGATAGATGCGCTGGCGCACGAATGGCCTCGCACTCTCCTTTACGCATTCCCACCGATAGCGTTGATATCCCCAACACTTTACAGAGTGAGGGAGGAGGGACTACAATTGATATTAATAGCTCCGAGGTGGTTAGGGAAGTATTGGCTAGTGGAGATCATACATATGCTTTACGAAGACCCGTGGTCTCTCCCGCTGCGTGTAGCATGTGTGTATTTACAAACAATTATTTTGTGATTTCAATTGCCTTGACCATATTTGGGGTTCCTGCTGCCATGCTGACTTGGGGGGTTGGCGCACTTTGCTTCTTCCCAGTCTGCATGAGACATCACAGTGGTAGGTCGCACAAGTTTTTGCAGATATTCAATTAGGGCTGTATATCATGTTACAGATGAATCTACATGATATGATTGTGATTTAAAGCCCCTCTGTGATGCACACTCAGATATTTTGCTGAGCATTTATTTATTTTTTGTTATATGTAATTTTCTCTCTTTCTCAGCGTCGTGCATTGCTGCTGCACGCTGGTTTATATGCTGCACGAGTCCTCATATATATTATTTTGTGTTATTCAGGTACATGCTTTGTTATATGTTCTCAAAATGAGTTTTTGTAAAAGTGTATTGTCCCAGTCTGCATGAGACGTCACAGCGCGTCGTGCATTGCTGCTGCACGCTGGTTTATATGCTGCACGAGTCCTCATATATATTATTTTGTGTTATTCAGAATAAACGAGGACATGAAGACCCGAATTACTGTAGTTTGTCCATGATTGATACACAACGCAGAAAACACCGCTACATGCGCAGAGATCTTTTATCACAAGCAAAGGGGGAGATTTTTCATCCTCATCCAGAACGCCTGGCACTGGCCTGTGAGTGGTTCAATTTAAATACAACCGGTCTGCCTGACAGCGTTATTAGAACCATACAAACGAGAGCTTCATCGACTAGGTCTCTTTATGAATGCAAATGGGGCGTGTTTGAGAGCTGGTGTGCAACTAAACATGAGATTCCCTTTCAGTGTTCAGTGGCAGTTGTTCTATCATTTCTTCAGGATTTGATAGACCAAGGGAAAGCGTTTTCAACCATAAAAGTGTATCTGGCTGCTATATCTGCTTGTCACATTGGTTTTGATAACAAAACTGTGGGGCAGAATCCTTTGATATGCAGGTTCATGAAAGGTGCGCGCCGCGCTTTGCCAGTTTCAAAACCGCTTTACCCCTCATGGGATTTGGGATTGGTGCTAGATGCACTTTCCATGTCCCCATTTGAGCCGCTGAATAAGGTTGATTTCAAAATACTAATTTAAGGCGGCACTGCTGTTAGCTTTAGCCTCGGCAAAGCGTGTAAGCGAGATTCACGCGTTCTCAGTGCATTCAGCGTGTTTGCAGTTCATGTCTGGGGATGCAGGTGTTTTTCTGAAACCTAATCCTGCATTCATGCCCAAAATACTTAAGGCTTTCATTCCTCGAGTTAAGAGCCTTCAATCCACCACCTTTTGCTTCATCAGAGCAGCAAAAGTTAAATGCAATGTGTCCAGTGTGTGCTTTACGCATTTATACAGAAAGAACTAGAGAGTTCAGAGAGAGTGATCAGCTGTTTGTATCTTGGATGAAACCTCATACGGGGAAGTCGATTACTAAGCAGCGTTTATCGCACTGGATAGTGGAGGCAATTTCGTTGGCATATTCCAGTAAGGGTCTTGTATCCCCCCACCCGGTTTACGTGCACACTCAACAAGGGGAATGTCAACTTCCTGGGCTCTATTTAAGGGAGTCACGTTACAGGATATTTGCGAAGCAGCGAGTTGGTCCTCACCGCATACATTTGCAAGGTTCTATAAACTGGATGTTACAGCTCAGACTTTAGCACATGCAGTATTGAGCGTAGGAATGTGACTGTGAGTCACAAGTCATGACTCGTTCACCCCTGGATGTAGTGATTGTGGTTGGCAGGAGACTTCGAGGCAGGCTATCTGGCAATACGGGAGTTAGGACATCCCATAGTGAGACACCGAAACGTGTACTTGAAAGAGAACAATAGGTTACTTGCATAACCCCAGTTCTCTGATAGCATTACGTGAGGTGTCTCACCAAATCACCCTCCTTGCTGTGCGAAGCGAGGAAGAGGTGTGCTTGTTTTGAATGTCATAGTGACTTTGTGTCGCTCCCTTTATACTGAGGGGTGGGGACGCCACTCCCAGACACAACATCATGTCTGCCAGCCAATTGGGGCTGGCACAATGTAATAGGGCTTCTAGGAATATGCGGAAGGGGTGTATCCCATAGTGAGACACCTCACTTAATGCTATCAGAGAACCGGGGTTACGCAAGTAACCTATTGTTATACAGTGGTACTGTGGCTGCTGTGTGTCACATGACAAGCATGAGAGCCCCCACCCCACCCTTCACTTGTGCTCCCTCAAAAATAAAGAGTGCATGATGCCCCTGACACTACAATACAAATTATTTGTCAAATAAGTGAAACATGATGAAACATTCATTTTAGTTGAAATTTTGATATAACTGTTATGTGACTGAATGAATAATACTTAAAACATTAGCCACATTTAAATCCGGTCTCAAAACTCATCTATTTAGCTGTGCATTTGTTGAATGAGCACTGTGCTACGTCCGAACTGACTGCTTTGTATTTTATGTATAATACTTTTCTATTTAACTGTTTTAAATTTCATTTTAAATCAATTTCTATATCATTTAAAAATTCCTTGTTTTATTATTTTTAACTCCTTGTTTTTATTGCTGTGAATTATTATTTCACTTTCTTTTATGTAAAGCACTTTGAATTACCACTGTGTATGAAATGTGCTATATAAATAAACTTGCCTTGCCTTAAAGTAGGTTAAGATGAATTTTAAAATTGTGCCCCCTAAAAGCACAAGTGGCCCTTGTCTAAGGGTAGCTGGAGTCCTTGATGATCCTCCGGGCTTTCCTTATACACCGCCTGGTGTAGATGTCCGGGAGGGAGGGAAGCTCACCTCCAACAATGTGGCGGGCAGTTCGCACGACCCTTTGCAGAGCTTAGCAGTTGCCAACGGTGCTGTTTCCAAACCAGGCGGTGATGCATCCGGTCAGGATGCTCTCCACAGTGCAGGAGCAGAAGGATCTGAGGATACTGGGGCTCGTTCCAAACTTCCTCAGCCGTCTCAGGAAGAAGAGGCACTGATTTGCCTTCTTCAGCACTGCATCTGTGTGATCAGACCATGTGAGATCCTCGGTGATGTGAATGCCGAGTAACTTAAAGCTGTTTACCCGCTCCACAGGTGTCTTGTCGATGGTGATGTGTGTGTGTTCTCTGCTCTGTCTCCTGAAATCCACCACCAGCTCCTTGGTCTTGTCGATGTTGAGTGAGCGGTGGTTCTCCTGACACCATTTAGTCAGGGTACTCACCTCCTCTCTGTAGGCCATCTCATCGTTGTCGGTGATCAGGCCTATCACCGTTGTGTCATCGGCAAATTTGACGATGACGTTAGAGCTGTGTGTGGCTGTACAGTCGTTTGTGTACAGGAGTGGGCTGAGGACGCAGCCCTGCGGAGCACCAGTGTTGAGGACCAGGGGAGATGAGGTGTTGTTGCCCGTTCTGACCACCTGACTTCTGCCTGTCAGGAAGTCCAGGATTCAGCTGCACAGAGATCTGTTCAGTCCCAGAGTCTGGAGCTTTGCAACCAGTGTGGCAGGCACTATGGTGTTAAATGCTGAACTATAATCCACGAACAGCATTCTCACATAGGTGTTCTTATTTTCCAGATGGGAGAGAGCAGCGTGCAGGGTGAAGGCAATAGTATCATCTGTGGAACGTTACTGCAGTATGCAAATTGTAGTGGGTCCAGTGAAGCAGGCAGCACAAAGCAGACGTGGTCTCTGAGGAGTTTCTCAAAACACTTGCTGAAGATGGGTGTCAGAGCAACGGGCCTCCAGTCATTCAAGCATGTGATTTTATTTTTCTTCGATATGGGCACAATGGTGGATTTTTTGAAGCAGGAGGGAACCACAGACAGAGAGAGTAAAAGGTTGAAAATGTCTGTAAAAACCCCAGCTAATTGGACTGCGCATTCTCTGAGCACACGGCCTGGGATGCCATCCGGACCCACAGCTTTGCGGATGTTCACCCATTTGAAGGACCGGGTTGCATCCACGACAGAAAGGGAGAGTGCACTCACCTCTTCTGCAGCAGCTGCAGGAGCGCTCTCTGTATGGGCGGTGTTGTCAGCCTCGAAATGAGCATAAAAAGTATTAAGCCTGTCCGGTAGCGAGGCGGCAATGTTCACTGTAGCTGGTTTATTCCCTTCAAAACCTTTGGCGGCTTTGATGGATCTCCTGATATCGTAACTGGCTTGTTTTCGATCATCAGTGTTTCCGGATTTAAAGGCAGATGTCCGCGCTGACAAGGTTGATCGAACATCGCTGTTAATCCACGGTTTTTGGTTGGGGTAGATACGGATTGTTTTTGTCGGTACAACATCCTCTATACACTTCCTGATGAAATACGTGACCGTTTCTGAATACGCCTCTATGTCGTCATCAGACACTGCCCGGAACATGTCCCAGTCCACGTGATCAAAACAGTCCTGTAGTATAGCGTCCGATTGGTCCGACCAGCATTGGACTGTCCTGAGGGCGGGTGCTTCACATTTCAGTTTCTGCCTATAAGCAGGCAGGAGCAGAACGGAAGAGTGATCCGATTTGCCGAAAGGTGGGCGGGGAGGGACTTGTATGCGTTCCGGAAAGAAGTGTAACAATGGTCCAGTATACGATCCCCACGCGTGTTGATAGTGACGTGTTGAAAGTATTTTGGAGCTATTGTTCTGAAGTTGGCTTTATTAAAGTCCCCCGTGATAATAAAAGCTGCATCTGGGTGCGCGGTTTCCTGCTCACTTATATTCCTGTACAGTTCCCTGAGTGCCTGGTCTGTGTTGGCTTGAGGAGGAATGTAAACAGCCGTGATTATGATCGCTGTAAATTCCCTCGGTAGCCAGAATGGTCGACACAGAAGCGTATGAAATTCCAGATCAGGGGAGCAGAAGGATTTAATAGTGTATGTTCCTTTCATTACACCATGAGTTGTTGATATAGAAACAAACACCTCCACCTCTGCTTTTCCCTGTGAGCTCCTTTGCTCTGTCCGAGCGGTGCACGGAGAAGCCCGTGATCTTGATGGCTGAGTCTGGAACCATAGCAGACATCCAGGTTTCTGTGAGGCAAATAACACAGCAGTCCCTTGTTTCTCGTTGGTATGAGATGCGCGCCCGCAGTTCACAGAGTTTGTTATCTAGTGACTGAACGTTAGCCAGCAAAATTGTTGGGAGAGGAGGTCGGAAAGCACGGCGTCTCAGTCTGACGAGAACGCCAGCTCTCTTCCCTCTTTTTCGGCGTCGGCGGCGTTTCCTTGATTACACGACCCAGACAAAGGGCTCAGATGCCGTGTCTGTGAACACTCCACCGGCATTCAAGAACTCAAAGTCCGGTTTGCGTTGCGTGACGGAGGAACCAATGTTCAAAAGCGTGTCTCTATCGTAGACAGTTATACTAACAACATCTAACACGTAAAACAACAAAAAAACAAATAAAACATACGAAAAACTGCAAAGTTTTCCCGGAGCTTGCAACACGGTGGCCATTCTCGGTGCCATCTTGGATCCAAGACAAGGCAGTTTGAGAGTGCGTGTGTGATAGCGTGAGTATACATGCATTCACACACGCACAGGTCCAAGGCCTTTATGTTTGTAAGCACAACATGCTCCTGAACACTAGTTGTTTCTCTTACTTTCATTCTTCCCCATTCACTTTCAATGGCCGGCCATTTTTGACAAGTGTGACTTTGTGCAATTTTGTACAAAATTAAAGCATTTAAAAGAAAACTTCCTGATTAAACATTAAAGCACACTAGTGTGACAAATTTTCATAATTTTTTTACTCATATTGTGAATATTATTCATAAAAAATGCTTTTTTCACTCAAAAAACGAGGTACCTACTCTCAGATAAATGAGGCTTACGGTTAATCAGATGCAAATAGAAACACAAAACCAGTCCGAAATGAAAGAAAACAAGTTGACAAAAAGATTGAATCCAATATTTGGTGATAATATAGCATAATGACAGATTTATAAGAAATTGATCGGAGCCTGGTCATTTTTGACCGGGAACACCACAAGTGTGACTTTTTGCAATTTTGTACAAAATAAAAGCATTTAAAAGCAAACCTCCAGATTAAACATTAAAGTACACTAGTGTGAGAAACAGTGCCAAGTTTCATAATTTTTTAACTCATATTGTGAATATTATTCATAAAAAATGCTTTTTTCACTCAAAAAACGAGGTACCTACTCTCAGATAAATGAGGCCTACGATTAATCAGATGCAAATAGAAACACAAAACCAGTCCTAAATGAAAGAAAACAAGTTGACAAAAAGATTGAATCCAATATTTAGTGATTATATAGCATAATGACAGATTTATAAGCAGTTGTTTGGAGTCCGGTCATTTTTGATCGGGAACACCACAAGTGTGACAGGAGTCCGAACACAACCCCTCTGGTTAAAGGGTTAGGGGACGTTATTTGGGGACCTTAGCAGAACTTTCAGGACGTTCTCGCAACGTTTAGGGGACCATATTTTATTTGGAAATTTGATGTTCCCAGAACGTCACCGCTGGTGTCAAGGACGTCACCTGGTAACGTTCCCAGAACGTTCTGAGAAGGTCATGATGTCGAGTTCTTTAAAGGGTTAGGGGACGTTATTTGGGGGACCTTAGCAGAACTTTCAGGACGTTCTCGGAACGTTTAGGGGACCATATTTTATTTGGAAATTTGATGTTCCCAGGACGTTTAGGGGACCATATTGTATTTCCATCACATTTATTGAATATGTTCAGAACTTTTAGTAACATTACAGGAAACTTTAGGGGATCAAACTATAATGTTACTGCAACACACTGGTTCTTGGTCTGCAAAACCCAATCGGGCATGAGCACTGTGTCTTCACACTTAACATATTAAAATATAAAAATACAAAGCAGGAATTTTTCATTCATTTACATTGTGGGTGAGAGAGAGAGGGGGGGGGTAGAGAAAACACAATCAATTCAATTGAATTCAAACTGGCTTTATTGCCATGAAAACTTCCATAGCATCAACATTTGCCAAAATAACGGTAAACAGTAACAGTATAACAATTTACATTAATTATATAAAATGTGTGTGTGTATGCGCGTGTCTTCAGGAGGTGCCCCGAGTTGTTCTTCTGCTGCCTGAAAAAAAAGCATAAATAACAATATTTACCAATCACTTCAATTACTTTTTAATAGTTTTTAATTACACTTAGGTGTATACAGTGGTGCTTGAAAGTTTGCGAACCCTTTTAGAACAGTGGTCACCAACCTATCGATCGAGATGGTAGATCTTTATCACTGCCCCAGTAGATCCCAAAAATAATAGTAAAGCAGTAACTAAGGAAACGCTATATCATGGCTGGTTCATAAGTGCTATCTGCTGTTAGAGAGAGAATTTGAGCCTCATTCAGACCAGCTGTCTTTGTTTCATGCAGATGTTTTATGTAGCAAAAAATGTAATACATAAAACCTAAAGTCAGACCATTCTGTTATTGTTTTAAATCCTGAAATTCTTCAATCACATTCAAATGAAAAACAACTGCTCGTGCAACATGTGTCTATCATCTTTGTTTGGATCATGATTAAAATGCAGTGGTTGCCTCCGATTTCAAAAGGCTACAGGTATTTTTGTTAAAGGCTAGTTTGTTTGTTGCCAATAAATTTGCTTTAAAAAAATCTGTATCAGAATAAGCTAAAAAAAACTGATAATGTTTTAGGTAGGTTTAGCACCACTGTATGTACTAAGTAAATAAGTGAAGGGATAAATCAAACAGTTATGCTATTCTAGAGATTTTATATATTTATATATATATACACATACACACACACTCACAGTGGGTAAAATAAGTATTGAATACACATCACAATTTTTCTCAGTAAATACTTTTCTAAAGGTGCTGTTCCACAAAAGTTGTTTTGCACTGTGCTCTTCCATCACTTGATCTTTCGTTTAGGTGCGTTAATCCATTAAATCACTTATTATACAAAACCATGATCCGCACTCACATGAAACAGCCTTTTCTTTTCGTTTTATTCTACCTTTATCACCAATGGGACAAGGACACAAACGTTTCGGCTCAAAGGCCTTCCTCTGTGTATCTAAAGGTGCTGTTGACATGAATTTTTTACCAGATGTCATGGATTGACACAGGTAAAAAGTATTGAACTACTGAAATTGATTTAATACTTTGTACAAAAGCCTTTGTTGGTAAAGACAGCTTCAAGACGCCTCCTGTAGGAGAAACTAGTGGCATGCGTTGCTCAGGTGTGATTTTGTCTTCAAATCTTGAAGGTTCTGTGGCCTCTTCTATAAACCCTGATCTTTAGTTCCTTATTTTCTATTGGATTGAAGTCAGTTGATTGGCTGGCCGTTCTAGCAGATTTATTTTCTTTCTCTGAAACCAGTCGAGAGTTTGCTTGGCTGTGTTTGGGATCATTGTTACCCGTGTTTCATCTTCATCATCCTGGTACTGTAGGTGTTGGGACTGAAGCAGCTAATATAAATTTCCACTGACGAGGGGCTGGATTGCTTTCTAATTACTGATAGATTTCAGTTGGAGTCTTAGCTTTCCATGCCTTTTTGTACCTCCTTTCTACATGTGTTCAATACTTTTTCTCTGTGTCATTACATTTTTTACACATAACTTAATTTCTGAACTTATTTGTTTTGTTTTCTTATACTATATGTGTATGTATGGATATTATGGATTACTCGGGTTGTTACTGATATCTGGTGACGATTTCAAGTCAACAGGACCTTTAGAAATATATTTTACTGAGAAAAATGATGACGTTCAATACTTATTTTACCTGCTGTGTGTGTGTGTGTCTGCATGTAGTGTTAATAATAGCTCAGTGAATAAAACAGCTTACAGGTGTACTTGGCACGGTGAGGTGCATGTTTAAGGGTATCCCCAATACATGCATCAATTTCCTTTTCTGAGATTTTTGGAAATTGTCTGGCACAAGCACCTAGAAAAGAAGGTACCAGAATAAATATGAAAATCCCAAATATGTCTATGCAATGTAAAGAACAACATTCTATTAAATCTGATTATTCTCATTGATTAAAATGCTAATTCATCCATGTGAAATGGTGATTAAATTATGTTTTTAAAAAGTTAAACATTGCAGCAGTGTATTTGTACAGACATGGTTTATAATTTGCTCTTTAAAACAGTTGCATGAATAAGTAAGAGGCTTTGAAAAGCTTACTTAAAACAATATGGTGGAGGGATGTCCCCATGAAGGTGTTGTAAACTGCTTTCTTCTAAAGTGTAGAAAACTCAGAAGAGAAGACCAGGAGACTTCGGATTGGAACGTGAGCAGAATTCTTTATTCTATATACATAAACATTCTATGTCATTGGTAGCTGCAGTCATCGAAATCTCATCTTAAGTCATTTTTACAGGGTATCTTTATAGGCAGAATTGGAGGAGGGACTTTTTGGAGGTTGAGACAAAACATCAAATAAACATACATCTGAGGGCAATAAACCTAACGAATCCACGTCTGGTCAGGACAAAGGTAAAATCTCTCAGTAGTCTGACTCATTGATCTTACCATTATCATAGAGACAAAAGGCACAGCTGTCTCAAGCTCAAATGGTCAGGAAACGATCTCAAGCACCTGATTTTGCCTGACCCTTCTTAGTCAGGAAGTGAATTTAAATTAAACATAGAATAAAATTTGTAATCCTTCAAAGGGCAGCTTTCCTTTTCGGCCTTTCAGGCTGTAATTTGACCAGGCCTCATTGGTAGCTAGTTTCCGGAGGATTCTTCTGCAATACAAAAAGTGTTCATTGCTAATCAAAGGGGAGAAAACGGGCACACAAAAAAGACAACTGTAAAATGCTTACATTTTAGGAGAAATTACTAAAAAAGAAAACAAAATTCTGATCCAACATCTTTTGTTTAAACTCAATGTCATTGTTCATACATAGGTATTAGATAGTAACGCTTCCAAGGACAACACAACATACATTTAACAAATTTGGTTAATGTGTTAAAACGTTTAAAACATACAATTTAGAGTTTTATGCCTTTAGACCGGCCCACTTATTTTTTGTTGTTGTTGTTTTGTACTGGCCTTTTCAGTGCTGCCTTTGCGCTTTCTATTATCCTTTTACTTTTTGCTCGCATATCTCTATTTTTATTTCTATTTTATTTTTTGAGTAAGGTGCTGCTGTCAGGGGAGTAATAAGATAATTACGTCGTCATTAGCGTTGCCAATTAACTTCATAAATGGAAAATAAGGGATAATTGTGATTCTTTATCTTTTATTCTTTAAGAAAATAGTGTTCATTCTTGCAGAAAATAAGTGTTTATTCTTTAAGGAAATAAGGGACAGAATAAGGGAATAAGTTCCAAATATTTGTACTGTACCATAATGTATTGTAGGCTGTCTGCCTGCAGTTCTCAGAAATAATCACAATGGATTTGTTTAACCTATTTATGTACAATTATACTGAAAATAATTTGAATTTCATAGAAATATGTCATTGGCCTGAGTAAATTGTAGAACTGTGACTTCACAAGAGTAGTAATTTAGTGAAAATACTGTGAAATGACAAATGGCATGAAATTTGAAAGCTGAAGGTCTGTGAAACATCAGTCAATCAAGCATTTTTTTTAAACAATGGCACTTAAAGTTTTGAACTAAAATATTATTGGAACTAGGCTTGGGCGGTAATACGGTAATATGGTATACCGCGGGATCTAAAAATAGCAACGGTATCAGTTTCAATACCGTTATACCGTCATTAAAAAACAATGCACTTATATGGGAGACAAGGATTAAATATTAAATATAATTTATTTAATGCTTAAAAATGCGTATGCGTGGTTGTCATCACGTGACAGCGTGGAGGAAAAAGAGAGAGAGGGGGAAAGATGGCGAGTCGCGCACCAAGTGACCTGGTCTCACAAAAGAACACAACTAGTGCAGTTTGGCAGTATTTCGGGTTTCGACCAATCGAGAATGAAGAGGCGGTAAATACGGACGAGGCAATTTGCAAATTGTGCAACAAAAAGGTAACCGCGAGAGATGGAAATACCTCGAACCTAAGGTCGCATATATGAAACCACCATCCACTCTCTGCTGCGAGGATGGACCCGAGTTCACTCAGTGCAATAGTTTCAACGCCTCCCGATGCAGGACCAACAACATCTAGGTCCACCGCCAGTACGCAGCCGACGATAATGGGGGCCTTCGGGAAAACAACGAAGTACAAAAGGGACAGTGTCCGTTGGAAAACCTGTACTGATGCAGTGACAAAATACTTGGCGAAGGAAATGGTCTCTTTCCACACAGTGGAAAAAAAGTCCTTTAAGGACATGGTAAAGGTCCTGGATGCCCAGTACGAGCTGCCTGGACGGAAACATTTCTCACAAACAGCCGTCCCACATTTATATAGTAAAGTTAGAGACAATGTTCAAGTGCTGCTGTCAGCGGCAGACAGTTATTCCTTAACAACTGACATGTGGTCGTCAGTTAACATGACACCATATATGTCCCTGACTGTCCACACTATTACACCTGACTGGAAACTTGAATCCAAATGCCTCCAAACTACGTATTTTCCTGAGAGTCATACGGCGGACAATCTTGCTGCTGCGCTCAGAGCTGCACTTCAGGAATGGCAACTTGACGAGAAAAAACTTTCAGCCATAACCACTGACAACGCTGCCAACATTTATGCCGCAATCAGGTCCCTGCATTGGCCGTGGCTTAACTGCTTCGGTCACAATCTAAACTTGGCTGTCAAAAATGGATTGCATGACTAGAGGCAAAAAACCGAGCGCGCCCTCGGACTATGCCGTGATATTGTCGGGGCCTTTTCACACAGCTGGCAACGTAAGCATGAACTCCACAAGAAGCAAGTGGACTTGGGACTCCCAAAACATAGTCTCATAACGGTAAGCATAAAACGTGCAGAGAGTTCCTCAAGGGCAGGGGCTCAAATGTAAAAAAGGGGCATATATATATGCTTTGCATCACATAAATAAATTATATTTAAAAGTAGGCTATATTAAAATAGAAAAACATTTTTTAAATTGTCATTTTTTTTCTGTATTTTTTATCAAATAAATGCAAGCTTGATGCGCATAAGGGACTTATTTAAAAAAAATGTGCATGCAAATTTGACCAAATGGAATAATATACATTAAAGGACTTATTTATTTATGCATTCATTAGTTTATTTAGGCCTATTTATTCATTCATTCGTTTATTTTGGCCAATTTATTCATTCTTTCATTTATTTATGCCTATTTATTCATTCATTTAATCGTTTATTCGTCATTCATTAATTCATCCATCCATCCATCCATCCATCCATCGGCAGGACTGCGCAACTCGCTGGGGCTCCAAACTGGCAATGGTGGAGCGCATCCTCGAGCAGGCCCAAGCGATCAGACACGTCCTGTCTGATGACAGAAGGAGCAGCCTGTCCCTGACCTGGCAGGACATGGACGTCTTGAAAGCTGTTCACGAAGCACTGAAACCAGTCGGTGACTTCACTGATATTTTGTCAGGAGAAAATTATGTGACCAGTTCCTGTATTCTCCCCATACTACAGCTCTGCAGGGACAATGTGTTGGCTGCGTCAGAAAATGACCTCCAGGTAACAAAGTCAATCAAAACTGGAATTCTAACAAAGCTGGAGGCCAAGTATGAATCCGATTCAGTGCGCAAAATAATGCGAAAATGCACTTTCCTCGACCCTCGTTACCATGGAGGATATGAGACGGATGACAACGCATTGTCTGAGACCAAGGCTGAATTACAGGCTGAGATCGTGAGCTTAGAGGCAGCAGGTCCAGTGGCCATCAGAGTGGAAGAGGGAGAGGCGCAACCCGAACCCTCACGAAAAAAGATGACTCTGGGAAGTATGCTGCAAAAAAAAGCCGATGCAATGGCAGGTCCCGTCGGCACCGTAGAGGACCGAGTCGGAGCTGAAATAACAGCCTACTGTTTGGAGCCAGTTACTCAAGGAGACGAGGACCCACTTCTCTGGTGGAAAAATGCTGCCGGGCGTTTTCCCCAGATGTTGCGAGTAGCACGAAAGTACCTGTGCGTCTGTGCCACAAGCACACAATCGGAGCAGGTTTTCAGCACCGCAGGTAAAGTTGTCGGTCCACAACGTGCCCTGTTAAAGCCGGACAAAGTAAACATGCTGGTTTTTCTAGCGAAAAATCTTGACTAGATTTGATGCCACTTGCCATTCGTTCCTATTCGCACTGTGTTTATTTTTATTTATTTAATTGATTCAGGTATTTTTATTTGGTTTTCATTAAAAACAATATTGGAAAGAAGACTGGAAAGAAGTTTTTATTTAGGCCTATTGCTTTGCAATACTTTTTATAATATGGATGTTTGTTAATTCAACTCTGGTTGACTGTTGTGGGTCTATTTGCACTTTTTTATAAGCTGCTCTTTGTTATTAAAAGTTGTTCAGGCGGTGTGATTTAATTTAATTGATTTGTGTGCGCGTCTCTGCGCGAAAACTGTTCTGGATATTTATGTTAATTTAATTCTGTTTGACTGTTGTATTTGCACTTTTTTATAAACTGCTATTTGTTGCTAATAAAAGTTGTTAATATTGTTGTGCATGTTATTTTGTTATTGTTTCAGTATTAGTGTTTGGTATTCAGTTTCTGAACAGTTTAAGTACAAGCCAACAGTTTGGTTACGCTGTCTGAGCCTTACGTCATAATTTTTTTATAATTCACGGTAATACCGTATACCGAGGTAAAATAGGGAGGAGGTTTGACGGTATCAAAATTTGGATACCGCCCAAGCCTAATTGGAACCATATAGCCTTTGAATGAATGACAATGAAACATTTTTCAATTAAGGAAAACTTAGAGGGTGGGCTGTTTCTGGTACTTCAATGATGAGGTCCAAGTTTAAGAATACGCAGCAGCAGTTTTAACATTACGTGACATGACATCTGACACACAGACTCCATGACACATGCCAAACCTGTGGCATCTGACGCACAAACGCCATGGCACATGCCAAACCTGTGACATAAACTGTGACATACATAGCCATAACAAATTTCTTAAAATATGTACAGTATAAATACAAAAAAACATGACAGACAGACAAGTGCAATCACACTATCTATTAGCCAAATAAAATTAACTGTAGCAAACCTTTTTTTTTTTTTTGGCGGATTGATTTTACTGCCTTGTATGGAAGCAAATAAGAGACATAACTATTTGAAATTTAACAGCCACTGAATACTTAGTTTTGAAATATTTTATTTTGAAAAACATGTATCTGAATTTATTTGTTTCGAATTTACCTCTCAAAACCTGAATTTCGATGAATATTTTTCAATGCTCACAAATTCAGATAAAAAAAAAATCAACTTACAGAATTTCAGATAAAATAGATTCAGGTTGATCAAATTTGATTGCTCAAATTCAGATCTCAAATTTCAAGTTAATATTTTTCAAAGAAAACATCAGTCTAATTCGACTGCTCAAATTCAGATCGAAAAATTCAAGTTAAATATTCACATGGTAACATCCGGGCTACCCAGGATAGGAAAAACAGTTGAGCGCCGAGCACGACGATCATGTGCGCAAGGTATAGAGTAGGTGGCGGTAATACTCCTAAGGAGTGAACGGCCATGAAACAGAAAGAAGAAGAGCACGACGACCTGTCTGTCTGGATCCAAGAAGTAAAGATGTAAAGATGACTTCCAGGGAAAACGAAGGTGCCCCGGTAAGTTTGCTGTTTATGTACAATCGGACTCAGGGCTCGACAGAACAGAAGTATGTTGTTGCTAATTATGTTTGGAACACATATGCTATATAGCTATGGTTTGTGTGACTCATCTCCCTATGTAAGTTAGGTAAGTTAAGTCAGCTAAACAACACGTTATAGCTAGCAAGATAACTTTAGAGCTCAACGGTGGCCGCCCACTTTTTGGCTGAAAGCTACATTAACGTTTATAAAAAGGTTTAAGCCTGGAACCAAGCCAACAGCTCCGAGATGAATCTTGAAAATAAAACATTTTATTTGGCGCCACATATTTTTTTTTTTTAAACGGCAAAAAAAGATTTCAATGGTAGAAGCTCACAGACAGACTGGGAGCCACAGACTGGGAGCCATCAATGTAGATGGATATGGTTAAAAGAGTCAACACATAAAGTATAACGTAACGTTACAGCGGGGTATTTGTGTGATATAAACAGCTGTTTATGCAGATTACCTATACTGGCCATACCTGTAGGCTGGTCAATGATATACCACATAAAACGCTTTTCAGAGTAGGATAAAGTTACATCACGCCAGACTTGGAGTGAATATTAGCTTTAGGGAATCAGTTGGATAAGTCATGGTAATGAATAAGCTAAAGTTGGGGATTCATCCGTTGTGTGTGAGTTTTCAGTTATTTACTACGAGCCTACTACTAAGTTACTAATACACTCTTATCATAGTTCTAAGTTAATAACCATTGTTAAACATATTGCTGAATATTGAGCCCTGAAACTGCATTTAAATTATTGGGAGAATGTTAGGGTTTGAAATGTAATTACTGTATGTTCATTAATGCAGCTGATTTTTCTGACTTCCATTTTTTTGTTTCTAAGGAACGGCTGCTTGACCACATTTTGGAACGACTCCGCTCTCGTTTAGAGCATATTCTTGGACAATTGCCTCTGGATTTGGACTACTTAGAGTTCATTAGCACACAATAATTTGTTTTTAAATGCCATATCCAGTCATATAGCTGTTTCACAGCCTATTTTAGATGCCTTGACAGAGCTACATAGCCTTGTAAATGTAGAAAACAAAAGAAGTAAGCAACACTATAAAACTGTGCAATTTGAGCAAGGACCAGTTGGACGACCGAGAATGGTCCTGTCTGTGGAGTACATTTCCAGCCTGTTGGACCTTAATCTGTCCATCCCATGCATAGCTGCGCTTTTGGGGGTGTCGAGACTAACAGTCTATTTTGCTACCGCTGCTTTTCTCAGATTGCTTCATCAGTATTTGTCTGCGAGGTTCTTATAATAAATGTATCATTGTGTTCATGACAGATCCGTCAGTGTTTCTCAGATTAGAATGATGGAAACTCATAGATTAACTCATATGATGCCTGTTTTATTTCACTGTGCTTAACACCTTATGCAGAAATGCATCTGTCTCCAGAGTGAATGTTCAATGCCTAGAACAAATCCACTATAACCTTTGTTGCTTTTGCAAACATGCTTTTCCAATCTTTGGTACCAAATAACTTCTATAAAGACATGACACTGATCATCTTAACACACACCTGTGCTTTTAAGGGTAATTTGACTGCAATTTAGCAACAGTTTTCAGTCTGATTAACTTCATAACATCCTAAATATGAAAATAGTGCATGTTTAATCCTCCGGTTATTCAAGGAAAATGTGTATATTGTGATGCAGGGTCAGTTTGATCTTCAGTGGTAATAGCACATTTTGCAATGGATGTCTGTCAAAGTGATGACTTGTCTATTGAATAAGAGTCATATACGGTAGGTCACTACAACTCATATACTGATTAATTTGTGGGGCGTTTGCTCAAATAGACACATTAGCAGCTGCTGCCAGTCTTACAAAGGGTTTTTATTGCCAGTTCAATTAAGTTGTTCACATCTGTACAGTATAAAGGCCCGTTCATAAAACTCAAAACAATTACAAGAAATGCATTTATGTCTTGTAAATGTTGGTAGTTAGCTTGCCCTGATCTGACACACTATGGAAAAAAGAGTTTCAAACAACAGAAACAAGGGGGCATGTGTGTCTTTCAGGTTTCAGATAGAACATGCTCACAAAATTGAACAGCAGAAACATAGATATCACAGCCAAAGGACTGGGATGCAGCTCTTGGGTCAACAACCTCTCTTAAAGCTGCCATTTGTTCATCAGTCAGTGGGCTTTCTGTGTCTGGGACGATGACACTGGAGTAGCCATCAGCAGTAAGTCCACTGTTTTCCCACTCAATGTGAGGAATATTCATACCCTATCAAAGCAAAATAGAAAAACCTTACTTGTTTGCAGTATTATTTACCCTAATGGCTTTATGGTGTGGGATTACAAATTGTATTTAAATGTTTAATTTAGATTCTTATTATCCACTTCCTGACTCAATGTATAACTGTGCTTTGTCTCAATCAAGTCATGTTGATTGGCAGAGATTCAAAGAACCCCTGGCCCAGACGTTGATTCAAAGAACCCCTGGCCCAGACGTTGATTCGTTAGGTTGATTGGATTAGTGTCTATCTTTCGGAGCCCCCTGGCCCAGACGTGGATTCGTTAGGTTGATTGGATTAGTGTCTATGCATTTGATTATGTTGATGAGATTAGAACCACGGGAAGTTTAGCAACAAACTAACGCCTCCCTCATGTGCTTGCTTTGTTTGAATTTGTCTCCACCTCCAAGAATCCCTCCTCCAAAAATGCTTATAAAATAACCTTGTAAAGTTACTTAAGATTGAGATTTCGATGACTACAGATACCAACAGCTTGTGTTCTCAATAAAAAGAATCCTGCTGACGATCCAATCCGAAGTCTCCTGGTCTTCTCTTCTGAGTTTTCTACACTTTAGAAGAACCAAGTTCACAACAGATGGTGCCGTGACCCGGATAGAGTTCCAGCTTCCTCACCTGAAAACTTCCAGCTGAACAAAGATTCCCAGACTGAATTTTTCTCTCAACCAAGGGTTGTGGTGAGTGCTGTCTCTAATCCAAAAGAACCTAAGACCAGTACAAATTTTTATCCTCTGTGCCGAAGAGTTAACATACATCTGTAGGGTTTGTTTAACTAAGTTTATCCTCTAAAGTTTTTCTTTTAGAGATGAAAGTTATCCTCTGTTTCAGGCAGGGAAGATTTTGGCATTACGTGCTAAAAAGTGGTTATCCTCTGTTTCAGGCAGGGAAGATTTTGGCATTACGTGCTAAAAAGTGGTTATCCTCTGTTTCAGGCAGGGAAGGTTAGCATTTCGTGCTAATAATTTTGGTTTATCCTCTGTTTCAGGCAGGGAAGGTTAGCATTTCGTGCTAATAAGTTTGGTTTATCCTCTGTTCTTGTAGGCAGGGAAGTTAAGTGTGAAGTGTTGGTAATTTGGAAAGTTAACAATAGTTAAGCTTTTTTTAACAAGTGTAAGAGAGTGTCAAGTGTTGATCAGAGAAGTTTTTTTTTTTTTTTTTGTGTCTGTTTGTGTGGTACAGAAGAAACTTACAAAATGGTTAGAAGGAATGCTAGGCTGATTCCAACCACAGAAAATAGTGGTCTTGCGACTCCTTTGTGGTCAGATAGTGAATTCAAAACGCTGTTAGGGGAACAAATGGACCTAATAGTCACTGAAAAAGTTAGACAAGAACTAACGCAGAAATATGAGATTCATCCAGACAAGACTTGGTCAGTAGATGAGTGTAAAAAGGTTCTAGGAGCAAGTATTCGTAAGAACAATGTGAAAGGCATTATCTGTTGTCACAGAGAATTCAGTGTAACACTAGCTACACAACAGTCTCAGCGTAACTCAGAGCTAGAGAAACAGAACAATGAACTCCGTGCTAGAGTATCCACTTTGACTAAGAAATTGAACCTCAAGAAAGCTGCAGCAAACACTGATGTGGAAGTTAGTCAGCCTGATAACATTTACCCTGATTTACAAGCGTTCTTTGAAACAGATGTAGCTCTCCAATCAGTAACTGATGTGCCTGTAAATTCCGTCAATGTGTGTGGTGCTAGGAGAAGATCTCAGGGAATTGAGGAAACTGATAGTGTTCCTCTCAATTCTTCTGTTGTGCAAATACAAACTGTTGCCAAAGCTTTATGTCCTAAAGATATAGAGAGACTATCTCAGAGTTTACCATCAGCACGCACACATTTTTCTGAATTTAGAAGAACATTGATCAGTAAAATGCGTCTTTATGACATGTCGTTGGAAGTCACGCAGCTGATGTCACAAATTTTAACTGAATCTGAATTCAACAGTTTTGAATCTGCTGTTACTTCTGAACTGCGAAATGCCAGTAAGGGTGATTTAAGAGAAGGTATTTTGAAAATCCTAAAGAATATCATAGGACCCAAAATAGATTGGTCTAGAATTACTACCTGTGTGCAAAGGAAAGAAGAAACTGTGAGTGAATATACTGAGAGATTTTGTCAGTCAGCTGTAATTTACAGTGGAATTGTTGATGACCCTGAAAGTGTGCTAGATGACAAGGGACCCCTGGTTCGTATCTGGTCAGATGGCCTTGTAGCCGAATACAGAAAAGCTTTACCATTCTTAGATCTTACTTGGTCTAACAGAACTCTCAGAAGTAACCTAGACAGGTTAGCTACATGGGAAAGAGATGCTGATGTCAAGGCAAAAGTAAGAGTAGCAGCAGCTATGTTTAACACAACGAAACAAGACAATAGATGGTCTAAAAGAGAGAGCAAATGCAAATACTGTGGAAAATTAGGACATTGGGAGAAAGAGTGTAGGAAGAAGTTGCAAGATAGTAAAAGAAATGCTATGCATAATTCTGCTCCTTTTCAGCCTGCCGACAACCCTGAAGTAGTTCCGCCAGTGACCACTGAAACTGTAGGACAGCTAGTTCAGGCTCTTCTAAGAGCACAACAAGACCAGGAAAAAAACTGATTGTTGGGGCTGTGAGTAGCTACCTTTCCCCTGTAATCCAACACAATGACCAAATAATTTTTGTGAAAGGTAGCATAAAAGAGAAAGAGATTGATTTTTTGCTTGATACAGGTGCAGAAATTACAGTAATTCCTACAAAATTGGCACAAGGTTTAAACATCCCATACAAGAAAACCAAACTTTGTTTAACTGGTGTAATAGGTGAAGATTCTGTTTTGTATGAAACTCCCCATAGAGGTACAATTTGGCCCAAAAACTCTGACTACAAAATTGCTATGCGCTCCATTAAATACAGGTGCAATTTTAGGCATGGATCTTCTGAGACAAATAAATCTAACTTTAGACATGTCCTCAGAATCTACTAGCATAAAATTTCCTCAGCACAGATTTCTACCAATAATGCAACCCTCCCGAGTATGCTTTCTTACAGAATCATCCAATTTGGGCTAAAGACAAGGATGATTGTGGGTTGTTGACAGGTGTAGAACCAGTTAAATTGACAGGAACTCCACCTCCGTCACCAAACAATATCCGATTAATAAGGAAGCTATACAGGGAATCAAACTTATTGTAGAAAATTTGCTGCCGCAAGGAGTGCTAGTTAAAACCAACAGTCCATGTAATTCACCCATATGGCCCATCAAGAAATCTAATGGGACATGGAGACTTACAATAGACTACAGAGTAGCCAACAAACATATTGATAAAATCACCCCCCTAGTGGCAGATCCATCTACAATTTGTAATGGCTTACCATTAGATTGTAAGATTTTTCAGTAATTGATATGTCTAATGGATTTTTTCTGTACCGTTGCACTCTGACAGCCAGCCATGGTTAGCTTTCACAGTTGACTATGAACAATACCAGTGGACACGATTGCCACAGGGATTTCAAAACTCCCCAACCATATATCATCAGGCTGTCAGACGTGATTTGTGTGACCCAGAATGTCCGGTAAAACAGTCCACTATGATCCAATATGTCGATGATATTTTGATTGCCTCAACAGATCATGAGGTACATCAAACTGAATTGGCATCATTGTTTGACTATTTGCATAAAAAAGGACAAATGCAGCTTTCACAAAGCTCAAATCGCTAAAAAGCAAGTCACATTTCTGGGTCAAACAATTGGTGCAGGAAATAGATCCATTACACAGGATCGGCGGCTTCAGTCAAAGCCATACCTCCGCCTACTACCATTAAAACACTCCGCTCATTTTAGGAACAACAGGTTATTGTAGACCTTGGATTGAAGACTAATGCCTCGATTGCTCAGCCTCTATGATTTGTTGAAAGGCCATGGTAAAGATTCAGATACTGTTTGTATGGAAGAACTTCATCTCAAAGCTTTTAATGATTTGAAGAGAGCACTATGTCAAGCACCAGCATTAGGAATTGCCCAATCTGATAGACCCTTTGTGCTTTGTCCATGAACACTTAGGCTTTATGACTGCATGTCTAATGCAAGATCATGGGGCAGCTTACGCCCAATTCATTACTATTCCGGTAAACTTGACATAGTCGCTCAAGGTATGGGCCCATGCCTCAGAGCAGTACAGGCAGTTCATCTAGCTCTTCAGGCTTCATCAGGAATGGTGTTAGGTCAGACTGTAAACGTAAAATGCCCTCACACGCAGTGTCCGCACTAATGAATCACGCAAAAGTCACTTCTGTCACCTCCTCCCGTTGAAATTGGTTAGCAACTCTCACAGCCCGAATATTGTTATACAGCGTGCACCAGTCACGAACCCATCCTCATGTATGATGTCTGCAATGACTGAATTTGTGTTAGAGGATGAAGGCGAAATGACTCATGATTGTGTTACGCTTACATATGCAGCGACAAGTGAAATAGCAGAAACTCCCATAGAAAGCAGAATTGGAGTTGTTTGTTGATGGTTCAGCTCAAGTTATTGAAGGTAACAGACGAGCAGGATATGCAGTAACTTCCACCACTGAAGTAGTTGCTTCAGGTCGTCTTCCAGATCATTTTCAGCTCAAGCTGCAGAACTAGTAAGCCTTAACTAGAGCATGCACGCTAGCTTCAGGATCGGTTGCAAATATCTACACAGATTCCAGGTATGCTTTTGGGGTAATTCATGATTTTGGTGTCATTTGGCAAACCAGAAAATTTCTAACTTCTGCTGGATCCCCATTAAGCATGCTGGATTAGTGAAAGATTTAATGTTTGCCATGAAACTCCCAAAGAAATTAGCAGTGATCAAAGTGAAAGCACATCTCACAACTAATACTACGGAAGCTAAAGGTAATGCTCTTGCTGATGTAGCGGCTAAACAGGCTTGTTTCTATGCAACTGTACAAGTGTGTTCAGGTAGTACAGCACAGAAGATAATTCTACCTCCTGAATCAATCGTTGATCTGTATAAAGGCGTTCCTCTATATGAAGCATGGACATGGTTGAACAAAGGAGCCACTGTGGATTCATCCGGCTGCTGGACCAAAGGGGAAAGTATGTTGCTCCCGAATCACTGTTGCCATATTTGGCTCAACAAATACACAGTTTGGGTCATAGTGGTCCAGCAACGATGAATCACAGGTTCTCAAATCAATGGTGGAATCCAAAATTCAGAAAGCAGCCACTGAAACAGTCAAGAGATGTGTTACATGTCAGAAAAATAATGATGTACCAGCAGCCATTACACCAGCAGCACATACCCCAGCTCCACCAGGGCCATTTCGTCACCTGCAAGTTGATTACATATCGTTGCCCCTTGTAAAGGAAAAACTGACGTTTTGGTAGTAATAGACAAGTTCTCAAGATGGGTAGAAGCTTATCCAACAGGGCGTGCTACAGCTGCACATACTGCTAAATGTCTTGTCACTGATTTCATTCCCAGATGGGGATTACCAGATTGCATTGACTCAGATCAAGGTACCCACTTCACAGGACAGGTAGTCAAGGAAGTGTCTAGAATGTTGAAGATTAAGTGGAACCTTCACTGTCCCTATAGGCCACAAGCATCAGGACAGGTTGAGCGATCAAACAGAACAATCAAAACCAGGCTAAGCAAAATGCATCAGGAAGGAGTACCATGGGTTGAAGCACTGCCCGCGGTACTGTGTAGTATGAGAGCATCACCTAACAGATCAGTAGGACTGAGCCCTCATGAGATTATTACTGGACGCCCAATGCAGATGCCAGGTGTGATTGATCTTAGAAATGCTGATGTGCACATTGCTTCAGATGCCCTGATACTGTGAAAACCTCACAAAGGCAGTGCAGAGTGCCAAGAGAGAGTTGAGTCGTGTTGGCAGACTCCACCAGAAGGTGGACACACAATCATCCCAGGTCAATGGGTCATGATAAAGTCGTTCAGAAACAAGCCATTAGAGCCTAAGTGGTACGGACCACATCAAGTGATGTTGATTACAGCAGCTGCAGTATTGTGTCAGGAAGGAAAACTTGGACTCATGTGTCACACTGTAAGTTGTTCCTCCCCTGCAGGGATAGGATAGGACAGACACAAGAACCAGTGAGGAGCCCAGGGAAGAACCGAAAGCAACAGGCTTGGGGGCCAACCCTGAGGTGAAGATTTCCTCATAGGCCTTTCCCCATCCAATAGTCCATCCTTTCCTCACTGTTCTTTAGGTGTCAGGAATTGAGAAATAGGGAAAGAAGGAACAACAATAGCAGACTATATTTGAACAGAGGATACAACCCTAATGTTTGCAGACTCTACAACAAATACTGCTCTGTGCCGTTGGTCTCTCTTGTTTGTGTTTCTTTCTTCCTCTGTGCAGATACCATTTGATGGCTGTCCTGAGATCCATATGCACCACCCTTCTCACCTGCGGATGAAGCCACAACCTCTAGAAAACAACTAGACCCATTGCCGAGCCAACTATCACACAAGAAAGAGAAAAGAAAGAAAAGAAAAAAAATAAAATACACATGAGAGACTCACATACGGGAACTTCAGTCATCCATCAACATGATCAAGATTTTCGTACTCTTGATCTTTCAGCAAAATTACACCAGATGACTGAAGATAATTCTTCATGGTTCGGAAACTTGTTAGGTAAACCCTGGCTGTGGATCAAGGAAATAGCAATTCTGCTGTTGTTTCTCCTACTTGCGTACTATCTATGCATCCACAGTATCAAGTGTTTCTTTCAGCAAATGACTCCCGCCTCTCACGAGGAAATGACAGTTCCAACCAGAAAAGATTATTACCCGTAAGAACTTCACGGACCCTAATTGCATGTTTTGTTTCTGTGTCAGCATGCAATTACATATAAGCAACACAGAACATGTACAATGTGCCTGTAACGATTACAAGTTACAAGAATTAACTTTTAAGTGTCTAAATTTGAATAATTCAGTTATTGAAATAACTGTGCTTTGTCTCAATCAAGTCATGTTGATTGGCAGAGATTCAAAGAACCCCTGGCCCAGACGTTGATTCAAAGAACCCCTGGCCCAGACGTTGATTCGTTAGGTTGATTGGATTAGTGTCTATCTTTCGGAGTCCCCTGGTCCAGACGTGGATTCGTTAGGTTGATTGGATTAGTGTCTATGCATTTGATTATGTTGATGAGATTAGAACCACGGGAAGTTTAGCAACAAACTAATGCCTCCCTCATGTGCTTGCTTTGTTTGAATTTGTCTCCACCTCCAAGAATCCCTCCTCCAAAATGCCTATAAAATAACCTTGTAAAGTTACTTAAGATTGAGATTTCGATGACTACAGATACCAACAGCTTGTGTTCTCAATAAAAAGAATCCTGCTGACGATCCAATCCGAAGTCTCCTGGTCTTCTCTTCTGAGTTTTCTACACTTTAGAAGAACCAAGTTCACAACAATGGCACTTACTGTAACCAACACTTTTGTAAACAGCTTTGCTAAATATTTATTAACTTAAAGGAATACTTCACCGTTTAGCGTTAGGCTTTGTATCCGTAGTATCTCTGTAATATTTTCAAACAAATGTGCGTCGTTCCCTCACATCCCTCTGCGACGAGAATTTTTTTTCTTTTTTTCGCATCATCGGAGGGAGGCATTTTTCCCACACACAAAACAGAGCAGTGGGATATGAGGGACCGATGCACTTTCGTTCGAAAATACTACCGGGATACTACAGATACAAAGCTTAATGCTGATCAGTAAAGTATTCCTTTAAGGCCAGCCTTTGGTAAGGGAGTATTGACATACGTGCAATATCTTCATAACTAATATTTGCAAGCACAAATGTAGGGATTTACACTATTGAAAGCATTCAAGTTGTACATTTGGTACATACCTCCATATTTTCTGGGCCTTGAATTGGGTGATGGATTCGGCCCAGCTCCCACAGCTGATTAGGGGTCATATGGCCTTCTGTTCTTATTGGATGATTGTCCCAGCCACTGCGGAAAGTGTCCAGGGAATCTTGCAGCCGTGGCAGGAACACATAATGGCAACAGAGGAGGTGTGTAGCATTGGTGATATTGAGGAAGCCCTCTTCTTCAAGGTAGTGGAGAACATCATAGTGATGTTTGTGACAGCTACCCACAGGTATCTCCAAAGCCTCTCGATTCTGGAAAATAGTGAAGTTCAATAGGAACCTTTAAACTTAATGTACAGGGAAAATTCATCAGATTGTTCAATGCATAGTTGTGTTTTTCTTTATCTACTTTATTTGTTTAGAAGAAGAAACAATGTTTAATGGAATATAATGTCACTGCATACTATCAAAACAGAAGTGACATACAGATGTACAGGGTTCGTACACATTTTTACCAACAAATTTCCATGACTTTTCCATGACTTTTCCATGACTTTTGTGACAATTTCCATGACCTAATTTCACATTATTTTACAATAAGAATAAAAATCTGTTCAAATGATCATAGCATTTTAACTAAAATGAATGACTATTAATACTATTGTTTGCTTTTTTGTTTTAGTACAAGCTGAAACTATACCAGATTTGAAGGTCCTTGCAGTCCGAAATTTTCACACGCAAAAGCATACAAACATTTCTGACTCTCGTGTAATTACCTTTACTCCACACAGAGAACACATCACATCACTATTATCATTTATTTAACTCAGTTAAACGCAGGGCCAGAATTTCATTTTGGAAACTTTTTCTTTAAGTGTTTACATTAAGATTAAATTGTATTTATCAAAAGCATGTCTAATTAATTAAAATCATGAAACTTATACAATTTAACAATTTAATTTATTAAAAGTGTAACAAAAATGACATGTTTAGGGCCTATGAACGGATGAGGGATTTTTCTTATGTTTTATTGTTGCCAAATTCTGTTTTAGCTCATCTGATTATTTGAATGCATACAAAATTTTTTTTACTCTTACAGTAGCCTTATGAATTGTTTTTTTCCTCAGAAATTCTGTGTTGTGTATTTAAATTTGACTGGTTATCAGATTAAGGCATGAAACATCGAGTTAATTTATATTTTAATGAATGAAAATTAAACATTTACATGTTGAAAAATAAAGGGTTTTAGCCTACTATTAAAAATAAAATATTTTGTGATAATGTCTTAATAAAATAAAGTGTTATTATTTTTCAACAGTAGTAGTTGACGTGTTTTTGAAGTAGAACTAAATTCACAGTTTTATTGTTTGTAGGGACAAACAGATGCAGATAATTAAAACATGCACATTTCTTCTCTTTCTCTGTCTCTCAAAATGGGCATATTTGAGAAACAAGTCGAGTTGTTTGCTTCACTGAATATAATTGTCGGTCATTTAACATTTCTTTCGTAAAACAGTTGACTAAACATCTTACCTCCCACTCTTTTATTAATCTGACGCTTTGTCACGCGCTCAGCATCTGTGAACGCTAAACTCCGCCTACTTTGATTTGATTTGAATTCAATTACTTTGACATTGGAGCTGTTTGCCGCTGAGGCAGAGCAGACTTTAAACAAGAGCGCTGTAATCGAGGACAGCAGATGCTCATGTAGGCCTATAATTATCTTTATTGAAGTGAGTTAGGTTTAAATCGCAATCGTCAAGCATTAATTAATGATTTTGTTGTTGCAATTTTACACATAATAATCCACGATGATCACAGTACACAAAACTGAAATTGCACATCAAAATAACACAGTCAATATTTTTGAGACCCACCCCAAAAATAAATTACTTTCCACAAATCATGTTTTCAGGAGCCCATGTATTATTAAGGAGCCCTAGCTCCCCGTAGTTCGCACCCTGCTCACCAGGATGGCCATTTTAACGTTATTTTGTGTGTAATTTTGCCGCTTAAACGCAACAAGCTGCACTTTTAGAGCCCCATATTTCAGCCTCGACTTTTAGTTTATGGCTTCGGGACAATTTTCACGTCAGGCGGGCCGGGCATCGGGCTTGTTTTAGATTCCTCCTTATTTTTGTATTTTAGAAATCCATAAATTATTATGGTGATGAAAAGGATTAGCCGTGGAAACAATACCCGACTGACAAGAGCAGCTCGACCTGTCTAATAGCACACATTTGTCTAGGTTAAACGTTTAAACTAACATTGTGATATGCTTTTTAAGTATTTATATATAGATTTTATTTTAGTCAAGTGGTGATTTAAGAAGGCTAAATTGATCAAACATAATAGCCAAACTCACTGTCTGCAGCTGGCCGATTGCTCAAAAGATACTTTAAAAAACAAAAACTTGAATTTAATAAACAAATAAATGTTCCAAACATATTTCTAAATTAACTTAATAAAGAAACGAATACGCTTTGCCATTAAAACCGAAACTGAACTATTTTAATGGCTAGAACAGCAGCTGTGTAATGGGGAAGAGAAAGAAAGACATGGGCTCCAGTCGGACTCAGAAGGTAATTCTGATCATCTGCTGGACAAGAATTGGACTGGGGTGTATGTTTGAGGCCCGTGCAGGATTCTACTGAGGTTGTTTGGTAAAGTCAATTTGGTACTCAAGGCGGCTTTATACGGACGCCATTTGGACATGACTGAGTGCAGCGAAACCGCCTCTGAGCGCGAGTACAGAACGGCTTAAAAAGACGTGCAAACAAATAATAGGCTACATTTTAGTGACAATGCAACAATGACCCGATTAGGCAGGTGACAATTCTGTCAACTGTACCAAAATGCCAGAGAAAGACTTGTATCGCACCGTGCAGCTCTTTAGTGCAGACGAGATGCGCTGATTACGTGTTTTAAGAGAAAGTCAAAGAGAGAAACACAGCTGATGAATCCGTTTTCAAATGACCGATTTGATATTCTGTGTGGATCTATTTACTCTTCAGCCTACAAGCTATGGGCTATTGAATAAATGTGTGAATATCCATCATTTTAAAGTCGAAAGCTGCGGGAAAGAGTAGAAATATGCGATATAGCCCATGCGCAATCCCGTACCGAAATTCAGGACCTGAATAAACATAATTGTATTATACAGAGATTTGTCAAATAGATTTCCATGACTTTTCCAAAACTTTCTGGGTTTATTCATTTTTCCAAAACTTTTCCAGGCCTGGAAAATGTGGTTTTAAAATTCCATGACTTTTCCAGGTTTTTCATGACCGTACGAACCCTGGATGTAATTCCAGACCCATTGCCCAGCAAAAACTAACTTATTTTTTGCAGAAAGGAAAAAGGCTGTTGAATTTGCATGCTAAGGAGGTTGCAATTCAGTACCCTTTAACTGACAGCAGCTTCCACTGGAGATAGGACTTTCAGCTCACACATTTCTCAAATAGTAGTACTGCTGCAAGCTGATATACTGTATTTGTAGCAAATAATAATGTTCTTGCATGGCAGCAGTGTATCTTTCAGCTAGCATTATCTGAAGTTTTGGACTGACCGTTGATTGTGAACACTCTTGCGGATATGAAGCTGCCCCTTCCAGTGCCATGGACTGTAAACATGAGGCGTGCAATGTCTACATTTTCCACGCCCTGATCAGCCCGTACCCTTAAAACAGAGTAACATTTATAAGAGTTATTTTTTTATATATATCTCAACAAAACATTAATATGGAACATGATGCATGCTTTTAACTTAGTTATAAAGGGTACCCCATTATATCTATATAGACTTTGCTTTAACAAAAACAGATCTATACAGTCATGCAAAAATAACTGAAATCGTCTCGGTTACTAACGTAACAAAGGTTCTCTCTAGAAGAGGGAACGAGTGTTGCGTAAGCTAGCTTATCCGAGCCCGGTATTTATAGCCATACGCCTATTTCGGCGGGACATGATGTGCTAAGGCGCGAGCGCCTTCATTGGCACCGGCGGCTCGTCGATAGGCTGCTGCAGTTGCCGCAGAGCAGCCAATGGGCACGCGACCTTGCTCGCCTAGGTCTGCTTGCTGCTGCTGCAATGCGTTGACAAGAAATGCAAAATTATGGATAATTTTTGGCTTCAGTATTTTCAAGAAAAGGAGGTTTTCCCGTAGCGTAAGCTAGCTTACACAACACGAGAACTCTCGTAAGAGAACCTGTATAAATGGCTCCTGAAATACAGCATGATCTTTATCCAATTCATACAAATATAGAAACAGTGTTTTAGGCAAATACCACACAAAAGTGTACTTTTGGTTATTTCAAAGAGGTTTAAAACCATTCAAGCATGACTGTAAAACTTAAACATTCCTAAGTAAAATACTTACCTAAGAGGGAAACCAAACTTCTCCACAGATTCTTGGAAGAATGCCAGGGATGTTGCGGCAAGGTTGTTGGAAGCTGCACCAAGATACATAATCTGCAGTACAATGCAGTTTTACTACTTTGATGAAACACAAATGTATATAAGAATGACAAACGTGTACTGTGTTTATCACTGAATACTGTGCTTACCTTCCGTGAAAAGCCATCTATGCCACCAAAGATGACAATGTTGTAGCTGTAGGAAAACACACATACAAAAAAGATAAATATAACTTAGAGAAAATGTTAGTTGTTTGCTTTTTCACAGGTAAGCTTTTGAAAAAGCATCTGAATTGTGAACTTATACTTGTGAACAAGTTAAAAAATGTTTTTAACAATTGCAAAATAAAATACAGCAATTTCTAAAACCCTAGATTATTACTGTCATTTTTAGAAGCAATCAAAAAGTAATTTAGTATGTCAAAAGTGAATGTGAACAACACAGTTATCATGTTTGATGGAGAATATGCATGCAGTAGCATGAAAGCAGCACTATTAAATAAAGATGGTATGATGAATAGGCCTATACAAAAGTATAATTATTTCATTACAATATTATCTTACTGTTTTTAATTAATCTGTCCTTTGTCAATAAAAGGACTTTAAAAACTTAACGGATTAGTTTATGATGTGCATCAAGGACTGAGGGCTAGGAACGGAGTAGGTTCTTCGAACAATGCTCTGACCCGTTCATACTGCACCCGCAGTCCTTGAGCTTGAATAAGTCCTTTCACCATTCGATATCCAGAATGAGGCTGCCTGGATTTAATGTCTATCACACACTGGTCCAATTCTTCATCTGTCAGAGTGCTGTACAGTGCCCTAACTGAGAGATCAGATTCAGCCATGCGTCGATGGAATGTTCGTCTCGACACCCCCAAAAGCGCAGCTATGCATGGGATGGACAGATTAAGGTCCAACAGGCTGGAAATGTACTCCACAGACAGGACCATTCTCGGTCGTCCAACTGGTCCTTGCTCAAATTGCAGTTTTATAGTGTTGCTTACTTTTTTCTTTTTCTACATTTACAAGGCTATGTAGCTCTGTCAAGGCATCTAAAATAGGCTGTGAAACAGCTATATGACTGGATATGGCATTTAAAAACGTCTCGGGTTACTCGCGTAACCCTTGTTCTCTGAATAGGGAACGAGACGCTGCGTAGCTTTACGCATCGGGAACGCCCACTGCGTGACCGAGTCTGAAACCCATATAGAATCACGCCAATTCATTGGCTGATGGCGCGACGCCATCTCTGACGCAATGACGTCGTCAGGTCATACTGGCGAACACGCCATCCACTCCTCAGATTTCTCTGCCGAAAAGAACCCTGTCGGCAGCGTGAGGAGCTTGGCAGCATACGCAGCGTCTCGTTCCCTATTCAGAGAACAAGGGTTACGCGAGTAAACCGAGACGTTCTCTTTCATAGGTAACTCTACGCTGCGTAGCTTTACGCATCGGGAACGATATACCAAACACGCCAAGCTGAAAAACGCTGCCTATCTGGCCCAATAATGAACCAACAACATACGGTCAGTTAAAACAGACAAAATCTGGGAACCTGGAGCCGTATCAACGTCAAGGTTGTAAAACTTGACAAAAGTGTGCGGAGAAGACCATCCTGCCGCAACACAAATATCTTCCAGGAGTACCCCTCTAAAAAGAGCCTAAGAGGAGGCTACGCCCCTAGTAGAATGCGCCCGAAGACTAAGAGGTGAAGGAAGGTTCCGCGCCTCGTAAGCCAGCGAAATGGCATCTCTCACCCAGACACTCTCTCACTAACAGAGAAAGCCTGCAGGTCTCCAACTCTTTTCAGTGACGTAAGCGCCAGCAAAAGAACAACCTTAAGGAACTGAAGGAACAAGAAGGAACTGCCGTGGGGCGAACCGGCCTAAGGCGTCTGACCCCACGCATAAAGGCGGAGACCATCCGATGTCTCCCCAAGGGGAAAATCGGCCGCCAGGTTCAGTACACCACGAGGTTGGTGAAGTCAGCGTTAGTAAGGCGGGAAAAAAAAGGCTGTTTCCAGGATCTGGAAATCTGATGCAGATCACCGAAAAACGGCAGCTTCCTCCGCTCATTTTGGAATTTACACCGCTAAGAAACCGCTCGTCGAGTTTCGAAGAGCGAGACTCGCGGGGCTCGTCGTCCAATCCATGCGAGAGCTTCTCAGCGATGCGCGAAAGCATGTCCACGAGCTCAGAATAGGCCGGTGAAGGCCGCGCCTCCTGACCGCTAAGCTGTAGCGCATCTGCTAAACTAGGCCCAAAATCCTCGGAGTCGGAGGCCGCAGTTAGCAGAACATCATCTATCCCGAAGGAAACAGTATAACGTGCCCTCGGGCTAGGAAACAGATAATCCTGCGTGAATTCAACCGGTGAATTCGCGCGCACATGCTCTGGTGAGGGAGGGAGAGAAAAGGTGAGGCCTGTCTGCTCACTCTCCGTCTCCTCGAGCTAAACATCCGAACCCCAGGCCGCGGATTCACGAGAAGCCGCGGAGGCCTCCGGAGCGTGACGGGGAAGAAAATGGATGACTCCTTTTCACACACCTCAAGCCGAGAGCGGAGGGTTATGAGACGGAGATTCTCACAAATTACATTCAAATCCCATAAACCGCATGCGTGAACCCGAAACATATAATTTTACTTATCTGTGCGGGTCATAGCGAGCGATGAATCGCGCGCATGGCGGTTGACAGCGGCGAAACTCCATGGCACTTCACCGCGAGGAGAACAAAGTTCCACTGAGGCAGTCGCCGAAGTGCAGATGGATGATCGCAAAACGGTAAGTTGGGTCAGAAATCGCAACAACGAAGGGTAATGTGACCGCTTCGTGAAGGCAGAGAAATCTGAGGAGTGGATGGCGCGTTCACCAGTATGACCTGACAACGTCATTGCGTCAGAGATGGCGTCGCGCCATCAGCCAATGAATTGGCGTGATTCTATATGGGTTTCAGACTCGGTCACGCAGTGGGCGTTCCCGATGCGTAAAGCTACGCAGCGTAGAGTTACCTATGAAAGAGAACACAAATTATTGTGTGCTAATGAACTCTAAGTAGTCCAAATCCAGAGGCAATTGTCCAAGAATATGCTCTAAACGAGAGCGGAGTCGTTCCAAAATGTGGTCAAGCAGCCGTTCCTTAGAAACAAAATAATGGAAGTCAGAAAAATCAGCTGCATTAATGAACATACAGTAATTACATTTCAAACCCTAACATTCTCCCAATAATTTAAATGCAGTTTCAGGGCTCAATATTCAGCAATATGTTTAACAATGGTTATTAACTTAGAACTATGATAAGAGTGTATTAGTAACTTAGTAGTAGGCTCGTAGTAAATCACTGAAAACTCACACACAACGGATGAATCCCCAACTTTAGCTTATTCATTACCATGACTTATCCAACTGATTTCCTAAAGCTAATATTCACTCCAAGTCTGGCGTGATGTAACTTTATCCTACTCTGAAAGGCGTTTTATGTGGTATATCATTGACCAGCCTACAGGTATGGCCAGTATAGGTAATCTGCATAAACAGCTGTTTATATCACACAAATACCTGGCTGTAACGTTACGTTATACTTTGTGTTGACTCTTTTAACCGTATCCATCTACATTGATGGCTCCCAGTCTGTGGCTCCCAGTCTGTCTGTGAGCTTCTACCATTGAAATCTTTTTTTGCCGTTTAAAAAAAATAAAATATGTGGCGCCAAATCAAATGTTTTGTCAAGATTCATCTCGGAGCTGTTGGCTTGGTTCCAGGCTTAAACCTTTTTATAAACGTTAATGTAGCTTTCAGCCAAAAAGTGGGCGGCCACCGTTGAGCTCTAAAGTTATCTTGCTAGCTATAACGTGTTGTTTAGCTGACTTAACTTACCTAACTTACATAGGGAGACGAGTCACACAAACCATAGCTATATAGCATATGTGTTCCAAACATAATTAGCAACAACATACTTCTGTTCTGTCGAGCCCTGAGTCCGATTGTACATAAACAGCAAACTTACCGGGGCGCCTTCGTTTTCCCTGGAAGTCATCTTTACATCTTTACTTCTTGGATCCTGACAGACAGGTCGTCGTGCTCTTCTTCTTCTTCTTTCCGTTTCATGGCCGTTCACTCCTTAGGAGTATTACCGCCACCTACTGTATACCTTGCGCACATGATCGTCGTGCTCGGCACTCAACTGTTTTTCCTATCCTGGGTAGCCCGGATGTTACCATGTGAATATTTAACTTAAATTTTTCGATCTGAATTTGAGCAGTCGAATTAGACTGATGTTTTCTTTGAAAAATATTAACCTGAAATTTGAGCAATCAAATTTGATCAACCTGAATCTATTTTATCTGAAATTCTGTAAGTTTATTTATTTTTTTTTTATCTGAATTTGTGAGCATTGAAAAATATTCATCGAAATTCAGGTTTTGAGAGGTAAATTCGAAACAAATAAATTCAGATACATGGTTTCCAAAGTAAAATAATTTCAAAGGGGTGAATTCAGAGCAAATAAATTCAGATAAATGTTTTTCAAAATAAAATATTTCAAAACTAAGTATTCAGTGGCTGTTAAATGTCAAATAGTTATGTCTCTTATTTGCTTCCATACCTTGCATGTTAAGCTTCTTGAAGGAATTTCTGAATTTGAATTTCAGCTCGGGTTTTTATGCTAACGGACGCTGCCGAGGATGACGTTTGAAACCCACGCAGTTTTATGGTTTAAGATTTGGATTACAGCACACGAATACAATTTATTAATTTTGTAATTATTTTGCATTTTGGTGTGTGTTCAATTGTCAGTCACAGCATATCGTAGAAAAGGCCTTTGGGGTAGGGGTCGACCGATATGTGTTTTTCAGGGCCGATACCGATACCGATTATTACAGATCAAGTAGACCGATAACCGATATTTTGAACCGATATACGTGTCTGGTGTAAAAATGAAAATGAATGCCAAAATTAACAATAACAAGAGCTCTGACAAAAAAACGTTCTTTAAATGCTTTTAAACATGTCTTTAATTCTGAAAACTGTTAATAACAACAACATTAAATAAACAGTAATATTAATAATATTAATAATAACATAAGTACAGAGATCACCCAGAAGCATTCTGTAAACATTTTGTAAAACTTAAAGTAAACGTATTTAGCGTATTGTGTGATTATTCTCAACAAAAGTTGTAATAATTGTTGTAGTTGTATTACGTATACAGTAATATATTCGGCTAAACCGAACTTATATTTTGACAGGTTGCCATGAGGACCTTTTAAGTTTCTGTAGCCTATGTATATATGATATGACGATCGTTTTACTCAAATGAAACGGTCAAATGCTCATGAAGTGACTCTCTGAGGAGTTCTGGGGATGTTGTTCATGTATTTATGTCCTCATTTAGTGAGACGGCAGACGCTGAAGTCACCGCGAGCAGCACGCGCTTCAGTATGTATGTGTGCAGTAAATGAAACCGCACGTCTGTGTCATTCATTAACAGAGATGCAGAACATGCAGGATTCATATTTAAAGTGTTTTTGCGGCTTAATATTTATAGATACTAGTCCATAGCGTGAGTCAATTTAAGTGTACTGATCTACTTTTGATTAATTCATCCAAACTTCGACACATTCCGCGACATTCCGCGTTATACGGTAAAGTCCATTATATGACTGCATTCCGCGATTCCGCCCGCATTTTCCGCATCGCGGATATCATGGGTTATATTGAGGTGTTTTGCAACTTCAGCAACGTCTGCTGCTGCTTTACCTTTGAGAGACAACTGATGCGTGATCACTGAGGCAGCTCCAGTTAGCATGTGCTTTCGGTGTGAGACTGCCTTCAGTTTTACGCGTTGATTGGTCGGACTCGTGACTCTCTACATATCAGATGAGCGGTGGGCGGAGATTGCTCTCAGAGATTGAGAGATCGCCTCACTCTCACAGTGTTGAGCTCAGACAGGCTGCATCGAGCCAAATAGTGCATTTAAACATTAAATAGTTTCACCTGTATTATTTATTCACCAATAAATAATGTCACCTGTAAATAGTATGTTTGTTTGCATAAAAAAAATAAAAAAAAATATATTATCGGCAAATCTGTTTTTAAAATGGCCGATATCGATAATCGGTAAAATGCTTAATATCGGCGCCGATAATCGGCCAGGCCGATAATCGGTCGACCCCTACTTTGGGGTCCCACGTACGGCAAACTAAATACATGCAATGATTAAACGATTGCAGAAAATGCTATTAATTTTAAGTGTTTATAAACAGACTAACGTTAGCTACTCTTGTTGAACAGTATTCTTCGAAATGAGCTGGCAGCTGAAATCTCAGAGAATAGAATGTTATCAATTTATGTAACGTTAATGAGTAAACTTCACTTATTAAACACTGTTAGAGACATATGCCTTGGTATGAAAAATGCAATATAATACATGTTGATGCCACGGTTGCAATATTCATATGGATTTGTTAAATTGTTTACATGTTAAATAATTTACGTTTTGTCAGGACGACAGAACTGTGCTTAACTTGCTGTTAAAACGTTTCAGTCTCTATACAAACAAGTAAATATACATTTTGTAGAACCACATTTTACGAAAAATAGATGCGAATTCTCATGAGATCATGTTGATAACTTTAATGTTTTGACTTTCGCACGTGTGGTCACGACACCTTCATTAACAGAACTTCAACGTTTGCTTCATTATCAGAAAAATAACGTTTCACAAGAAGTGCTTATTAAAATAACTTTACTTGATAGATAATCAAATTAGCAGACATAACGTTAACGTTACTCACCATAAAAAACTGCTGCTAGCGGGGTTGAGGTGGGGAAAAAGACCGCCAAATGTCCTCAGTCTGGATCAACAAGGATGCTGGGATAGATGTCCCGCCATTGGGGCGTGTCACTACTCGATCCTTACCGGAAACACGATTTGTACTGCGCATGCGCGAAATTGCTTCCACTTCCTGTCTGTATGACGAAACAATTTACGGCAATTTCATTAAGAAAACATTGGACATTTCTTTGCAGTTGAGTAGATTTGATGTAATAATATACTTCAGTGATCATGGATTTGACAAAGATAAAGCATATTTCATACAATTATTAATTTTAATGGGGAAGTTTCATACTCATAAAATGAAGTGGTCAGGCTCCGAACCAAACTTTTCTCATTTTATAAATGATTTCAAGCTGTATTGTTATTTATTTTATTTTTTGTCTATTATATTTTGTTACTGTCCTCTGGCACTGTTTCATTATATTAATGTTGTTCATCTTTTTCTATTTTTCTTTTACATTTGAATGTTTCTCGTTGTATTGTTCTGATGTATGGCATAATAAAATTAAAACGAAAGAAAAAACATTTTACGCCAATTTCGGGTAGTTATAATAACACTGTTATAATATTATAAAACTGTTATAATATTAATAATTATGTAATGTTTTCATGTGTTGTTGACATACACTACCTGATCTGTACCGAAAATAGTCATTTACTAGTGATTCTCTTGATATAAATACACTTTTTTGATAAAATATATCAATTAAATTGAGTAATCGATTAAATGTGCACAAATTAAATCAATTGAGTAAAATTAAAAGAAAAAAAAAGTTTACATTTGCTACACTTTATTTGTGTAATACAGATGTGCATATAAGTGTTTTACATTTACATTTAATTTTCTAAAGATATGTTTTACTTATTTCAGCATACTTTAACAAATGTCTGCATCTAAGAAACACAAAAATATATATATATATTTTAAATCATTTATTCATTAATGTATTCATTCATTCCCTCCCTTCACTACAATTGCTGATTGAGGAACATGGCATTGACATTCAAGCTTTGTTTATCAACACAGTATGACAAAAATGTTTCCATGTCATCTTGAGACTGAAATCTAAACAAAAAGTCATCCTTTGCTTCAGGGAAATCACTCCTCAGGGCCTTCCTGAGTGCATTTTTTTTATCTTCTCTGTTCATCTGCAGAAAAGCAGGCTCTGTCACCTCTCCAAGGAATAAGTCTCTGTGATTGTGTGCCCAGTTCCAAGCTGTATGAAGGTCTCTCACAATGGTAGGCTGTTGCACCTGAATATAATGGCACAAACAAATTAAACTATTTATCCAGCTTGCATGCGACTCCTTGATATATGACCACTAGAATAATTTACCTTATCAGTGTCCTCTTCAACCACAACTCTTCTGCTGGGTGACTGTTTGCTGGTGGTGGATTTTGACACACTAAAGACAGGCTCAAGGGTTCCCTGAAGGAGTTGGGATGCTTCTTCTGTCCAGTGTGCAAATCTCTGTCCGTGCCTTTGTCAAATATGTAAATGTATATGCACTCTATTTGTATAACACCTTTCTAGTATCACTTCGCCAACAGTGACTTAATACAGCCGAGATACTGAAATTTTATCTATAGAGTCTGTCATACCCTTCAAGGCAAAACCTCTCCATCAACTGAATGCACCACCACTGGCGAATCAATGGCACCTCCTCCTAAAAGAGTGCAAAACGCACAAAAAAATTAAAAAAGCCACATAGAAGTATTTTTGTATATTTTTGTGAACATCTAGCTTACCTCTGTGAACGTTACTGGCCATGAAGGACGTTAAGGCTTCCGCTTCCGGCGCTGCATTGTACAGTCGACGTTAGGGATGGCTCCGCTCAATTTGTGCTTTAATATACTTTTTTACATATTTTTACACGCATAACGTCTGCACTATTTATATACGACAGAAAAACACTTTTGGACATTGGACACCACTGCACTAACCTGCTTCAGGACACTTTATCCACGGATCCAGCGTGGCCATTGGAGATACTTCGGAACACCGAGGTTAACAAAGGCCGCCTCAATAATCCCAGGCGGCGAAGGAAACACCGCGGGAGACGTGCTGGAATACGCAACAGACTGAGGAAAAGGGCTCACAGTCCTCCTCTACCGAGTATTCTGCTCGCTAATGTACAATCCTTGGAGAATAAGATGGACGATCTTAGAGCCAGGATTAGTTTCAACGGACATCAGAGACTGTAACATCCTCTGTTTGACGAAACATGGCTTACGCCCTCGGTCCCGGACAACGCTGTAACGCCGTCTGATAACTTTTCTGTTTTACGGATGGACAGAACAGCCGAGGCTGGAAAAACCAAAGGTGGTGGAGTGTGTTTCATGATCAACAAGAAATGGTGTGACCCCAGGAATATCTCCATTCTGTCGCGTTCCTGCTCGGCTCATCTGGAACATCTCTCCATTATCTGCCGCCCATTCTACCTCCCCCGGGAGTTTACATCGATCATCAACACTGCCGTATATATACCACCACAAGCAGATACTAGCGTGGCTTTGTCCATACTTCACGACGAGCTCAGCGGCTATATCAACAAGCACCCTGACGCTGCCTCCATCATAGCTGGGGACTTTAACAAGGCCAACCTCAAAAAAGTCATGCCAAACTTTCACCAACATATATCCTGCCCAACTAGAGGACAGAATACACTGGATCATTGCTACACCCAGTTTAAGAATGCCTACAAAGCTCGTTCCCTGCCGGCTTTTGGCAAATCAGACCACGCGGCCATATTTCTCACACCGGAATATAAACAACGGATCGTTCAGAGACCCCCGGTGGAGAGGGAAGTGACGCGCTGGTCCGCCCACTCTGAAGCTATGCTACAGGCGTCTCTTGATGACGTCGACTGGGACATGTTCCGGGCGAGTTCAACTGACGTCAGCGAATTCACGGATGTAGCAGTAAGCTTTATCAACACGCTAACCGAGCAAGCCACCGAAACAGTAACAATAAGGACATTCTCCAATCAGAAACCGTGGGTGGACAGATCAATCCGTGATGCGGTTAACCATCGCACTGCCGCATACAATGCTGGTCTTTGTCGGGAACATGAGAATACAAAACAGCGTGTTATGCTCTCCGGCGTGCAATAAGAGCCGCTAAACGCCGGTACAGGGAGAGAATTGAGTCACATTTCCAGCTCAATGACTCTCGACGCATGTGGCAGGGACTGAAGACCATCTGTTCCTCTGGAAATAACTCTTCCGCGGAGGTGAGAGCAGACCCGCTGCTGGCCGAGGAGCTAAACACTTTCTACGGCCGCTTTGAATGTAACGTTAATGGCGGCGCGATCCTGCCGATCAGCACGTCAGAAAGCAGCAGACAGAGCAGCGATGGTTTTGCTATCACTTTTTCAGAGGATGACGTTCGGAGGGAACTAAAGAGAGTGAACGTAAGGAAAGCAGCAGGACCTGATGGGATTACTGGCCGCGTTCTGAGGTCCTGTGCTGATCAGCTTGCTGGTTTGTTTACTTCCATCTTTAATGAGTCCCTTGCTACCTCTGTTGTTCCCACCTCCTTTAAAAATGTCATAATCCCTGTGCCTAAGAACAGTAAACCCTCTTGCCTGAATGACTACCGTCCAGTTGCCCTCACATCGACAGTCATGAAGGTTTTTGAGAGACTCTTAAAGAAACACATTTGCTCCTCCATCCCTACTACCTTGGACCCTCTTCAGTTTGCCTATCGGCCAAATAGGTCTACTGATGATGCCATCTCCCAGGTACTGCACTCCTCCCTCACTCACATCGACAGCAAAAATGGCAACTATGTCAGGCTGCTATTCATCGACTATAGCTCAGCTTTCAACACTATAGTCCCCACCAAGCTAGCTGTCAAACTATCAGACCTCGGCCTAAACACTTCACTCTGTGACTGGATCCAAGATTTCCTCACCGCCAGACCACAAGTGGTGAAATTCGGCCAGTTCACCTCCAACTCCATCACCCTGAATGTAGGAGCCCCACAGGGCTGTTTACTGAGCCCCCTGCTATACTCTCTATACACCCACGACTGCGTGTCCTCACACAGCTCCACTTCCATTGTTAAATTTGCTGACGATACTGTGGTTCTGGGCCTCATTTCCAACAATGATGAGGCCGCATACTTGGATGAGGTGAAGAGACTTACATCATGGTGCCAGGACAACTGTCTCTCTCTGAACGTGAGCAAAACCAAAGAGCTGATTGTAGACTTCAGGTAGAGACAGCAGCAGCCCTACACTCCTCTTATGATCAGTGGGACCCCTGTGGAGAGGGTGAGCAGCTTCAAGTACCTCGGTGTAAACATCTCCGAGGACCTGACATGGACTGCACACATCCAAACACAGATCAAGAAAGCCAGGCAAAGACTGTACCATCTGCGACAGCTGAGGAAATTCAGGGTCTCACCAGCTATCCTGAAAACTTTCTATTCAGGGGCCATAGAAAGTGTACTGTCTCAGTGCATCTCAGTGTGGTATAATAATGCCACAAACCAGGACTGCAAAGCTCTGCAGAGAGTGCGCCTAGCTGAGCGCATCTCAGGGTCTACTCTCCCTCTCTGCAGGACATCTACCTCAAACGCTGCAAAAGCAGAACTGCAAAAATCATCAAGGACTCGAATCACCCCGGTAACCACCTTTTCATTTTACTGCCATCTGGCAGGCGCTACAGGAGCATGTTGGCTAAAACTGAAAGACTGAGGAGGAGTTTCTTCCCCCAGGCCATCAGGCTCCTAAACTCAGGCTCATAACATCATAACATCCACAGGACTCAATATAATAAACTGTAATCACATCCATTATTCCCCATCATCCACACTGCTGCTTTGTGTACATCCCCGGTACAACCTATTTGCACATTCTCTTGCACTGCACACTTTCTCATTTCACATCTTACCCCTTATTTTATTTCATTATTTGTTTCTTATTTCATTCTCACCATATTTGTATATATATATACTCTCTCGTGTTTTGTTTCATAGTTTTTATTGCTTTTATGTTATTATTAAGGTTTTTTTTTTTTTTTTTTTTGCACTTTCCATTGAGCGGACCTGTCCTGATTAACATTTCACTACCTATTATACCCTGTATGATTGTGTATGTGACAAATAATAAAGAACCTTGATGATGTACATGTGCTGAGAGCATACTGTGAAATACAAATAACACTAAGACTTTGATTTTATTATTTAACAGCTTTCACAAATGAAACATTCTTACCATCAGCATGTAGATGCCACAGGAATTCCCTGTACACTGTTGAGGAAAACACTGGAAAAGGAAATGTGCATCCACAGTTAGTTTTAAAAACAACTGCTGGCTTGTTTAAACATGTATACATACATATCCTAATCCTTTTAGGATCATTCCAACCTGAAAATTATTTTAGTTTATTTTTAAAACAAGCATTGATCATTATGGTATGAGACTTTATGACTTTTGTCACACTTGAATTGGGAACACACAAAAAAAATTGAGTGGATACGCAGAGTTTCTGTGGTTGTAATAAAAAAAAAAAATAAATAAAAAAAAAAGTTTGTACAATAATAATTATTATATTACTACATTATTTCTTGACTATTAATCAAGTTATGGCAAGAGTGAAATGTAAGCAGAGCAGCCTACGAACTCGATTGCGAGTCTTGAAGCTTACTTCTGCTGATGAAACTGCAAACTATCATCTTCAGTAATTTCTCTTCATTTTGATTGAATCTTTGACTTCTGGTCTTCATTCAACACACCTGGTCCGAGGGTCTTTACTGTAAATTCCCCTACAAAATTGCCTACCGTAAATATATAAAAACTTTTTGATCACTAATATGCATTTCTAAAAACTTCATTTGGACAACTTTAAAGGCGATTTTATCAATATTTTGATTTTTTTTGCAACCTCAGATTCCAGATTTTAAAATAATTGTATCTCGGTCAAATATTGTCCTAACAAATTAAAAATTTATTTTCAATTCAAAGAATTGGTTTTGTGCTCAAGGTCACATATACAAAATCTGACACAATCCACAAAAGACGCATACCTAACCGAAAGGGCTGAGACTACAGAATATCCCCAATACATAAAAAACTCACATACCCATCCACCCACCCACCCACGTGCACAAATGGTACACACACTTAAACACATTATAACATGTTAATGCTAGAAAATCACTGTCATTTTGACTTTTTTTTTACTTAAGTTAAATTTGAGTGCGGTGGTGGAGAGCAATGAGTTTATAGCATATTTATGGTTTTAAATATATATTTTATATTTATTACATATTTATGAAATTGCATGAATATACATATGTTAAGACTAAAATTCAGTTTGAATTAAAAAACTTTTTTTTTTGGAAAATATATATTTTTTTATGTTTAAATCTAACTGACTGAATAAAATAAAAAATTAGAGCTTCAAATTGGACTAAGTTTATATGTTTCACTTGTTTTGCTCAGTTGAGAATCTCCATATGATCCTATAGGCCCCACTAGAGGCAGTAACCATTTAAAATGCTATTTTGTGTGTTTTTTTTTACAAGATGAAAAGACCTATGGGAGGAGAAAATTAAGTTTACATTAGCTTTACACAATTAAATCATTACATACCTCAAGGTCTCTTCCTGTTTTTTCAGTCCAGGATCCTGGGTCAATGAAGGTTGCAATGTGTCCGTCATTCCAAATAAAACACAAAATACATAATGTGTAATTACATGATCAGTTCTGTAGCCTGAGAACGAGGCTCTTTGATGAACTTGAAGCCTAAGAATGAGACTCGAAAATGAACTTGAAGCCTGAGAACAAGGCTCTTATATGAACTTGAAGCCTGAGAACAAGGCTCCTTTTGGAAATTGTAACCAAATAACACGCCTGGAACAAGGCCAGTAAATTAATTATCTTTAGTCTCAACCTAAATATGGTTCTGTAGGTCTCATCTCCAAAACCATCAGGGCGAAGAGAATCAAGAAAAAGTATCTCCCTCTTAGCTACAAACAAAACCTGCAATCAATGGATATTTTGTTAATATCCACAAAAATCGAACTCACTAACCCTACCTGTTGAATTTGGAAATATTACAACTAGAAATATTAAAAGAAACTCAACACAGAGCAGAAAGTGATCAGCGTCATCCGCCTGCCTGCTCCAAGATGGAAATAGAATGATATCCTTGGACCTCACGTTTCCCTAATAGTATTGTGACAAAATAATATGCATGCACAAAAATAGCATACTTTTTTGCCTATTCACAATAGAACTCTTTCTCGGTAAAAAAAAAAACTTACAGGCAAACAATGCACTGGGTCCACATTTTTGTCTTTCCAAGTGGGAACAGCATAGAGGTCCACAATGTGAACATTTTTCCCCTTAAGGAAAGAACATAAGTTATTAAACATGCATACATCCAAATTAATACTAAAGAAGATAGTAGTATAAAGTACATGTCTTCGTGCAGCTTCTTCCACAATCTTGAGGCAGGCATTTCCGATCTGAAATGAATTGCAGAATGATTGCATCCCTGTGAAAGCTGCCATGTGTAACATTATGCATTATCTAGGAATTAGTTTTTTGTTCAGTAAATTAAGACACTAAGCATACGCACATTAGATTCCATGTACTGGCTAAAACCCAGGCTCCAGAAGTCTTCTCGTGTCAGGCAAATTTGGCCTTGCTTTATGATCAATTCTTCTGATGGCCGATTTTTGTCCAACACATACTTTAACTAAAAATAAAGAACGTTTAACAGATTAAGTAATGGTTATCATTTAAATATGCAAAGTGTCACTAAATAAACACAATACTTAACAGTTCATCTTGAATAGGGTCCAAGTCCTTCTCCCATCTTGCACCTGAACAAGCATATGGATGCTCTACCTGCCATTTGAATGTTGAGTAGCAGTGGTCCTGGAGAAAGATCCTCTCAGTTGGTCCATCTGATGATATACAAATATGTGACAATGGACTATAAGCATGGAGCATTCTTTAGAACTTCTGTACATAGATAAGCCAGCTCAAAAACTTCCGGTGATACGTCATTTGACGTTAGGGCTGGGCGATATATCGAACACAAAGATCACGCGCATATCGTCAGTAAAGCCGGTTCTGTGATTAGAAGTCAATCTCCATCACCTGCTTTCAAATGGAGCGGCATTTAATACACAGAGCCGTAGATCACTGACAAGCTACACAATATCGTGTTCATTATCAAAGGTAATCACGGAACCGGCTTTACTGACTAGATGCGCATGAATATCGTGTTCGATATATCGCCCAGCCCTATTTGACGTTGTGGTATATATGTAGATACTCTTGAGAGATGAGACCCTAACAGAAACCTCTCCTGCCTCATTCTTGTCAGAAACTGAGAAACAAAATAACTGCAATCACCGTAAAAAATGACAGCAGCATTATCTTACAGCTTCATGTTATTTAATAACACTGAACAACATATAATTTTATATGCTTATCCTGGTAATCCCAGAAGAGTACCTAGGCACGTAATTGTACATTTATATGCTAACAAGTATATATAGTTGTGGCGAGGGGGGCGTGGTTCAGCGAAGTCTGCAGCGGGAGAAAGACTCAGGAGACAGCGGTAAGTAAGTGGGTCAAGTGCAAAATGAGGAACACCTGTGTCTGATTGCAGTAATTGGCGTGGAGACCCAATAAAGCCACCGTGGAGCGGGAACTCGAGGAGAGACGGAGTGGAGACTGGGCGCATGGTCTGTGATCGAGACAGCCAGAACGAATACTGAGAGTGAACACTGAGACAACCGAGAGAGTTGATGTACCGAGGAGGCGCAGAGTGCGCACATGTTTAAGTTTATCTGTTCAATAAATCACCCGAGTCTTCACGAGCCAACCCTGTCCGCTTCTTTCCTTCTTACGAACCTTGTTACACTGGTGCCGAAACCCGGGAAGGAAGCCGGATCGCCGCTGCCATCATGTCCTCACCGACGAGATCGCCATTTGCGGATGTCATCCAGTCGCTCGCGGGACTCCACCAGGAACACCATCAAGCGCTGCTGGACATGAGGGCGGACCAGGAAAGACGTTTCTGCGCCCTCGTCCAGAACCAGCAGGAGGACCGCGAGCTGTTCCGGAGCTGGATGGACCGGGAGGTTCGGGCCGGGGGGATTCCAATGGCTCCGGCTCCGCCCACCCACATGCCGGTACAGAAGATGGGGCCGCAGGACGACCCGGAGGCGTTCCTCGACTTGTTCGGGAGGACCGCAGAGGCATGTGGGTGGCCCCAGACGGACTGGCCAGTGCGCCTCATCCCCCTGCTAACCGGGGAGGCGCAGTTGGCGGCGCAGCAGCTGCCAGTCCAGAACCTCCTGGTTTATGACGACCTAAAGCGAGCCATCCTCCAGCGGGTCGGCCGGAGCCCCGAGCAGCACCGCCAGCGCTTCCGATCGCTGAAGCTGGGGGAGAACGGCCGGCCCTTCACGATGGCTCACCAGCTCCGGGACGCCTGCCGCAGATGGCTGTTGGCCGGGGAAAGCGACATCGAGCAGATCATCGACCGCGTGGTGCTGGAACAGTTCATTGCGCGGCTCCCCCAGAAGACCGCGCAGTGGGTCCAGTGCCACCTCCCGGCGTCGCTGGACCTGGCCATCCAACTCGCCGAGGACCAGATGGTGGCGTGCCACGGGGTTGGCGAAACCCTACCGTCCATCTCTCTCTCTCTCCCCTCTTCCTCTTCTTTATCTCCCCCTACTTTTCTCCCTAGGCACCGGAGTCGGCGGCTGTGAGAGCCCACGCCAGGGAGGCGGGGTCAGCCAGCCCGAGCTCCGCGTCAATTCCCGTTCCCCCGGGGTCTCCACGCCAATTCCTTGTTCCACTTCCTGCCACTAGGGTGGCGGGGACCCGGACCACTTTATCGATCGGTGTCCAGTGATGGAGGTGGGGACACTGGTCCGGGTTCCGGACGCCCCACAGGCTGCCCCGATCAGGCTGGCGGGTACCAGATACCTGTGAGTATTAAGGGGGGTACTTATTGGGCTTTGGTGGATTCAGGATGTAACCAAACCTCGATCCATCAAAGCCTAATTCAGCCCGAGGCATTGGATAAGAGCTGCATGGTTCGGGTGAGGTGTGTACATGGGGACGTGGTGAAATACCCAGTAGTACTGTTAACTATCCAATTTCGGGGGCAAAAGCATAATGTGGAGGTGGCCGTTAACCCCCACCTCCGGCATCCGCTGATTTTGGGAACTAATTGGCCAGCGTTTAAAGTTTTATTGGGAGTTTTGTGTGTGGATGCCTCCTGCGGAAAAGAGAAGCCGGGGAGGGAGGCGGCCGTGCGAACGGGGGAGGCGGAGCCAGGATCCGCGGAGGCAGCACCAGGGGAACGGAACGCGGTCGAGAGGCTAGTCCTCACGGAGCGTGATGATTTTCCCCTGGAGCAGTCTCAGGACGCGTCACTGAGCAACGCGTTTGATCAGGTCCGTTCCATTGACGGCCAGCCTCTCCAGTCCGCACGGCCCCCTTCCTATCCCTATTTTGCTATCTTAAAGGATAGGTTGTATCGAGTGACCCAGGACGCTCAGTCAAAACAAGATACAACCCAGTAGTTGGTACCAAAAAGCTGTCGGGAAATGCTTTTCCAGGCGGCTCATTGTAATCCTATGGCAGGGCATCTGGGTCAGGCAGCAACACTGAACCGTTTAATGACCCGTTTTTTTTGGCCGGGCATTCACGAGAATGTACGCCGGTGGTGTGCGGCTTGTCGTGAATGTCAGCTAGTGAATCCCCCGGCCTCCCCAAAAGCGCCTTTGCGCCCCCTTCCGCTAATGCAGGTCCCCTTCGAGAGAATTGGTATGGACCTCATCGGGCCATTGGAATGGTCGGCACGAGGGCATCGGTTTGCATTAGTTCTAGTGGATTATGCAACCCGATACCCGGAGGCAGTGGCCCTCCGCAACATTTCTGCAAAAAGTGTAGCGGAGGCTCTGTTCAGTATGATCTCCCGGGTGGGAATCCCAAAAGAGATTCTCACCGATCAGGGCACAGCGTTTATGTCACGAACCATTCGCGAACTTTATGAATTATTGGGAATTAAGTCGGTTCGCACCAGCGTCTATCACCCACAAACGGACGGCCTGGTGGAATGATTTAATCGTACGTTAAAAACAATGATTCGAAAGTTTGTTCACGAAGACGCCAAAAATTGGGACAAATGGCTGGAACCCCTTTTGTTCGCTGTGCGGGAGGTCCCGCAAACCTCCACGGGGTTTTCCCCCTTCGAGCTCCTGTATGGGCGCCAGCCCCGCGGGGTCTTGGACGTCCTGAGGGAGACTTGGGAGGAGGGACCTTCGGAGAGCAAAAACGAAATTCAGCATGTGCTGGACCTGAGAACAAAGCTCCACACCTTGGGGCAGCTCTCCATGGAGAATTTGTTACAGGCCCAGGACAAGCAAAGCCGGCTATACAATCGGGGGACCAGATTACGCAAATTTGCACTGGGAGATAAAGTACTTGTATTGCTCCCCACTTCTAGCTCTAAATTACTCGCCAAGTGGCAAGGACCTTCGAGGTCACACGGCGGTAGGGGATCTCAATTATGAGGTGGTTCGAACGGACCGGAGCGGGCACGTCAAATCTACCACCTCAATCTCCTTAAAAATGGAGCGAGGTGGAGCCGGTGATGCTGGCGACGGTAAGTGGCGAGGACGATCTCGGGCCAGAGGTGATCACCAAAATCCAGTCACTCACTCTGGCCCCTGGGGAGATCACCGCCTCCCAGCTCACCGATGTAGCCAGGTTGCAAAAGGAGTTTGCAGAGTTCTCGCCCCTGCCCGGGCGAACCAATCTCATCCAGCACCATATTGAGACGGGCCGGCGTCAGAGTGCGCAGCCGGCCGTATCGTTTACCGGAACACAAAAAAAAAGTGGTTCAGTCAGAATTAGAGGCAATGTTAGAGATAGAAGAATCCCACAGTTACTGGGCGAGCCCGATCGTTTTGGTACCGAAAACAGACGGCTCGGTTCGGTTCTGTGTGGATTATCGCAAGGTGAATGCGGTGTCGAAGTTCAACGCCTATCCAATGCCGCGGGTTGACGAGTTGCTTGATCGGCTGGGTACCGCTTGTTTTTATTCGACGCTGGACTTAACCAAAGGATATTGGCAGATCCCCTTGTCGCCCTTATCCAAAGAAAAGTCAGCCTTCACAACGCCGTTTGGATTACACCAATTTGTCACACTTCCGTTTGGGTTGTTCGGGCGCCGCTACCTTTCAGCGCCTCATGGACAAAATCCTCCGACCACCGCACGCCGCTGCCTATCTGGATGACATTATCATCTACAGTCAGGACTGGCAGCGGCATATGGTGCACCTGCGGGAGGTGCTGAGAGCGCTGAGGGGAGCGGGGCTAACGGCCAACCCAAAGAAGTGTGCGATTGGGCGGGTGGAGGTTCGTTATCTGGGTTTCCACTTGGGTCACGGGCAGGTGCGTCCCAAATTGATAAGACGGCAGCTATTGCGGCCTGCCCGAGACCCAAGACCAAAAGGAGGTGAGGCAGTTCCTGGGGCTGGCGGGTATTACAGGAGGTTTATTCCTGACTATTCGGAGCTCACCAACCCGCTGACTGACCTCACTAAAAAGGAGGTCCCAGATACGGTCCCGTGGACGGAGCGATGCCAGCAGGATTTCACCCAAGTAAAGGCTGCTCTGTGTGATGGGCCGCTATTGCACTCTCCCGACTTTTCTCTCCCCTTCTTGCTGCAGACGGACGCGTCGGACCGGGGGCTGGGAGCTGTCCTGACCCAGGAGATAGGGGGTGAGGAGAGCCCGGTGCTGTACATCAGTAGGAAGCTCTCTAAGAGAGAGACGATGTACAGCACCATTGAGAAGGAATGTTTGGCGATCCGGTGGGCGGTCCTCACTCTCCGCTATTATCTCCTGGGACGGGAATTCACCCTCTGTTCGGACCACGCGCCCTTGCAGTGGCTCCACCGCATGAAGGATACCAACGCGCGGATCACCCGTTGGTATCTGGCATTACAGCCCTTCAAATTCAAGGTGATCCACAGGCCGGGGACGCAGATGACTGTAGCCGACTTCCTCTCCAGGAATGGGGGGGGGGGCTGCAGGCCGGAGGGCTTCCCGGCCTGAGTCGGGCGGTGGAGGTATGTGGCGAGGGGGGCGTGGTTCAACGAAGTCTGCAGCGGGAGAAAGACTCAGGAGACAGCGGTAAGTAAGTGGGTCAAGTGCAAAATGAGGAACACCTGTGTCTGATTGCAGTAATTGGCGTGGAGAGACCCAATAAAGCCACCGTGGAGCGGGAACTCGAGGAGAGAGACGGAGTGGAGACTCGGGCGCATGGTCTGTGATCGGGAGACAGCCAGAACGAATACTGAGAGTGAACACTGAGACAACCGAGAGAGTTGATGTACCGAGGAGGCGCAGAGTGCGCACATGTTTAAGTTTATCTGTTCAATAAATCACCCGAGTCTTCACGAGCCAACCCTGTCCGCTTCCTTCCTTCTTACGAACCTTGTTACAATAGTCCATTAGTAACAACAGGAATAACAAACAAATATCCAATATTTCTCAATCTAGCATGTAATTTCAAACTGTTTTATACAGAGTTTATCAAACACTCTTACTTTTCAATCTGTAGTATGTCCTCAGTCTTGACACATTGACCCTCTGACAAGCTGACCCTTTGTCAATAGTGGCCACCCCTTTGGAAGAGATGCTGGACACAGTATATGGTCCTTGGTGCTGACTTGTAAATGTGTCTCCTGTCCGTCGTTTCTTGGGGTCCCGTGAGAGCAGAACATCATCACAGGCCTGAACTGAACATACTCGCACAAACTTGCGCTTGCGATTTTGGAATGACTTCTGCTGCATGCTCTGTGCTCTCTCTATGTTGTGAAGAACCTATAAAAAAAGAACAGTACCCAAAATTAAAACTCATTGAAAAATCCAGAATTCTCTGGTCTCTTGATCAATGGAGTCTCAGTCAGGCCAAGATAGAACAATAAGGTTTAATCATTACAATGTAACAGAGTGAGGGAGAGTGGCTTCACATGAAGATTCAATTGCTTTTATAACTAAAGAGAGATAAAGCAGAATCGCAGCAAAAAAAATACATTGATCAGCCTATGCCTAGGTGTAATTCTGATAGTAATTCACTACTTCATTTACCTTTATTATTCAAATACATACCGTTTCATTGAGAAGTTTCATCTTATTGACTCTGGTGTCGATGTCATCTTCTGGGTCAGCAACTTCAAAATCATCTCCCATGGGACAGGCATTCATGACCTCTGGCAGACGTGGGTGTCGATGGAAGAGGAGGAAGTAGGGACTGTGTCTAGTGGAGTACTGATCACATAAAGAAGCTTCCCATTAACTAATAAGTTTGTATTTATCTATAAGTTTGAAAAACTCCACCCATGACATTAAATAATAAATAAATTCACCAATTCAGTTTTACCATTGACAACTAACCGTAGATATCATAGCCTAAATATAATAAGTAAGACAAAACCTGCTTTGCAGTGTTGATTCCATACACCACAGCAGGAAGGTGGAGGTCCCAGTCATTGTGGTTGTCATTCACGTACTTCCTGAGTGCGCGCTTGATATTCTGATTAGTTCTTTCATCCTGTACATATCAATGCATTTATAAAGTTGATAAATAAACATAAGGCAACAATAGATCTTACAAGACAGGTATCCAAACAGTTACCTGCCCGTTGGTTTGGGGATGGTAAGTACTGGAGACGGCATGTTGGATTTTCAGCATACTGAAAATGCTGTCGTTGAGCTGCAGAGGGATCATAAGTTAAATTTGCAAGACTGGAGTAACTGTCAGGGTTCGTACACATTTTTACCAACAAATTTCCATGACTTTTCCATGACTTTTGTGACAATTTCCATGACCTAATTTCACATTATTTTACAATAAGAATAAAAATCTGTTCAAATTATCATAGCATTTTAACTAAAATGAATGACTATTAATACTATTGTTTGCTTTTTTGTTTTAGTACAAGCTGAAACTGCGCCAGATGTGAAGGTCCTTGCATATCGAAATTTTCGCACGCAAAAAACGCATACAAACATTTCTGACTCGGCGTGTAAGGACCTTTACTCCACACAGAGAACACATCACATCACTATTATCATTTATTTAACTCAGTTAAACGCAGGGCTAGAATTTCATTTTGGAAACTTTTCTCTTTCGCAAGTGTTTACATTAAGAAAAAAATTACAATGCTTACAAGGATACTCGCCAGCAGTGTTCGAATTATACCGTGGACTTTGGGGAGCCCATTTCTTTCTTTTCTTTTTATAACGGGGGGGATTTTGTGCGCTTGCGATGGGCTTACAAAGATACATAAAAGCTACAAAAAAAGATACAATTATATATATATAATTTCAATTTTTCTAGATTTCGTTTTTTTCCGTTTTCATTTTATAGACTCCTTTTTAATGATCAAATTAAATTGTATTTATCAAAAAGCATGTCTAATTAATTAAAATCATGAAACTTATACAATTTAACAATTTAATTTATCAAAAGTGTAACAAAAAAGACATGTTTAGGGCCGTATGAAATGTTATATTTTTTTCTCACCTTATGTTTTATTGTTGCCAAATTCTGTTTTAGCTCATCTGATTATTTGAATGCATACACACATTGTTTTTTACTCTTACAGTAGCCTTATGAATTGTTTTTTTTTCCTCAGAAATTCTGTGTTGTGTATTTAAATTTGACTGTTTATCAGATTAAGGCATGAAACATCGAGTTAATTTATATTTTAATGAATGAAAATTAAACATTTACATGTTGAAAAATAAAGGGGTTTTAGCCTACTATTAAAAATAAAATATTTTGTGATAATGTCTTAATAAAACAAAGTTTTATTATTTTTCAACAGTAGTAGTTGACGTGTTTTTGAAGTAGAACTAAATTCACAGTTTTATTGTTTGTAGGGACAAACAGATGCAGATAATTAAAACATGCACATTTCTTCTCTTTCTCTGTCACTCTTAAAATGGGCATATTTGAGAAACAAGTCGAGTAGTTTGCTTCACTGATTATAATTGTCGGTCATTTAACATTTCTTTCGTAAAACAGTTGACTAAACATCTTACCTCGCTCTCTTTTATTAATCTGACGTTTCGTTGCGCGCTCAGCGTCTGTGAACACTAAACTCCGCCTACTTTGATTTGATTTGAAATACTTTGACATTGACGAGCGCTGTTTGCCCGCCGAGGCAGAGCAGACTTTTACAGCTTTTTTTGTCACCCTAACAAGAGCGCTGCGTAATCGAGGACAGCAGATGCTCATGTAGGCCTATAATTATCTTTATTGAAGTGAGTTAGGTTTAAATCGCAATCGTCAAGCATTTATTAATGATTTTTGTTGTTGCAATTTTACACATAATAATCCACGATGATCACAGTACACAAAACTGAAATTGCGTCAAAATAACAGTCAATATTTTTGAGACCCACCCCAAAAATAAATTAGCCTACTTTCCACAAATCATGTTTTCAGGGAGCCCATGTATTATTAAGGGAGCCCTAGCTCCCCGTAGTTCGCACCCTGCTCACCAGGATGGCCATTTTAACGTTATTTTGTGTGTAATTTTGCCGCTTAAACGCAACAAGCTGCACTTTTAGAGCCCCATATTTCAGCCTCGACTTTTAGTTTATGGCTTCGGGACAATTTTCACATCAGACGCGGACGGGCATCGGGCTTGTTTTAGGATTCCTCCTTATTTTTGTATTTTAGAAATCCATCAATTATTATGGTGATGAAAAGGATTAGCCGCTCGTGGAAACAATACCGCGACTGACAAGAGCAGCTCGACCTGTCTAATAGCACACATTTGTCTAGGTTAAACGTTTAAACTAACATTGTGATATGCTTTTTTAAGTATTTTATATAGATTTAATTTTAGTCAAGTGGTGATTTAAGAAGGCTAAATTGATCAAACATAATAGCCAAACTCACTGTCTGCAGCTGGCCGATTGCTCAAAAGATACTTTAAAACAAAACTTGAATTTAATAAACAAATACATTTTCCAAACATATTTCTAAATTAACTTAATAAAGAAACGAAATACGCTTTGCCATTAAAAACTAAACTGAACTATGTTAATGGCTAGAACAGCAGCTGTGTAATGGGGAAGAGAGAAAGAAAGACATGGGCTCCAGTCGGACTCGAGAAGGTAATTCTGATCATCTGCTGGACAAGGATTGGACTGGGGCGTATGTTTGAGGCCCGTGCAGGATTCTACTGAGCTTGTTTGGTATCAAAGTCAATTTGGTGCTCGCAAGGCGGCTTTATACGGACGCCATTTGGACATGACTGAGTGCAGCGGAACCGCCTCTGGAGCGCGCGAGTACAGAACGGCTTAAAAAGACGTGCAAACAAATAATAGGCTACATTTTAGTGACAATGCAACAATGACCCGATTAGGCAGGTGACAATTCTGTCAACTGTACCAAAATGCCAGAGAAAGACTTGCCGTGCAGCTCTTTAGTGCAGACGAGATGCGCTGATTACGTGCTTTAAGAGAAAGTCAAAGAGAGAAAACACAGCTGATGAATCCGTTTTCAAATGACCGATTTGATATTCTGTGTGGATCTATTTACTCATCAGCCTACAAGCTATAGGCTATTGAATAAATGTGTGAATATCCATCATTTTAAATTCGAAAGCTGCGGGAAAGAGTAGAAATATGCGATATAGCCCATGCGCAATCCCGTACCGAAATTCAGGACCTAAATAAACATAATTGTATTATACAAAGATTTGTAAAATAGATTTCCATGACTTTTCCAAAACTTTCTGGGTTTATTCATTTTTCCAAAACTTTTCCAGGCCTGGAAAATGCGGTTTTAAAATTCCATGACTTTTCCAGGTTTTTCATGACCGTACGAACCCTGAACTGTAGACAACAACAAATCCACCTTATGTTTCAACATACAAGTAAGCCGTTTTCTGTGAATGTATGAGACTTCCGCTTCATTAAGCACGGTAGGGAGATAAGGAGAAGAATAACAGTGCAGTAAACGGTAAAACTGTTTGCACTACAAACCAGTGTGTTCATAATTAAAATACATTAAAATAATATGGTAAGACACACCAGTTAGCAATATCAAGCAGCAAAACGAGCTGTTTTGCGCAGCTAAATATTGCTAGAAGCAGATGAGACCGGAATCCAGACACATTAAATTTACAAATGGCCGCGCCAGCTCTTTCAGGAAAAATAAGGTAATAATATATACAAATATTATAATTGTATTGGTATTGCTGCTATGTACAACATTCCTCTCTTGTACATTCCTGCTTATCTTAATATTTAAGTCTACAGTATACTGTCATGCACATTCTTTTATATTTTATATTGTGTTCTTTATATCTTATTTTTTACTTATTTAATTTATGTATATTTCCTCTGTGTTGTATTCTATAATATTTGCACTGTCCATGGAGCAGACCTGACTCACATTTCACTGCTGGTTATATACTCTCTATATAATCATGTATGTGACAAATAAAAATCTTGAATCTTGAATAAGACATGTTGAGACAAGAGTAAGGGGGAAAAAAAATTAAACATTTACAAAACTTCACCTTGCAGACAAACTCCTTCCCTTGGTCTGTAATGATTTTCCTAACCATGCCGAACAAGTACAGCTTTGTGGTTATTATTGCAGACACCTCAGCTGCTGTCTTAGATTGCATAGGTTCTGCAATCACCCACTTGGTGTACAGGTCAGTCATGGTAAGAACATACTTGTTGTTGCATGCTGTTTCTGGCAGTGGTCCAATCAAATCCAATCCAAGCACCTCCCAAGGTTCTTTTACCTGCATGGCACAAAATAAGCATCAACCAAATGCTGGTAAAAATGTACACAAGGTTGAGACTAGCTTGTTAGTCTCATCAGTTTGCTAAAACCTTGTAAGCAGTACCTTAATAGAATGCAAGACTGGCACAACAGTCTTAATGGGGTCATTCAACTGGCAGCGGTGACAGGATCTGACCTAAAAAGCAACACAATTTTTTTGAATACAACGTCAAGAAAAACAGCCACCTGATACAAGTTGATGACAATAAATATAAATTCTAAATCAAGGAGGTATCTAACAATCAGAGGTGGCAAATTTAGACACATTCTTAAGTATAGATACTTGTATAGAAAAAAAACTGGCAAAAGTAGAAGTGAAAGTAAAGCACCACATCTGTAGTACATTACCCATTCTTTCACATCCTGGATAATTGTAGGCCAACAGTACCTCTGACGCCACTGTGATTTCCAGTCCCAGGGTTATTGTGGCACTCCGTGAGAACAGACCTCTTCTCTTCCTCTGACAGGACAACTAGCCTCATGTACTGCCTACTGGGGCCGACATAGAAGAGTCTGTCATCTATTTTAATAGGAAAAAACTCAAGTCAGAAGAATCTGCAATTCAATGTAAAAAGGATCAAATTGCATATTCAGATATGGGAGCTGAACAAGTAACGTTACAGGTTGTAACAGAAAGTGAATTCTCTTTTTCATTATAAAATCTTTCGGTATTAATAGTTAACGTTACCTTTGATGATAAAATTCGTCGACGCCCGTCTAACCTTCCGACGATTTGTAGAATTGTCAGGAATTTCTCCTTTTAAGAGAAATTCTTGAAGCTGTATATAAAACGCAAAATAATCCATTTCACTAGACTGTCGTAAAAACGTTGGCGGTGACAGGAAGTGGAAGCAATTTCGCGCATGCGCAGTACAAGTCATGTTTTAGGTACGGATCGAGGGCGTACGCCGCACATGACCTTCGTTATTGGTTTAAAACATATCCAACGTTCACCATATATATATATATATTAAATGTATTTTTATTATTATTTTCATGAGAATTTTGCTAAAACTATAATGTCTTTTAAGTGAAATATCTTATTCAGGTCAGTACTAAATAAAAAATAACATGCATTTTGTATGATCCGTCTTATTTTGGTAAAATAAAAAATTAAAACATTCTGCAGGTTCTGCAAGGTGTATGTTGCAGCCAGCGCAGTTCCGAATGAAATGTCCCCATCTAAGTAAAAGGGAACTGTATGGGTACATTCTGTTAACGTCCCAAATGTTCTCTTTATAACGTTGCTATATGCGCTTTTCCACTGCAATGGTACGGTATACGGTTCGGCACGGCTCAGTACGGTACGGCTCAGTTCGGGTCGGTTTGCATTTCCACTGCAGTTTAGTACCGCTATAGAGTGGGCGGGATTATTCACGCGTCGTTTTAATTGCGCCGCCTCTACTGCCGTGACATCATCGTAAACGCGCCACAAACAAACTCACAACAAAGAAAGGAGACGGAATAGTGTTCCCTTTCGAGCTTCCACGAGACATCACGGAGAATTTCTCCGTTATGGGAACTCCTTCCCTCCAACCTTTCCTTAAGACCTATTGGCTCACGCCAGTCAATGACTGGCCAATTGTCGCGAAGCATGAAAATATGACGAGCTCGAGAGGCAGTATAAATGCGGCGCCCACGACAATTACGTCAGAATCTTTTTCTTCACTTTGCTGAACCTAGGTTATGGCTTAAAATATTACAGCTCACGGTTAAGGTTCGCTCATTCGAGGGCAGGCCTCATGGCTGCTCCTCTGCAGCGTTCAGGTGGGTATGACATTTCTTAAAGGTAGTCCGTCTGCCCTCTGATCAGCGGTGGACCTTCGGGACTCAGGTGATGAGCTCATGCAAACTAAATGTCCGCATTCCTCTCACCGTCGAACCTGCAGGACAAGACATCAGCCCGGCTTCTCACGCCCCCCTTCCATGGCGGTGCGGAGAGCCGAGGGCAGATGCGGGAGCAAAGGGATCTCATGTCGCCGCAGATGCTGCACGGAAAAACCCACTGTGTAAGCATGCAGCCCCCGCCTCAGAGCGGCGTTCTGCTGTTTGCAAAGCACAATCGCTCCTCTCTCATTCACATGATAATAGCCCCTTATTAGCGGCTACCGTGTGTACGGAACAACCTCTCATTCACATGACAATAGCCCCTCATTAGCGGCTACCGTGTGTACGGAACAACCTCTCATTCACATGATAATAGCCCCTCATTAGCGGCTACCGTGTGTTCGGAACAACCTCTCATTACATGATAATAGCCCCTCATTAGCGGCTACCGTGTGATCGGGACAACCTCTCATTCACATGATAATAGCCCCTCATTAGCGGCTGCAGTGGGTAGAGGACATTTATAATTCACATGGTAACAGCCCCTTATCAGCGGCTACAGTGTGTAGTGAACATTTTATAATTCACATGATAACATCGGCGGCGCCTTGTGTGTAGAGGACATGGTTTTCTAATTCACAAAGCGCGTGAAGGCGATGGGATCTGATGCCCCTACGCGGGAAGCGCGCGAAGGTGAGGAGTCACATGACTCCCCTACGCGAGAAACGCGCGAAGGTGAGGAGTCACATGACACCCCTGCGCGGAAAAGCGCGCGAAGGCGAGGAGTCACCTGATGCCATGAAGGGCGCATCCTATCAGCCTCCTAGATTTCGCCGGACTATTACGCCAGTTGTTTACGCCCCTTCACGTGGTGTTCAACTAGGTCGTATAGCATAGTCAGCCTGTAGTTATTACAGCCGCTATATTGTAGAAGACCGCGGGATCGAGGTCTTCTTGGACAAGTTGAAGAGACCCGGGAAGAGGTACCACGACCAGTGCAGGAGCCCTCAAGCTGTCTCAAAATAGTCAAATGTGTGGGACGAAGTGTGTTCATTAAAAGCATACGTTTGCACGAGGAGCTTTTCCTCCTCGCTCAGTCACCACCGCCGCTCGCCCCTCCCCTTAGCGACCGGACCCACTGCCCACACGGGATATAGCTGCCAAGCCGCTGTAGCCGCTGTGTCAGTTCATGAGCGCATGAGAAGCGATTCCAAGAATCTCACGCTGGTTGCTCTGCATAAGAGCGAGGGTACACCCTTCAATTCAGATGCAGACCACCCCGTTTCAATGGCGTGGCGTAGTCTCTAACACTGACTCGAAATGCCCTTATCCTAAACAAGAGCTATACAATTGCTCGGAGAAGGAGCAATAGAACAATTTTCAGCGAGCAGGCGGGACGGCTGTTTTGTCCAGCCGCTGTTTGGGGTGCCTAAGAGAGAGGGTAGACTCTGCCCGATTCTAGATCTCGGACCCATCAACAGAGCGCTTGGCAAGCGTCCGGTCAGGATGTTAACGCTAAACAGATCCTGGCGCAAATTCGCCCCGGGGACTGTTTGCGTCCGTGGATTTAAAGGACGCGTACTTTCACATTCGGATAGCACCGCATACACAGACGTTTTTTCTGAATAGCTGTCAACTGTCAGGGAGAAGCACAGCGTTCCAATACTCTGTTCTCCCGTCCGGGCTGCTCCGCCCCCACGCACTTTCAAAGTGCATCAATGCAGCACTTCCCCCTCAGATCGAGCGGAAGGTGCATCCTCAACTATCTGGACGATTGGCTGATTTTAGCTCGGTCCCTGGATTCGCTTATCAGCCACCTAGACTCGCTGTTTATTCACTTGGAGTCCCTACGGCTATGAGAGCCCGCCTCTCGCGAGATCGCATGGGGGATGAGACCCTGCCTCTCGCGAGATCGCGTGGGGGATGAGACCCTGCCTCTCGTGAGATCGCGTGGGATGAGAGCCTGCCTCTCGTGAGATCGCGTGGAGATGAATCCCGCCTCTCGCGAGATCGAGCCACGGCCAATTGTCTTCCCTGCGCCTTTTCAGGCAGGGCAGCTCTGTTCAGTTGAGGGTATTTCAGAGACTGCTCGGACTCAAGGTGGTGGATTCAGCGGTATTACATCCGGGATTATTACACATGCGCCCGCTGCAGCTATGGCTGGAATCTCGAGTCCCGTGAACGGCGTGGACTTCGGGATGTTTGCGCATCGCGGCCACATCGAAGCTCTGACGCAACCCAGATGATCACGATGGATGCATCGACTCACGGCTGGGGAGTAGTGTGCGAGGGAATGCCAGCTTCGGGACTGTAGCTGGAATCTCAGAGCCGGTGGCACATAAACCGCCTGGAGCTGGAAGCAGTCTTCTTAGCTCTAAAGGATTTTCAGCCACAGCTGGAACAGCAAAATGTACTGATTCGCACCGACAACACGTCTGTGGTTTCGTATATAAATCCTCAAGGAGAGTGGAGATTGCACCCCGAGTCGGTGGCATAAAATGGATGAGCGGACAGACAGAGATTCAGATGCGGTGTCTGCAGCGACCGTATCTCGACTTGTTACTGGTTAATAAGTCTAATTTTGACATCTGGAACTCTGCTTCTCGAGCCTCATTGACTAATATGAAGGAATCCATCTCTCGTTCTTTGGGCCACGACAGAAGCAGTCTTCTTAGCTCTAAAGGATTTTCAGCCGCAGCTGAAACAGCAGCATGTACTGATTTGCACCGACAACACGTCTGTGTTTTCGTACATAAATCCTCAAGGAGAGTGGAGATTGCACCCCGAGTCGTGTCCCAGGGTAAAGCCTAATCCAATCAGCAGAATACCTGTTATCATGGTGCCGAAAAGGTAGATATCCTCAGCGTCCTCAACGGAAAGAGCCGCCAGACACATGATTTGCCACCTCTCCCATGCATCCCTCGTATATCCAGCCGCGAACGTCCCATCAGGACAAAATCGCGCTGAGAGACCAGTTGATCAAATCCATAATTTTCTAGTTTGGAGAGCCGTGCAGAAAGAGTCTCTTCAATAGATGGATGAGACGAGACAGCAGAAGCAAGCAGGGAGGAAAAAAAGGGTAGGGCGGGGAGTGAAATATAAGCGACTACCTCTGTTGAGTGCCAAACGAGCGAACTAATTCATGTTGCTAACGTTACCTTTTTGTGGGAGGTGCTGTTTGTACAGTACATTACGCAGCCCTCTATGAGGTGTTTGTACAGTACATTACGCAGCCCTCTATGAGGTGTTGTTTGTCGGCCCTGAGTTCAGTGCCGCGGACATGGTCATGTTATGGTATGCTGCTCAAACACAGTTAACTCTGTATAGCTCCTATAATACTGCTATGACTGGATGTGTTCTGCCCTGCTCTCAGCGCAGCCCATGTAGTCACTTGCCAGATATGCAAATTTAGTATACCTGAGGTGTAGGCGCTCATTGGCTTATCTCCATCTATCAGCTGTGAGCCCGCCCTACGAGCGCTGTTATTGGTGGGAATGCTATCGCGCTGTGTAACTGGTACAGGCTGCCCGTAGCCTCTCTCACGGCGGGATTGAATAACGTTCCCATAACGGAGAAATTCTCCGTGATGTCTCGTGGAAGCTGGAAAGGGAATGCTCCGGTTACTATCGTAACCTCGGTTCCCTGAGAGCGGGAACGAGACATCACGGTGATCGCTGCTCGTTCAGCCAAGCGGTGTTCAGTATCAGATTCTGACGTAATTGTCGTGGGCGCCGCATTTATACTGCCTCTCGAGCTCGTCATATTTGCATGCTTCGCGACAATTGGCCAGTCATTGACTGGCGTGAGCCAATAGGTCTTCAGGAAAGGTTGGAAAAAAAGAGGCAGGGAAGGATGATGCAAAATCTAATAAATTAAAGGAATGATAATGTTACAATTGCTGGCATTACAATACACATTACAGTAATGTTCCATGCATGTTGCAAATTATGCTAATATGAATATCTAAGATAAATATACAATTAAATACAAAGAATATTGGTGAAGGGGAAAAACATCTAAGGTTGTCAATTATCTGTCTGCAGACTAACAAAAGGGGCAAGAGGAAATGTCTTTAAATATTTCAAATTCAGTATTGCATATGTAGTAAAGTAAAGTAAAGTAAAGTATTGCATATGTCTGTAAAGATGTGCAAAATAATTTTCAAAAGTCATTAAAAATCTAATAAAATTTCATTGTTGATTCTTGTTAAGTTATGCATAGTGTTGTATGATTAATCTGGCATGCACATTTGACATTTATGTACCAGTAAAGATTTAGTATGCCTCTAAACTTGAGGTCCACATACAGGTGCATCTCAATAAATTAGAATGAATACGAGGGAGTTATGTCTACAGATTAAAATGTTCTATAAATAGAAATATAATTTTTCTTTATCAGTTGAGCACTTACAACAATCAAGTGGCAATCAACACTGAATAAAGTGAGAATTTGTGTTCATATTAGGACATAACATTATTTTCATAGTACATATTTTTTGTTAATTAAGGTTCTGATTTATTCATATGTACAATAAAATCTGAAAAATATAGATAAGAATGCAGAGAGCAAGGCATTTGTTTTGACCCACTAATAAGAAGAATATTAAGTCACAGTTTCATTCATTCTCATTTATTTAATTACAGCCAACTTGATCAGTTTCTATATTTCCTAAATGGTGTACTTAATCATTTAGGCTATTTTATGTATCTGTTTGTTTGTTGTTTTTAAAATGATGAGGCAGATTTCATTATTAGAGTTCTCATCTTTACTGGTAAGAGTCTCTCTCACACAAGTAAAAGAAAGATAGAATATGAGTGAGGTGTGTCTATGCAAATTTAAAAAATTCAGTTTCATCAGTGATTATTGATGTATTAGCATGTTATGATGAAACTGGCAAATCAGAGATGCAGGATCTGTTTATTTATGTATTTAGGGCCCGAGCACCAATGGTGTGAGGACCCTATTGGAATTGCTCCGTTTATTATTTTTTTAAATAAGTATCCCTTTAATGTCTTCATTCAGACATTATTAACATGCTGCATTATTGATCTAAACCCAAATACTGAGTGGTATCTGACAGTTAGTCAAAATATATACTTACAAAGCCAAAGACGCTCTCGTGATGTGGCTCTGAAAAGAGCCTTTGATGTAGCTGCTGTAGACAAGCAAAAGAGAGAAAAAGAAAGACGGAATATGAGTGAAATTATGTCTGCACAAATTAAAATGCTTTGTTTCATCAGTGAGTATTGATGAAGTAGTATGTTATGATGAAAGTGACAAATCAGAGATGTAGGTTGACTACTATCACTTACAACAATCAGAAGGCAATTGACACTGAAAAAAAGAGAGAAGAGAATTATCATGGTATAAATTCCCAAAGTTTATAAAGGCTCGGATGAATGGATAATATCATCTGATAATGCAAGATGAGAAGAATGCAGAGCAATGTATTTGATGAGACCTTACAGCCCACTAACAAATAAGCCACAGTAAGATGCTTTTGAATTTGAGAACAACATGATTATTATTATTTTCTATTATAATTGTTGTTGTTACAAAATGAGGAATGACCGATTTCATACAGGTGTAAAGGCTTATGAGCAGTGGCGTAGGCAGAATTTAATTTTTGGCCGGGCCTAGGCAAAAGTGAGCGGGCACTTTCACGTAGGATCCTATAGCATACATTTCTTATAACCAAAAGCAAACTAACGGACTCAATATTAAGATTACTTAAGTCTTTTTATTTATATAAAAAAAAAGTGTTTTATTATAAACTGCAGTAGCACACACGCACAGTACAACAACAAACTCTCAACAAATGCCAAGTCTCCGTCACAAACACAAACAAGCATTGCATTCATATTAGACTCAATTGCATGCTTTTTACCTAAACACCTTAAACATTTTGGAAAAATTGAATTCCACTTATTTAATCGATTAGTTAAGAAAATGTTTTTAATAATTAACAGTCAAATAAAATGCTTAACAAAAAAAAAAAAAAAAAATCACCGTAAAAGTTTTTTATATCATGTTTTTAGTAATTATTTTCTAAAAAATGAAAAACAAACTAACGAAAATAACACTTATTTAATCAATTACTTTATTTAAGAATCAAAGCTAAAATTAAAGATTTAACAATTTTTTATCCTATCAACTTTTTTAATATTTTGGAAAGACAAAAATAGCACTTATTTAATAAAGTAGTTAATTAAATAAATACATTTAAACAAAATAAATAATTTACACTAAAATAAAACGTAACAAAAAATTAATCACATAAGGCAATTTTATATCAAGTTCTACTCCTATTTGTTGGTAAAATATTTCCATTTAAACGATGGCTGTTATAATTCGTTTTCAAGATTTATCCAAAGATATTCAATAACGAATACATCTATAACAGGTTAAGTAAAAATATATATTTGACTTTGGCGAACTATGAGATGTAAACATATTCCTGTTAGACATGTTATAATTTTTTTTATTGACATCTTGCAGTTGAAACTCTTTGAATTTAATTTTATTAGTCCTACACTCCATATTAGAGCACCAAAACGAAATACAAAACAGCGTAACGCTAAAAAAACTGTTCCTTAAATTTTAAGTATTGTACACTTTAAACTAGTTGAGTTGAATCTTGTTTAACTAAAACTTTTAAATTTGCTTAACATATTTTTATGAGTTAATGTAAAACATATGTTGTCAAAACGTATTAATCATGCATTTTAAAACATATGCTACTGAGATAGATTTAAGAATCCATATTTATTTTATTTAGATTAATTTATTTATTTTGGCTTATTTATTTCCTATATATTTTTGGTGCATCTATACAGTTAAATCATACAATATAGTACCTTGGACAGCTACAGTACCACTCCTTCCAACCTCCAGTCCAAAGTCCGCAATGCAAATACACATTAAAATAAAAATCTGATTTGCCACAGCGGGCATAGCAACACGCGTATCTGTTCTTAAGAGTTGGGCAGGCCGGCATAAAATTACAAAACAAGCCGGAGACGCCTGGGTTTTGAATTGAAAAGTGCAATTATTTCCTCATTGTCCAAAGAGTCTGCAAGTTCACGTTCCATGGATAATAGCGACAGGTTGTTGTGCCTGCGCGTGGACATCGACGAGCTTAAGCGTGTCTTTATTCGATGCGCAGTGGAAAAAAGTCTCTCAACAGTGCATGTAGTCATTGGTAAAGTCACCATGACTCTCAACAATGCATTTATGTTAGAAAAAATGTCCATGGGGCAGCTGTCTAGCACTCCCACAAGCGTAGGGTATCTCTGTTTTTCTGTTTGCATTTTCCGATTGAAATGTTGAATAAAGACTGTGAATTCTGCATCTTCAACAGCAAGTCCATAGAGCCTGCATGTTGGTTCCAGCAGTTCTCGTCTGCCAAATAACGTGGATCCTGGCAGGCAGGTAGCTGATGTTTTCATGATGCTGTATGTGTTCTCTTGGAATCTGTTGTTCATCTCTGAAATCTGTGCATCCAAAACAATGTTCCAGATCTGTCTGAGATCCATGTCACTTTTAACACTCGCAGTCTTCCCCAGTGTGCTAGTGATTACAGAATCTGAAAACTTACTGGGCAACTTTCGCTTCCGCGATGATGAGACATCCCACTCCGAAATGTCATATTTGGTCATTAGTTCTTCAGATAACTTCATGACTTTCTCAAAATCTCCCTCGGAATTGTCTCTGAATTTGACCAAGTTCAGTTTGAGATTTTCAATTAGACTGATTGTGTCTGTGACGGAGAGTGTGGAGCTCTGCAAACCTCTGGTTGCAAATTCGGTAGTTTCAAAAAGCTTTCCAAACGTCACCAGCAAAAACAGAAACTTCTTTGTTTGAACCTGATGCAACAGAGAATCTGCTTCAAATTTGGTCTCACCGTTTTTCTCTGAACACTGGGCTAGCATTTCCAGAATTACATCTAGCAGTTGTAGCACTTTACTTACAGAACTTGCTCTGGAGCTCCAGCGGGTGTCTGAGGGTCGCTCGAGCTCCAAAGTTTGTCGATGTGGGTGCATCTCTTTCTGAATTTCTAGGAAGATAGCATGTCTCTGAGCTCCATTAGTGAATGTACGCAAAGAGTTTAAAGTTTCAAAAAATGTGCTTATGTGTCCAGATGCTGAGGCCACCGTGGACAAAACCAGATTTAGTCAGAGAGCAGCAATGAACATAAATGGCGTTGGGAAATGTTCGTTTTAAGATTACATGGACACCTCCGTGGTTCCCTGACATCACAGCTGCCCCGTCAAAACACATACCAACACATAGAAGCGGGTCGAGTTCTAATGGCTCCAATAACTGTAGTATTTTTTCTGATATTCCAGCAGCAGTCAGGTCCGATGTGTTCATGAATCCAATCGCCCTTTCCTTAATAACTCCAGCATGAAAGTAGCGCACGCACACAGCTACCAGTTCTTGCTTGGACACATCTTTGTACTCATCTGCCAGAATGGCATAATACGTATTTGGAACGTGTAGTTCTTGCCTTATTTTCTGGAGTAGTACTGTTACTGCACATCCCTCATGAGTGTTGAATTGCGCGGAAGCTCTTTAAGCCTTGCCTCAATGGCTGGGTCATATCTGGACAACAATTTAAACATTTCTAGAAAGTTCCCTTTATTAAGGGCGTCGCTACTTTCTCTGTGTCCTCTGAGAGCAATATCTTGTTTTGCACACAGCATTACTATGTCGAGCACAACTTTTAAATGTTCTTTATTTCTTTGTACAAAAGCATCCCCATGCAATTGATTCAAAACCGTCCCTCGGCTGTTTGACATGTGACTTTCTCTGTACGCATCCAATTTACCGAGCGCAACTGTGTGCGTTTTCCACTAGACGGAGACATGCTTGTCGGGTGTTTCCAGTCCTGAAATCCATTTCTCACGAAGGAGTACTCAGTTTGGCTACCAGGAAAGTGTCGGCACGCCTTGCAAAATATTGCATCCCTGGAGCGGCTGTATTCTATCCACTTAAATTCATCATACCATCTGCTTGAGAAACTCCGTGTCTTGCCAGATATTACTCTGTCCGGTGTTAAAATATGTTCATTATGTCCTCAGTTGTATATTAAGAATGTAATGCAGTACTGTTCTGTATTGTGTATAAGCCACAGGGGGCACTAAGGTGCAGGCTAAAGAGGACGCGTTTGTATTATTGTTTGTTTTGTCCCAAATGTTTTACCGTATTAAGGCTGTTTGACCGTGAGACTGATGTGTCTGCAGCTCGTGAAATAAATATGCGAAAATGGATAAAGATGGCTCATCTCTATCGTCCACTCTTTTCCTCCGAATGCAACGTTAGCTGCAATAATATAGTCACATAACTCAACAGGTTATGGGCCCAGGAAGTCGTTCGGAAGATAAGTTAGTTGTTTTCCACTGTTTAGAAAGTCGCAACGGACCGCGTGCTAACGGACTACTGGAAAAAGAAAAAGTAAGCTAACATGACGGAACAACGAAGGAGGTTGCCTCGACTGATGTTCGACGGAGATGAGACTAAGTATGAGCTTTGGGAGACCAAAATGTTGGGACATTTTCATTTATCAGGGCTAAAGGACACGGTGCTGAGAGAACCGGTGTCAGAAGCCGAGATAGCAGCAGATGAAAATAAAAGCAGCGGACGCGTATGCAGAGTTGATTTTGCTTCTAGATGACAAAAGTCTCTCATTAGTTATGAGAGATGCGCCCAACAATGGAAGAAAAGCTTTGGAAATATTGAGAGAGTATTATGCAGGAGGGGAAAGCCCGTATAATCAACTTGTACACCACGTTGACATCGCTTCAGAAGGCAAGTGATGAAAGTGTAATGGACTATATCATCAGGCGAAACCGCCATCACAGCACTACGGGCAGCGGGCGAAAGCGTTAGGAGACGGACTGCTAGTTGCTATGGTCTTAAAGGGATTACCTGAGAGTTTTAAGCCATTCGCAATACATGTGGCACACGCAGACGATAAAATCACGTTTGCAGAATTCAAGACTAAACTACGTAGTTTTGAAGAGACAGAAAATATAAAAGCAGCTGAATCAGCGACAGTGTAATGAAGACTCGAGGAAAACCGGACGGCGACCCACCAAAAGCAGCGCACGTGGTTGGATAAAAGACGACGCAGAGCTGGTGTGTTTCAAGTGTGGCACCAAAGGCCACCGAGCAAAAGGATGTCGACAGAAAACCTGGTGTAGTCTCTGTAGAAGTGACACACACAAAGACGCCACTGTAGGCGTAAGGACAAGGACAGTAAGAGCAAAAGGATGGTGCGAGTAAAGCCTCAGAAGACGCCGAGGACTATGTTTTCAAGATGAGAGACGGAGGGCCGGTACCCAGCGGCAGCCGCCATGCAGCATCCAGGAGAGGGGCCTGATGGTGGACACGGGGCTACCTCTCATATCATCACGGATATAACCATGTTCAAAAGCTTCGACTGCGCGTTCAGGCCAGAAACGCACAGTGTCGAGCTGGCAGACGGCACCCGGTGCAGCGGAATCGCTCAGCGGAGGAAATGCTGAGGTTTCCTCATCGACAGCAGAGGACAGCGACACAAGGCGGTGCTGAAAGGACGCTTTGTTCGTACCGTCGTACCCCAAAGCATCTTCTCAGTGAAGGCAGCGACCACTAGTGGGGCTACGGTTGTTTTTGAAGATAAAGACGCCCTGATAACCAGAGGCGGTACCAGGTTTAACATTCACGTATCGGCAGGTTGTATTTTTTGCACACTGAAGCTGAGTCTAATGATAAGTGTAACACATGTCACGACATACAGACATGGCACGAGATATTGGGCCACTGTAACTATGACGATGTTTTTAAGTTGCAGAACGTCGTTGAAGGTATGCAGATCAAGGGCAAAACAGGCAGACCCGAACAAGGGTGTGAGGTGTGTATACAGGGAAAATTTGCCCAAACCAGAAATAGGGACCCTGATACCAGAGCAAAGGCTCCCTTACAGATGGTACACACAGACCGCAGGTCCAGTAGCCACTGAGTCAATAGATGGTTACAAATATGTGCAGTCATTCACTGATGATTACTCAAGCGCAGTATTTGTATATTTTCTAAAGAAGAAAAGTGACACTGTACAGGCTACGGAAAAGTTCCTAGCAGATGTATCCTTACGGAAAGTAAAGTGCATCAGATCCGATAGCAGACGGAATTTACATGTGGTGATTTTCAAGCGCTGTTGAGGAAAAACAATATCAGACATGAAACGTCAGCTCCATATTCTCCGCACCAAAACGGAACTGCAGAGAGGGGTTGGCGTACTCTTTTTGAGATGGGTAGATGTATGATAGTTGAAAGTGTGCTACCAAAGCAGCTATGGCCCTACGCAGTACAAACAGCAGCAATGGTACGCAACAGGTGCTTCAACAGGCGTGCAGGGCAGACTCCTTATGAGTCGTTGACAGACAAGAAGCCTAATGTATCTAAGATGCAAAAGTTTGGATCTGTATGCTATACTTACAAACAGGAAAAGGAAAACTTGACTCCAGATGTGACATGGGGCGTTTTGTAGGTTACGATAAGAACAGCCCGGCTTATTTGGTGTATTACACAGATACAAACAAAGTTCAAAAACACAGGCTAGTGAAGTTTGTGAGCAAGGCAGCTGTGGAAAAACAAACACAGGCGGGTGAGCCAGATCAGCGGCGACTATGACAATGTGAGACCCTGACTTGCGAGACCACACAGAGTAGGAGTACAGAAAATGCTCCAGAGCTAAGTGTACAGAGTAGAAGTGCTCATGGTGATAGTCCAGGGACAGAAACAAGGTCCAGTGACCATAATCAAGCACAACAGAGTGTGACAAGTGGTGAACCCGAGAGTAGGAGGTATCCGTCTAGAGAAAGAACACCAAGTTACTTAGATGACTTTGTGACTGAAGACAGTGATAGTGACGGGGTTCATATCACGATAGACTATTGCTGCAGAGCCGTGTGTGGCATTCCACAGACTTATGGGGAGCAATGGGGTCAGCTAACTCAAAAGAATGGGTAAAAGCCATGGATGAGGAAATCCAGTCCCTGAGCGAGAACAAAACCTTTACCCGACAACACTACCAATAGGCAAGAAAACAGTGGGGGTAGATGGGTTTACTCCATCAAAACTGATATAGATGGAAAAGACAAATATAAAGCAAGGTTCGTAGCTAAGGGTTACAACCAGAGAATGGGAGTAGATTATGGGAGACGTTTTCACCACTGCAGACTTGATTTAGTGTTAGGGTTGTGCTACAGAAAGCAGCACAGGAGAATTTACTCCTTCACCAAATGGACGTGAAAACAGCGTATTTGCGCTCCCATAGACTATGAGATATACATCAATCCACCAGAAGGCTATCAAGAGAAAGAGGGTATAGTTTACAAGCTAGAAATCGCTTTATGGTTTAAAACAATCCGGGCGAAATTGGAATAGGGTTTTGCACGATTGCCTAACTGAGGATGGTTTTAAACAAAACCCAGCCGACCACTGTGTTTATGCCAAAGAGTCAAAAGAAGGAAGGTGATCACCATCATATGGGTCGATGATTTGATCATTGCAGCGAGTGATAAAGAGACTGAAAAATGTGAAAGAGATGCTTGCAGAAAAGTTTAAAATGAAAGATCTGGGCAAACTTAAACATTTTCTGGGTATCGATTTTAGTCAGTCAGATGGGTGTGTAAAGATGTCACAGGAAAAGTACACTAACAAGATACTACAGCGTTTTAATATGCAAGACTGTAGAGCAAGAGAAACACCCTGTGAGCAAAAGCTAGAATATACTGAGGATGCAGTAAAGATGGAAGATGTCAGGATGTACAGAGAGGCTGTGGGAAGTCTAATATATCTGACTGTTTGCACCAGACCAGATTTAAGTTTTGTTGTGAGCAGGTTGTCACAATTCTTTGCTGAGCCTACAGAGGAACAGTGGGTCACTGTGAAGCATGTACTTAGGTACCTCAAAGGCACAGCAGAAAGGGTTAAGTTTTAGGAGAAATGACAGTGAGAAACTAGGTATACAGGCCTACAGTGATGCCGACTGGGCAGCTGATACCAGTGACAGGCGCGGTACCACAGGATACTGTGTGAGCCTTTGTCAGAACAGTTCTCTGATCTCGTGGAAGACTAGAAAGCAGCCTACTGTCGCGCTATCCACATGCGAGGCGGAATATATGGCACTGGCATCAACCATACAAGAGTGTTTATACCTAGAACAGTTACTGGGAGGTATAGATAACTTTAAGTACACACAAACTATAGTACATGAGGACAATCAGGGAACAATCGCTCTCGCCAAAAACCCTGTAAACAGGCGAAGATGTAAACATATTGACATAAAGTATCACTTTATCAGGTCTACTGTGAATGAGGGAAGAGTGACTTTGATGTATTGTTCTACTGATAACATGATTGCTGATGTAATGACCAAACCTGTAAATAAGTTGAAACTGAAGAAATTTGCAGGTACTCTTTTGGAGATTGATATGTGTATGACAGGAGTCCACATACTTTTTTTTTTTTTCTTTTTTTTTTTTTTATAAAGAGTATAGCAATCTGAGTACAAGTGGGGTGTTAAAATATGTTCATTATGTCCTCAGTTGTATATTAAGAATGTAATGCAGTACTGTTCTGTATTGTGTATAAGCCACAGGGGGCACTAAGGTGCAGGCTAAAGAGGACGTTTGTATTATTGTTTGTTTTGTCCCAAATGTTTTACCGTATTAAGGCTGTTTGACCGTGAGACTGATGTGTCTGCAGCTCGTGAAATAAATATGCGAAAATGGATAAAGATGGCTCATCTCTATCGTCACTCTTTTCCTCCGAATGCAACGTTAGCTGCAATAATATAGTCACATAACTCAACATCCGGGAATTTTTTTAGATGTGGTTGGGTTGCCTTTTCGTTTATTTCAGACAGGCCTGAAGGTGGGCCTTGTGACAGTGAACCACTTGCGCGGTCATTTCCAGATGCAGATCCCAACGTTACCTCCACTGGGCCATAATCCTGTGGCGGAATGGGCTGCTGAGTTGATTGGTGACACTCCAGTAAAGGACCAGCAACATTTGAATTGTTGTCGGCTGAACACTGCGTACTAACTAATGGTTCTGAATCTAAAAGTAGATCCGTTGCATCAGCCTCGTCTGAACTAACGTTAGCTGACGTAATGTTAGCATTATCAGTTGTCCTTAACGGCAGACTGGTGGATGAGTCCTCTCCCGGGTCAACACGAGGTTTTTTAAAATATTTTTGAATAGAACTTTGTTTAGACATCGCTGCTAGCTAACACACAACTGCAAAATACAATGCGTGAAAACACAAACTCACACGCACGAAATGGCTCAGGGAAGATAACCGTTAACCGCCTAACACACGGATGTCAATCAAATTCACCAAGCATTTCCGACCAAAAATCACATTTTATTATTATAAGATTTGAGATGGTACAGTGAATTAATGTTTGTAATTATAATGCAATGAAATAGCAATAATTTAATTCAAAAACATTTTTATAACTGGGTGGGCCTATGCATAAAGTGGGCGGGCCTGTGCCCGCTAGGCCCGTCCGCTGGCTACGCCCCTGCTTATGAGTCTCTTATGTCTCTCCCTCTCACACACATTGGCGCCTAGAGAAAGAGAGGGAGAGACATAAGAGACTCATAAGCCTTTACACCTCACGCTCACGCGCTCGCAGTCAAACATGAGACAACGCACTACTTTCCATACAAATATGGAATAATGAAGATATTAAGAATAAATTTCTCTTTTTAAGTAACGTTAACATGACCGATAACTCTGAAACGAAAGAGTGTATCTCAAACTGAGCGGATTGGCTACATTGGCAATGACGTCACACTGCTGTAACGGCATTTAACTGATGAACGGACTTTATATAAAAAGACGGAAAATCGTTGTCTGTGTGAGATGTGGTACATATACCGGAAAAGACGGTCAAATTTTTATAACAATTTAATGGGTTTCATGAGTGAAAACGCCTGCTATTTATTTTAGCCGTTATTCCCTCAGAAGTACGAACTGTTCCCTCAGATTGTTATTAAAATTAACATTATCTATTATAAAATTGTATTACTTACTTTCTTCATAGGTTTAAATGTCATTTATTTTTGTTGTTGGCCCATACTTTTAAAAAGTAATTTAACTAAGTTAAGTAAAAAGTAATTCACCTGAGAAAAACGCACTGCTGGGATGTCGCTAGAAGGGGAGTCAGGTTGTGCGCGCGGTGGGCACAGACCCGGTTTATATAGGCCCGCTGCCCGGTTTCGCGGGCTTGGCACGCGACTAAGAATTTAAGTATTGAGAGAAAAGTGTATTTTCATTTTTTTTTTTGTATGTACATTTATATAATGACACATTGCATTAACTTAGCATTAAACGTCAAAAAAAAGATGGGGTTTTCAAATAGTGTGGTGTTTGTGTTTTCCTACTATATTCAAAGCAATGGTGTTACGAACCCAGTAGAAGTCATATTGGTTGGGTGTTTGTTTTTCTTTGTTTGTTTTGCAGGATGGAATTAGGGTGAGTGACGTCATTATGGCTGAGGACTTACACCTGTGTTGGAGCTGATGCCGGCAGATTTAAGCAGCTCCCGTCAGTTGCAATGGGGGCTCGTCTTCCTTCCTCGTGCTGTTTTTGTCTCGTTTTACTAATTTAATCTTACTTTAATAAATGTAATTCCTTTAGTTCCAACGTGTTGTCTCCTTCTTTGTAGCGGCTTGCGAGCCGGCCGTGACAAATGGGGGCTCATCCGGTAGTTTTTGAAAAATCCTGTTGTTTCTGGACATAATTTGGAAACGTTTTGTTTGCGTTCGGTTATTTTGTAAGGAAATTCGGAATATTGATTAACCAAAGGTAGGAAACCGGAACGATTGTTTTGTTCAGCGCTATTGTTGGGGTGTTTCTAGGCATCATTTTGGAAGGAAATACGCGTTGGATTTAGATTTTTTTTTTCAAGGACGGAATGTGGTGAATTGCTGATGTCCGTATTTTCTCTATCGACTCTGTTTCTCTACGGATTAGAAAAGGGTAAGTGATTTTGCAAATCCTATTTTGGGGAATTTTGGATAGTATTGGTGTTCCTTGTTAGGTGTAACTGCTCGTTCCCTTTTGGAATGAGTGGTATAACATAATCTTTTTTATTTTTGTGTGGTGACCGTGAGTAGAGCAGTTGTCTCGGGAGCATATCCGTGGTACGAGTGAGTCACCAGCGTGCTGGTTGCTTTTCTTGTACCAGCGGGAGTTGGTGCTTAAATACCCCTCACCAGTAACCACATGAAGATTAGGGATGAGTTAGTTTTTTCTATCTATATATATAGATAGATAGATAGATAGATATAGATATAGATATAGATATAGATATAGATATAGATATAGAAAGGGAAAGGGAACTTGTTATTCCTCCTGTTGGGGTTTGTAAAACACACTTTCCATTTGGTAACATCTAGGTGGAAGCATGTCTAATCTAGTTGAAGATTTTATTAGTTCTCCTTCTGAGGCTGTGCTTGATTCGTGTACAAAAGATCAACTCTTTTTATTGCGGATCATTATGGAATCGAAATTGGAGATAGGAGGGTAAAGGATAGCACAGTTAGAGAAACACTTAAAATAAACTGATAGAAGAGTCTATATTGTTTGAAATGCCAGCTACTGCCAGTCAACTTAAACCTCAGATCAGCTCTTTAACTTTTCAGCAACAGGAACGGTTATTGTTGTTGCAGATTGAGCAGGAGCGGTGAAATTGGAAGTAGAGCGTGAAAAACTAGGAATGAACAGACAAATATTGAGCTGCAGAAATACCGTTTGGACATAGTAAGAGAAGGTGGACTAAATAATGGCTCAGCTGATGCATTTCAGGGTGTTTCTCAAAGATTTGATACTGCAGGTAATTTGCGTTTAGTTCCTAAATTTAATGAGAGAGATCCAGATACCTTTTTTATATTGTTTGAGCGGATTGCCGAGGCAAGAGGTTGGCCTAGTAAAGAACGTACACTGCTTTTACAATGTGTGCTCACAGGTAAGGCTCAAGAAGTTTATTCTGCGCTTTCACTTTCAGACTGCGAATATTATGATATTGTTAAGGCCGCAATATTAAAAGCGTATGAGTTAGTACCAGAAGCATACCGACAGAAATTTAGAACATTGTCCAGGGGAGTTAATGAGGCTCATGTTGAGTTTGCTAGAGAGCTCACGACTGCATTTAATCGCTGGTGTATAGCATCTGAGGTTAATACACTTGAAGAGTTGAGTAACTTAATTGTACTTGAACAGTTTAAGAACTCTGTTCCCGCTCGCATTGCGACATATATAAACGAGCAGAAAGCTGATACAGCTGCTAAAGCTGCTGCGTTGGCTGATGATTACGTTTTGACGCATAGGAGTAGTTTTGAGTTTCGGAAAAGGGATGAAGTATTTGAGGATAAAATAGATCGTATACCTAGAAATTCATCTCTGATCTGTAATTACTGTCGTGGTAAAGGCCACTGGAAGAGTGAGTGCCCTGTACTAACAGCTAAGAGTAAAGGGGGAAAGGCTCGTGTTAAACCAGCTGTCCTTGTGGCCCCCGTGTTAAATCCTATTAACTTGTCTGGCGAAGGATTTTCCACAGCAGTGAATTCCACAAAAGATGAAGATTATGCGCCTTTTATTTCCTATGGGCATGTGTCATTTGTGGGTAAAGAGGCAAAAGTGCCAGTGACAATATTGAGGGACACAGGAGCATCGGAGTCCTTCATTTTGCAGGATGTGTTGCCCTTTTCATCTTTGAGCGACACTGGTACTAGTGTGCTTATTAAAGGAATTGGGTTAAATGTCTTGTCTGTCCCTTTACACAGAATAATGCTGTCATCTCAACTTGTGAGTGGAGAGGTGGTGGTTGGAGTGCGTCCCTCTTTGCCAGTGGAGGGTGTGGATATAATAATGGGAAATAATTTGGCAGGAGGCAGGGTTTGGCCTGATACTTTTTCCCCTCCCGTGGTCTCCTCTTTTCCTCTCCCTGGTCTTGATGAGAGTAATAAGAATTTTCCCGAGGTATTTACAGCATGTGCTGTAACTCGATCTATGATTTCTGTACAACCAAAGTTATCCTCTGATCCAGGTGAAGTTGGAACATTTTCCTTGCCTGATGATTTTTCTGTTTCCCTTTCAGAATTGATAAGGGAGCAGCAACTTGATTCTTCTCTCTCTAAACTTTTTGAGGGTGCGATTTCGTCTGATGAAATTAGACATGTTGCTCATGGCTATTTTTTACAGGATGGAATGTTGGTAAGGAAGTGGATTCCACATGGTGATGACTTTGCTGGTGATCCTATTATGCAAGTAGTAGTACCAGAGATGTATCGGTCGCTTGTGTTGAGAATTTCTCATGACAAACTTGCAGGCCATCTAGGTGTAAAAAAAACCTACGATCGAATCCTTCGTCATTTTTTTTGGCCAAAATTGAAGACCGATGTGTCGAAGTATATCAAAACATGTCATAATTGTCAACTGACAGGCAAACCAAATCAGAAGATCAAACCTGCTCCTTTGTTTCCTATTCCTGCTGTTAGTCCACCGTTTGAGCATCTGATTATCGATTGTGTAGGCCCATTGCCTCGCTCAAAATCAGGTAGTATGTATCTGCTCACTGTTATGTGTGCATCGACTCGGTACCCTGCGGCCTATCCCCTCCGTACGATCACTGCAAAATCAGTGGTGAAGGCCCTGACACGGTTCATTTCCGTTTTTGGCATTCCAAGGATCGTGCAGAGTGATCAAGGTTCTAATTTTACCTCTCATTTGTTTTCTCAGGTCTTAAAGTTACTGCACATTAAGCACAATAAAGCTAGTGCTTATCACGCCCAAAGCCAGGGGGTTTTGGAGCGTTTCCATCAGACGCTTAAGTCCTTACTGCGTGCATATATTACGGAGATGGAGGGTGATTGGGAGGAGGGATTACCGTGGTTGATGTTGTCAGCGCGTGAGGTATGTCAAGAAAGTACTGGGTTCAGTCCCAATGATTTGGTGTTTGGGCATACTGTCCGGGGCCCACTGGCTGTGCTCCGTGATAACTGGATTGAAAGTACACCACCTAAAAATTTGCTAAGTTATGTAAATGACTTTAAGCGTAGGTTGTATGAGGCAGGTAAAATGGCAAAAGAACAACTGTGTTCTTCACAAAGGCGTATGAAGTCCCTATACGATCGGCGAACTGAGAAACGACAATTTATGCCCGGCGATCAAGTATTGGCTTTGTTACCTGTGGAGTGCTCACCATTTCAAGCTCAGTATACAGGTCCTTTTGTTGTGGTAAAGCAAGTTACTGATTTAAACTATCTAATTGCCACTCCAGATAGAAAGAAGTCTACACAGTTGTCACATTAATTTGTTGAAGCCATATTATTGTCGTTCTAATAAACCGTTAGACGCCAAGGCTGAGATTCAACCTGTACTGTTAGTTGAGAGTACTTCACCTGTTCCTTTGCAGAAAGAAATTGATGAAGGGGTGTCTTTTCCAGAGGATACAGTACTGTTGGGACGTCTTAAAAATTCAGAGACTCTTAAAAATTTGCATGAAATGTTTGCCCATTTGCCTGAGAGTAAATGTGCTGACTTGATTGCTCTCATTAAAAGTTATGTCTCTTTATTTGGAGATGTACCTTCACATACACAATGGTTGGAGCACGATATTGATGTTGGGGATGCTGAGCCTATTCGCCAACATTTTTATCGGGTGTCCCCAAACAAACTTCTGCATCTTAAGGCTGAAGTTCAGTATATGCTGGATAATAACATTGCACAGCCATCATTTTCTAGTTGGGCCTCCCCCTGCTTACTTGTAAATAAGTCTGATGGAACCTACCGTTTCTGTACCGATTATCGGAAAATAAATAAAGTAACTAAACCAGACTCTTTTCCACTCCCTCGTATTGAAGATTGTGTTGATCGAGTTGGGTCAGCGAAATTTGTTAGTAAATTCGATCTGCTTAAGGGCTATTGGCAGGTTCCGTTGACCCAAAGAGCTCAAGAGATTTCTGCCTTCATTACACCCGATGGGTTATTCTCTTATAATGTTATGAGTTTTGGCCTCAGAAATGCTCCTGCAACCTTTCAGCGACTTATGAATAGGGTTGTTTTTGGGTTGGAGGGAGTTGCGGTTTATTTAGACGATGTGGTGGTTTTTAGTGATTCATGGGACCAGCACTTGTGTCGTATTGCAGACCTGTTTTCTCGTTTTGGAGAGGCTGGTCTGACAGTAAATCTGGCCAAATGTGAGTTCGCCAAGGCCACCGTGACTTACTTGGGTAAGGTCGTTGGACAGGGCTGTGTGCGACCAGTTCGGGCCAAGGTTGAGGCCATTGATCAATTTCCTTCTCCTACAACGAAGAAGGAGTTGATGCGTTTTTTGGGGTTAGTGGGTTACTATCTGGGTTTTTGCAGGAATTTTTCGACCGTGGTAGCCCCACTCACGGATTTGCTGAAAGCGAAAGTAGCTTTTGTTTGGACTTCTGTCTGTCAGGAAGCCTTTGAGGCAGCTAAATCATTTCTGGTCTCTGCTCCTGTGTTAGCAGCACCCCAATTTGATCGCCCTTTTAGCTTGTGTGTAGATGCTAGCAACGTGGGTGCGGGAGCTGTATTGTTACAGGCTGATGAGGCAGGCATTCACCGTCCAGTTAGTTATTTTTCCAAAAAGTTTTCTTATCAGTTAAATTATTCAGTGATTGAGAAGGAGGCATTAGCTTTGATTTGGGCCCTGCAAAATTTCGAGGTGTATGTGGGATCTGTGTCGGACCCATTGGTCGTGTATACCGACCATAATCCGCTCATTTATTTACACTCTTTGAGGTGCCCAAACCAGCGATTGACTCGTTGGTGCCTCTTTTTGCAATCATACGCCCTTGATATTCGACACATCAAAGGGACTGACAATGTGGTGGCTGACGCATTGTCTAGAGTTCCTTACTCCTCTTAGCTGTTGTTTCGTCCATATTTTGTGTTACTCCTTTGATTCTCTTAAATTGCTTCTACAGGGCCCGTAGTTGCTGAGGACATTTTGGAGTATGACAGAGTGATGGGTGCTCTCCAGTGGATGAGGGGGTTATCGGGTGAACGGTTAGGTTGGGTTTCATAAATTGACACCCTTTTCTATGGGGGAGGGTGTTACGAACCCAGTAGAAGTCATATTGGTTGGGTGTTTGTTTTTCTTTGTTTGTTTTGCAGGATGGAATTAGGGTGAGTGACGTCATTATGGCTGAGGACTTACACCTGTGTTGGAGCTGATGCCGGCAGATTTAAGCAGCTCCCGTCAGTTGCAATGGGGGCTCGTCTTCCTTCCTCATGCTGTTTTTGTCTCGTTTTACTAATTTAATCTTACTTTAATAAATGTAATTCCTTTAGTTCCAACGTGTTGTCTCCTTCTTTGTCGCGGCTTGCGAGCCGGCCGTGACAATGGTGTTATCAAAATATAACAGTCACGTAATTTTTTTAACTTTTTCTCCCAGTTTGAGTCCCTCTTTGTTCAATATAATTGAGCAACCCTATAGGTGGCGATGTACGCACGTGAGTTGCCAATAGATGAAGAAGAGCCAGTCACGCTGAACGTGATGGTTCAGAGGTAAGCATAATATTTTGGAAATGTATGATATTTATGTATAAATGGTTTTATGATAGTATATTCGACATTGTTGTCGACATTGACACAACTACTTTTGATCAGTTTTACCCGACCGGATGTTATAGCACCGCGTTGTGTAACCAACCGCGGCGGATGTTAAGTTAGCAATAGAGATTTGATTCCAAACCAACTCGGATATACGTGAATGCATAGCATTCTTAATTTAAACAATATATATACACATATATGCAATTGTGTTTTATAATAATTTTAGAAATGTAAATGGATGCAAAACTATAAATCAATTAAATTCCAAATCCATGTGACCTAAAGACATCAAAGCATGTGCAAATTCAGAAAGTTATTCCCCAAGCCTTGTGAATATTATTCAGAATAATATGTATTGCCTTTTGATATGTAAAGGGATTAAACTAATTTGACTAGTGACTTTACCATTTGTTTTAATAATGCCTATTTAAAGTGCAATTTATTCTGCTTACCTGACTTGTGCAGAATTCTATTAATGTGCTTGGACACAGAGCTCTGTGAACAGCCAGCCTCTTTTGCAATGACATTTTGTGTCTTGCCCTCCTTGTGCAAGGTGTCAATGGTCATCTTTTGGACAACTGTCAAGTCAGCAGTCTTCCCCATGATTGTGTAGCCTACAGAACTAGACTGAGAGACCATTTAAAGGCCATTGCAGGTGTTTTGAGTTAATTAGCTGATTAGAGTGTGGCACCAGGTGTCTTCAATATTGAACCTTTTCACAATATTCTAATTTTCTGAGATACTGAATTTGGGGTTTTCATTAGTTGTCAGATATAATCATCAAAATTAAAAGAAATAAACACTTGAAATATATCAGTCTGTGTGGAATGAATGTATACATTATACAAGTTTCACTTTTTGAATGGAATTAGTGAAATAAATCAACTTTGATGATATTCTAATTATATCACCAGCACCTGTACATATACAGTAAATTAACATACTTTCCAGAAGACCAACAATTCACTAAAAATGTTTTTTTTTAATGGTCTTATGAAGTATTATAATTTGTTGAGATTTACTAACTACTTGAGATTTACTAACTACCTAACTTCAGTCTGTGTGCATTGCATTTATTTAATACATGAGTTTCACAATTTGAGTTGAATTACTAAAATAAATTAACTTTTCCACGACATTCTAATTTATTGAGATGCACCTGTATATTAGCATCCACAAAAGGGATGATAAAGTTCAGTTTATTTTGAGTGGTTACACATAACACACTAACAAATTTATGTTATTCAAATCTGTTAAAGGATTGTAATGCTGCATTAATTTGGCCAACTGAAACCGGGAACGTTTCCCATAACACCCGATGTACTTGTTATATTGTAAGAAAAATGGCATCTACACTAATATTAGTCTCTTTCATTGTTGTTCCAAGGGCACCGGAGCCACTCAGATTCAGTCCGTATCCAGATCAGATGGTGGATCAGCACCTAGAGATGACCTTTACAGCCCTGAACGTCAGTGGAGACCAGGACAACTAGATGAGCCCCAGAGACTGATCCCCAGTTAAGACCATGTCACTTTTGGCCATTGGGACAAAACCTCGGGAACCAGATGAGTCCTCTGCACAATCTGACTCTGCTGCAGCCTAGATTGAAACTGCTGGTTTCGTCTTGTCAGGGAAGAACGGTGGGGTTTTGGTTCCATCAACACATTGTTTTCCTGTTTAATACTGTAAAGCTGCTTTGAGACAATCTGTATTGTAAAAAGTGCTATATAAATAACGGTGACTTGACTTGCTGCAGTTTAATTGCTTGACCTCTTTATTTCTGATTCTGATTCAATTTATTTCCTTGACGTGAATGTGCCTTTACTGAATATCTTTCAAAATGGTCATCAAAAAATTAAGCTCAAATCAGATTTTTTTTTTTTGTGCATTTGACTTTGAACTAATTTGTTTATTTGGCTGCAGTAGGAATTTGTTGCTATTGAAGATACAACCTCCTGTAAATATTTAGCCTTGGATATTTAGTGTAATTTGTATTCAGTGATGTGACCAAGATACCTTGATTGTCAAAGCTGTATGATTTCTGTGTGGTGAGCTTTTAAAGTCAGTGTCTTATGCATTTCCATGCATTCAAGTTGAACCGAATAGAGTATTATTAAACCAGGAAATTGACTTTTAGGCCCTTGACACATACTCTGTTGTTGAAAAATTGTACATTTAAAATAAAACATGTTAAATAAACACTTGAAATATATCAGTCTGTGTGGAATGATTGTATACATTATACAAGTTTCACTTTTTGAATGGAATTAGTGAAATAAATCAACTTTTTGATGATATTCTAATTATATCACCAGCACCTGTACATATACAGTAAATTAACATACTTTCCAGAAGGCCAACAATTCACTAAAAATGTTTTTTTTTAATGGTCTTATGAAGTATTATAATTTGAGATTTACTAACTACTTGAGATTTACTAACTACCTAACTACTTCAGTCTGTGTGCATTGCATTTATTTACTACACGAGTTTCACAATTTGAGTTGAATTACTAAAATAAATTAACTTTTCCACGACATTCTAATTTATTGAGATGCACCTGTATATTAGCATCCACAAAAGGGATGATAAAGTTCAGTTTATTCTGAGTGGTTACACAACACACTAACACATTTCTGTTATTCAAATCTGTTAAAGGATTGTAATGCTGCATTAATTTGGCCAACTGAAACCGGGAACGTTTCCCATAACACCCGATGTACTTGTTATATTGTAAGAAAAATTGCATCTACACTAATATTAGTCTCTTTCATTGTTGTTCCAAGGGCACCGGAGCCACTCAGATTCAGTCCGTATCCAGATCAGATGGTGGATCAGCACCTAGAGATGACCTTTACAGCCCTGAACGTCAGCGGAGACCAGGACAACTATGGCGCTTTTCCACTGCATGGTACGGCACGGTACGGTACGGTTCACTTTTGGGGGGTTTTCCACTGGGTACTGTACCTGGTACCTGATACTTTTTTAGTACCACTTCGGTCGAGGTTCCAAGCGAGCCGTACCGTTACCAAAACGTGACGTGTAAACTCTGCTGATCACTGATTGGCCGGAGAAAATCGTCATTACTGCGTCACTGAACTTGCGACACGAGACCCTCTACTACAGCCCTACCCGCTAGATTTAAATCAGCACAGCCAGCGAAGGATCGGACGCAACTTCTGTTTAAACAAACGCACATTTTTGCATCAACCACAAAATAGCAGTGTCGTTGTCTGTTGAGGAAGTACAGGCGTTCCTCGTTGATAGCCGAGGCGGATCCAGCGAGAGCTTGATGGTGCGACGCCGAAGGAAAAAGCCTTATGTATAACGTTACTTTTGAACTTGCTATATTTTCAGAGTATGTTTTCTGTTTATATTTTTACCTCTGTATCTGTGTTTTGCTTCAATTAAAAACAATCTGATCGAATAAGTGTACCTCCAGACTATATTAAATATGTATCATTGTATGAGCACGTAATGAACCTCTTGAAAAAGACAAATGATTAATGCCGTGATTATAAAAACCATCACATAAATAAAAAAAAACAAGGGATACATTGTACATTTTGAAATATTCAAAAGTTTATTGATAATTCACTTTACAGAACACGCTACATGAGTAGTTAACTAACTTAATCAAGTAACGCAGCACACCTGCACGGACATCCCTGCTCTCCTCCTCTACAGCCCGTGTCACTGTCACCACAGTCTCTGCTGCTGGGGGTAAATCCCAAGCGTTCTCATAGACCTCTCCATTGCTTTTAAAAACATCCACATGCCGAGAGTGAAGAACACTGTTCCGTCTCCTTTCTTTGTTGTGAGTTTGTTTGTGGCGCATTTACGATGATGTCACGGCAGTAGAGACGGCGCAATTATAACGACGCGTGAATAATCCCGCCCACTCTATAGCGGTACTAAACTGCGGTGGAAATGCAAACCGACCCGAACTGAGCCGTACCGTACCGTACCGAGCCGTGCCGAACCGTACCGTACCATGCAGTGGAAAAGCGCCACTAGATGAGCCCCAGAGACTGATCCCCAGTTAAGACCATGTCACTTATGGCGCTTTTCCACTGCATGGTACGGTACGGTACGGTTCGGCACGGCTCAGTACGGTACGGCTCAGTTCGGGTATACAGTGCGGTTCGAGTGTGTCCTTATGTATACACATAAGGCTTTTTCCTTCGGCGTCGCGCCATCAAGCTCTCGCTGGATCCGCTCCTCGGCTATCAACGAGAGGAACGTCTGAACTTCCTCAACAGACAATGAAACTGATAATTTGTGGTTGATGCAAAAAGGTGCGTTTGTTGAAACAAAAGCTGCGTCCTGTGTCCGCTCCTTCGCTGGCTGTGCTGATTTAAATCTAGCGGGTCTCATGTCGCAAGTTCATTGATGCAGTAATGACGATTCTCTCCGGCCAATCTGTGATCAGCGGAGTTTACACGTCACGTTTTGGTAACGGTACGGATCGCTTGGAACCTCGGCTGAGGTGGTACTAAAAAAGTACCAGGTACCAGGTACAGTACCCAGTGGAAAACCCCCCAAAAGTGAACCGTACCGAACCGTACCGTGCCGTACCATGCAGTGGAAAAGCGCCATTAGATGGCCATTGGGACAAAACCTCGGGAACCAGATGAGTCCTCTAACAACGTAAGGGCTCCATGAGGGGCCATGCCCACCATAGCCTTAAAGGTGCAGTGGGACTTATAGGCTGAGAAAACTTCGCTCTGAAGGAGCAAGGATGAAGGTGTTTGACACCGCATCTCTGTACAGTCAAGGATTACTTGTGTGTCACAGTAAATGCCCTCAAAGTCGTGTGGAAGACTGGCCTTTACAGCTGCAGGAGACATCCATATACAGACCGAGCCCAGTAAGCTGTAGAGGAAGTTGGCCCAGGTAATGATGATTCGGCTGACTGTTGTTCGGTGGATGATAAATCTGTGACTCAACTCTCTCTGGGTACAGCCAGTGGACAGGTATGTGAGGAAGAGGAAGAGCTCATCTATCGGTAGCAGTTTCTGGGGGGAGACATGCTTAATGAGTGTTAATTCAAAACCATGCTTTTCATGCTTAGGTGTGTGTGAGTGAGTGGAGTTGTGTGTGAGTGTGTCCTTACAGTTGGTCTGGTTAAAGGGCTTTCAGTTGTTGTGCTAGTGGCGTCAGTTTTCTTTGACCTGGTGAATCTAACTATTTTGGCTGTAGCTGCCTCGATCAGGTTCCAAAACGCCATCAGATGCTCATATGAGGAGAATCTAAAATACAGTATTACAGTGAAACAGTAAATCACTTGTCTTGTCATACGTGCTCAAGAATATGATTGACAAAGAGAAAATAATTACTTGGACAGTTAATCAATCAGTAAACAGTTATGAGTAGATGTTGATATTACAACTATCTTACCTGGTGTAAAATCTGATGTCTTCGGGGGATGAAGCAAACCGTTTAAGTCCAAAAGCGTGATGAAGATGAAATGTTTGGAGCTGCTCTCTCAGTGTCTCGATTTCTCTCAACGCATCTTCATACTGCTCCCGGTCCACACATACGGTACAGCTGGCCCCGTAGTCGTGATCCACGACCATCGGGACCATGACGGGATGCTCGATGTCCTCCACAGGTCCCGCCGAGTCAGGTTCCGGACTTGGCGGTCGAGATCGGCGTTCCCAAACACCGGCCCGTGACTTCGTAGTGTAGTTATTCCACTCGAATAACGATGGAACAGAGCCTGCTGCTAAAACCCGTCTACCCTTACCAGTAGTGTTGATTTCATTATCTTGAAAATGTCGGCTGCATACCTTGGTGTGGGGGGTCACCGAAAATTCCTTATTTTGTGCAGCCACCGTGCACGAAGGCTGGTGTTCTTGGGAAAGTGGTGGAAGCTCAAATGGCTGTTATACAGACCTGAAGCCAAGCAATGTGGCACACAGCAGTGATTCGTAGATTCAACCTCAGTTCTCTGAAGCTTAAATGAGTCACGCACATTATACTTCTTTTTCCGTACAGCAGCACTCATCTTGTTTGGTTGCGGATGAAGACAGGAAGTAAACCGGAAACTGATATCCCGACTTCTGGCGACAGCGGAAGTTCGTCGCTAACCTTGTGCACAGAGCCTGACGTCGTGGTATCGTTGTCTGTTGGTAAGTCACAAAATTACCAAAAATTACGAATCAATTACGTAACTGCTACGTCGTGTGTTAGCTGGCTAACTGAACTAAATTATTTTTATTACTATAAAAAAAATATAAACGACAGTGAGATCTACACTGCCGGGAAGAAATAAGAAGACAAACAAGATGCAAGGCAAGATGAATGTAGAGCTGCTGGTCTCGTTGGTGTCTGAACACATATAACTTTATGACAAATTTGTATGATTTTGACAAGCGCCTAAATACTTGCTCTCTTCTTCTGAGTGACAAGCCAGTGTCAGAAGCGTAAAGTTGTGCAGCGCCACCTTGTGTACCATCACGTGCGTACATCGCCACCTATAGGGTTGCTCAATTATATTGAACAAAGAGGGACTCAAACTGGGAGAAAAAGAAGTAAGTTTAAAAAAAATTACGTGACTGTTATATTTTGATAACACCATTGCTTTGAATATAGTAGGAAAACACAAACACCACACTATTTGAAAACCCCATCTTTTTTGACGTTTAATGCTAAGTTAATGCAATGTGTCATTATATAAATGTACATAAATAAAATTTAAAAAAATGAAAATACACTTTTCTCTCAATACTTAAATTCTTAGTCGCGTGCCAAGCCTGCGAAACCGGGCAGCGGGCCTATATAAACCGGGTCTGTGCCCACCGCACGCACAACCTGACTCCCCTTTATAGCGACATCCCAGCAGTGCGTTTTTCTCAGGTGAATTACTTTTTACTTAACTTAGTTAAATTACTTTTTAAAAGTATGGGCCAACAACAAAAATAAATGACATTTAAACCTATGAAGAAAGTAAGTAATACAATTGTATAATAGATAATGTTAATAACAATCTGAGGGAACAGTTCGTACTTCTGAGGGGAATAACAGCTAAAATAAATAGCAGGCGTTTTCACTCATGAAACCCATTAAATTGTTATAAAAATTTGACTGTCTTTTCCGGTATATGTACCACATCTCACACAGACAACGATTTTCCGTCTTTTTATATAAAGTCCGTTCATCAGTTAAATGCCGTTACAGCAGTGTGACGTCATTGCCAATGTAGCCAATCCACTCAGTTTGAGAGACACTCTTTCGTTTCAGAGTTATCTGTCATGTTAACGTTACTTAAAAAGAGATCAATTTATTCTTAATATCTTTATTATTCATATTTGTATGGAAAGTAGTGCGTTGTCTCAGGTTTGACTGCGAGCGCGTGAGCGTTAGGTGTAAAGGCTTATGAGTCTCTTATGTCTCTCCCTCTCTTTCTCTAGGCGCCAATGTGTGTGAGAGGGAGAGACATAAGAGACTCATAAGCCTTTACACCTGTATGAAATCAGTCATTCCTCATTTTGTAACAACAACAATTATAATAGAAAATAATAATAATAATGTTATTCTCAAATTCAAAAGCATCTTACTGTGGCTTATTTGTTAGTGGGCTGTAAGGTCTCATCAAATACATTGCTCTGCATTCTTCTCATCTTGCATTATCAGATGATATTATCCATTCATCCGAGCCTTTATAAACTTTGGGAATTTATACCATGATAATTCTCTTCTCTCTTTTTTTCAGTGTCAATTGCCGTCTGATTGTTGTAAGTGATAGTAGTCAACCTACATCTCTGATTTGTCACTTTCATCATAACATACTACTTAATCAATAATCACTGATGAAACAAAGCATTTTAATTTGTGCAGACATAATTTCACTCATATTCCGTCTTTCTTTTTCTCTCTTTTGCTTGTGTCTACAGCAGCTACATCAAAGGCTCTTTTCAGAGCCACATCACGAGAGCGTCTTTGGCTTTGTAAGTATATATTTTGACTAACTGTCAGATACCACTCAGTATTTGGGTTTAGATCAATAATGCAGCATGTTAATAATGTCTGAATGAAGACATTAAAGGGATACTTATTTAAAAAAATAATAAGCGAACAATTCAATAGGGTCCTCACACCATTGGTGCTCGGGCCCTAAATACATAAATAAACAGATCCTGCATCTCTGATTTGCCAGTTTCATCATAACATGCTAATACATCAATAATCACTGATGAAACTGATTTTTTTTAATTTGCATAGACACACCTCACTCATATTCTATCTTTCTTTTGCTTGTGTGAGAGAGAGACTCTTACCAGTAAAGATGAGAACTCTAATAATGAAATAGGCCTCATCATTTTAAAAACACCTTGTAAAAATCATTAAAAAAAAAAACAAAAAAAACAGATAAATAAAATAGCCTAAATGATTAAGTACACCATTTAGGAAATATAGAAACTGATCAAGTTGGCTGTAATTAAATAAATGAGAATGAATGAAACTGTGACTTAATATTCTTCTTATTAGTGGGTCTCAACAAATGCCTTGCTCTCTGCATTCTTATCTATATTCTTCAGATATTATTGTACATATGAATAAATCAGAACCTTAATTAAGTTAATTAACTAAAAATGTGTACTATGAAAATAATGTTATGTCCTAATATGAACACAAATTCTCACTTTTTTCAGTGTTGATTGCCACTTGATTGTTGTAAGTGCTCAACTGATAAAGAAAAATTATATTTCTATTTATAGAACATTTTAATCTGTAGACATAACTCCCTCGTATTCATTCTAATTTATTGAGATGCACCTGTATGTGGACCTCAAGTTTAGAGGCATACTAAATCTTTACTGGTACATAAATGTCAAATGTGCATGCCAGATTAATCATACAACACTATTATGCATAACTTAACAAGAATCAACAATTAAATTTTATTAGATTTTTAATGACTTTTGAAAATTATTTTGCACATCTTTACAGACATATGCAATACTTGAATTTGAAATATTTAAAGACATTTCCTCTTGCCCCTTTTGTTAGTCTGCAGACAGATCATTGACAACCTTAGATAGAAGATGTTTTTCCCCTTCACCAATATTCTTTGTATTTAATTGTATATTTATCTTAGATATTCATATTAGCATAATTTGCAACATGCATGCAACATTTTAAGGAACATTACTGTAATGTTTATTGTAATGTCAGCAATTGTAACATATTATCATTCCTTTAATTTATTAGATTTTGCATCATCCTTCCCTGCCTCCACTATTTTTTTCCTGCCATCTTTTATTTCAAGGCAAGTAATATTCTTTAGCTTTTCTTAAAGGTGTTCTCAGTCATGTTTTATTATTTGTATTATTTATGTAGTTATAAGCCCTACGCTTAAAATAATACATGACGTTAGCTATGTACAGTTCTAAAATAAAAATCAGTTAGCTAAAGTCATGTATTCCTTTAAGCTTCTGCAATAAGGACATCAGTTTGACAGTCACCTCTGACAGCTGATTACTCTTCATTGTAACTGATTCCTCAGTACTCACAACTTGATGTGTCGTTAATAACTGATGTCAGATGCATTTAAGCTATTCTAGCTTAACGGTAAATGATGATTTCCTGAAATCAATGGATATCTGTGCTCTGATTGTCTCTGACAGGTAGACTACATCCCAGTATTTGGACCTTGAATTTCTCTGGGAACCTCTATTCCAGCCCCTGCAGTCTGATCAAAGTCAAACTATAAAGACGAAAATTTGAGCTCATAAATAAATGGTACTTACATAATATTAGTTTTTTTCTGTTTTGTTCTAGATGCCGTCATGAAATGCAAGTCCGAACTTGGAGAGAAAGACGTCGAGTGCTACATTGCCGAGACACTGAAACATGTGCCAGCCCAACTGAAAAAGCATGTTCAGGTCAATACCTGATATTGAATTGAGAAAATTTTCTAAGTCAAGGGTCAAGTTTTCTAAATATCTCATATTGCTCAGACAATGGTTCGATTTGATTTAGGTTTCTCCCCACAATTCAAAGCACAATAATCATGTTATGATAGTTGCATCTTTTTCTCAAGGCCACAAGTTTCGTCACAACTTTTTCCTCCACAAATTATTAGGATCGCCTGTTTTTAATTAGAATTTAAGAGATGTCAAGTCCAAAACGCAATTCCCACGTTTGTCCACATTTTCGTGCTTATGAGAAGTTTTTGTAACACTGGTGAAATTTAAAGTTATGAAATGCTTTTCATCACCTTCCTAACTTTGTGACGTTGTCAGTTAGTAATAAGGACGTTCTGACAACGTTGAGGATCACTGGTTATCTTACGTGGCACATTTTAAGTAGATTCTTTTTAAAGAATTGCCTTGTAACACCTCTTATTTAAAAGTTAAAATGAAAACGACTAACCTGTTCTTTTGTTGTTTCTTTAGGATTGCCTACCTGTAGAAATGGAGTAGTTCTCGCCTGGACAGTTCTATGTTCCTATGAAGTGTTCCATTTCTTTCTACGTTCAAACAAAATAAATTAATAATATATATATTAGTGGTGGGCATAGATTATTTTTTTTAATCTAGATTAATCTTGGAATTAATCTAGATTAAAATGGCTCATTTGAATTCTGCCGAAGGCATTCAGAATATGTGTGCTACCCAAATAATGACTAAAAGTAAGTCTTTGAGAACGGGTTTCTCAAGCCAGGTGGCGCATTAGACCAGGGGCTCATCTCCTGTTTCCAAAATGCATCACAAACTTTAATCTCTTCCCGTCCCAATCCCACGAAAAAACTGGAGGAAAATCCCGTTCCACTCCCGGAAGAATGACTCCCATTCCCTCCCACTCCCGTGTTGTTGTTTTTTTGCCGATAACTGTCAATTACAGTAAAAATATAGTACAGATCACAGCGTGCCCACCTTATTAGTTGAATAAAAATGTCGTTTTTTTTATTATATTGAACTGAAAGCCATCTTATGCACAGTGTTGCACAGATTAAATTTCATGTAAATCATCCATGCTAACACACACGTCTTCTATTTTTATTTTGTAGACATTTCACTCTCTATAGATATATTTTTCTATGTACTGTATTTTTAGATATATTCGAGTTTCTACGTTTCTCGCTCAAGTTCACATGAGACCTAAAGCGCATCCCGTTTGCTTAAAAGCGCAACGTTTCGTTGTTATTCTGAGTGCACACAAATAAACGTAGAGTCTTTACAGATTCAAAAGATGTATTAGGCTACTTTTATCTGTATGACCAAAAATGACAGAGATTTTAAGAGCAAGTGAGCGCACCGGAGCCTGTCCTGCAGCAAAGCGCTTCCACACAAACACTTCAATAGCACATTTCTCTAGGTTAACATCATATTGAGCGGCCATGTAAAGTTGCTACTACATACATCTTTCAGATGAAAAGCCATATTTGAGGTTGATGAATGATAGGTGAGCGTTTGGATGTCCTGTCCGATTGTATTACCACATAGACCAGCCGTTAACAATCTGTCCATCACGGACTGCGAGCCTCTAGTTCAAGACTCGTTCTCGCGCCCCTACAGTGCAATTCGCCAGGTATACATCCGCTAAAATATCAGGGTGAAAGTCATCATAGCTTTAGTATAGACCCAGCTCCCAACCCAACTTTGAGAATAGATTAACGGCGATATTTTTTTTATCGCCAATAAGAGTCTCACGTTAACGCAGCACGTTAACGCCGATAACGGCCCACCACTAATATATATATATATATATATATATACACACACACAAAATAATAATATGAGTTTAATGTGTGCTGTTTTCAAAAACAAAATAAATGAGCTGGATTTGCCTAATTTTGAGTATGCGTCCATCATTCATAAAATCTTTATTCTTTATTTGGCAAAGGAGGACAAACTGTCCGCCCTAAAAATGACCAACTTTGTATCAGCACACGACGTTGTCACAACATCCTGATTACTAACTGATAACGTCATGAATTTACGTTGTAGCAACGTATCCGGGAATTTCACTTTTCCAGTTGTCACAACGTGACTACTTACGTTGTCACAACGAAAGTTTGGTCGTCAAATTACGTTGCAGTTATGTAACAATCACGTATTATGGTTAGCTCTGACTCCAGCAGTTCATTATTCAGCCTAATTTCAGGGTATCATGCTAGCTACCTAGCTATAATACTGAGCCATTTAAACGTGATATTTTTTCACATTTATTCAAAAATTGACGCGGTCGTGGAGCTTTTGCTAAGTTTTTGGGGGAGTTTACCCCTCTGAAGTTTGGAAGCTCTGATCTAGGCGAATCAGAAATCACCGTAATTGTAACAGACCCTTTTTTACTGGGAGCCATTCCATTTTGAATATAGTATTTAAATTTAGCAAGATCGATTTAAATCACTGGCTCATCAAGACTGAATACGTTTTAGGGAGAATAAACCCTTGTGATAAAATTAAGCGTTGGAATGAGTCTGAAAGACAATGTAAAAATATCACATATGTAAAAGATTCGACGTACAGTGAAAAGGTATTTTATTTAGTATGACAGACACTTTATTTAGTAAATCAGGGACTCGTCAAAACTGCATGCTTTTTTTGAAGAAGCACCCTCTTGGTAACCTTAGAAAACTCGTTTTTGTTGTTATAAATTATTAGACAAAGAAATTATTACATATTTAATTGGAGAGATTCAATTTAATCAAAAACACTACTTTAATTGAGCAAAGTTGATTTTACTCAAGCACTCGTTCACAACTCAGACCATAGACATATATACGTATATAATGTCTAGGTCTTCAGGTAGCGGGTTTCCAAGAGTAGTAGGGTACTGCGCATGCGCATTGTGTATGGTAGCTCATTCTGAGCATAGACATAGGTAGCACAGAGCATATGGCACAGAGTGTCGGAACACCGCCCCTGCACGAGACGAATATTGGACAGGCACAATTTCACAACATGCACACAAAATATTTGATTAAAACAACTTGAATAAAGTGCGAAGAAGCCAGTTTTCCTAGGTCGGACATCACTTTTGGCCACTATTATAAAATTACCTAATTTATGCATTCTGGGGTTATTTATGCATTCAGGCCTACATTCAACATTTTAAGTTGAATGCTGATTAATCTTGTGATTTTGTAATTAGTAATGACAAATCCTTCAGTTAATGTGTTATTTATTTATTTGAATATAATAGTAGTATATATTTGTAGTTACAACTGTTAAAACTTGTAGTTATAACTGCAATGAAATGATATCTCCAAGTGTTTTGCTTTAACAGAGCAATAAAATAAAAGCATGTCTTACACACATGAAAACGGGAAGTCGAAATGAAATTAAATGGTGTCCCCCCCGCTTCTAAATATTTTATATAATAATGATAACAACAACAACAACAATTTAATAATAATAAAGCAGGAGGCAAACCCGTATTTACTTTATACTTTGAAACAAGTCAAATAATTATATATTTTTATTATTTATTGGAAAGCGAAAGTGTTGGTCTGAATCTGCAAATTTGTATTAGTCAGCTGATAAAATCAGACGATGGAAGGAAACCGGGACGAAGCTGAAACATGTTTGAAACTCGCTACCAAAGCCTTCGAAGACGGCAATAAAGACAGAGCTTTGAAATTCCTCAACAAAGCAGAAAAACTCTATCCAACCGAGGACGCAAAAGGTATTAAACATTTCTCTTTTACAAATGATAACGTTAACGTTACACTGGCTAGTCCAGCACAAAAGCTAGCTGCAGACTTGTTTATCTGGTTTAAAGGTTATTTTAAGAAGCAGGAAAAAACAACTAAACTCTATTATTACACAACACAGAGAGCATAAACACAAACATTATAAATAGACGATCAATTAATGAACTTATATACTTTATTAAACCGACACAGGCTAGCAGAGGAATACATATATTTTGCTCCTATTGTGTTTAATGTTCATAATAAAAAATAAAAAAAGCCAGTATATTGTGTTGATCTAGTGGTCTTTTCCAAAAACATCTTTAGCCGGTGCGGTAAAATTAGTTTCATGCTGGATATTTGTTTGACATTTTCCGAGCAAATTAATGGACCGTCTCAAAAGTGCATACAAATAATAAAAAAGATATGCATTCCAAGATTCGAAAACATGTAAAGCAGAGCTTCCCAAACTTCAGAGGGGTAAGGCCCCAAAAAAACATAGCAAAAGCTCCATATATATATAAATATATTAGTGGTGGGCCGTTATCGGCGTTAACGTGCTGCGTTAACGTGAGACTCTTATCGGGCGATAAAAAATATCGCCGTTAATCTATTCTCAAAGTTGGGTTGGGAGCTGGGTCTATACTACGGAAGCTATGATGACTTTCACCCTGATATTTTAGCGCGGATGTATACCTAGCGAATTGCACTGTAGGGGCGAGCGAGTCTTCGAACTAGAGGCTCGCAGTCCGTGATGGACAGATTGTTAACGGCTGGTCTATGTGGTAATACAATCGGGCAGGACATCCAAACTCACCTATCATTCATCAACCTCAAATATGGCTTTTCATCTGAAAGATGTATGTAGTAAGCAACTTTACATGGCCGCTCAATATGATGTTAACCTAGAGAAATGTGCGCTATTGAAGTGTTTGTGTGGAAGCGTGTTTGCTGCAGGACAGGCTCCGGTGCGCTCACTTGCTCCTAAAATCTCCGTAATTCTTGGTCATACAGATAAAAGTAGCCTAATACATCTTTCGAATCTGTAAAGACTCTACGTTTATTTGTGTGCACTCAGAATAACAACGAAACGTTGCGCTTTTAAGCAAACAGGATGCGCTTTAGGACTTTTAGTCATTATTTGGGTAGCACACATATTCTGAATGCCTTCGGCAGAATTCAAATGAGCCATTTGAATCTAGATTAATTCCAAGATTAATCTAGATTAATCTAGATAAAAAAAAAAAAATATATATATATATATATATATATAGAGAGAGAGAGAGAGATTTAATAAAGCAGATTGTCTCTTTGCACAAAATTATCAACATTTATTAACCAGTTTGTAAGAATTTCATGTGAATAATGAGAACTACCATCAAATTTAATATTTTTATGACGGTGAAAGTAAGATGATGTAAACATTCTTTACAAATATATTTAAATTCATCACACTATTTACAATTATATTGCATCAAAGTGTGTAACAGAAGCTACTGTACATAGTTCACAAATTTATTGCAATGAAATACACAACTATGTTTAAAAAAATAAAACCTAAAAACATCTACCTTTAAACTGAGTAACGATGTAAACTTTGTCAGTTTTAGTAAAGAACAATCCCACAATCTGATCAGCAGTCTTCCAGACAGTACCTAATGAGTGATGTTGCTTTTCAGCTGTTAAGGATTTGATGTTTGGCTGAATCGACGTCAATTTAAGATGGAGATCAGATTCCACACTCAAGGCGTTCCTGTACTTTGTCTTTAAGGCCACAAGCATAGAAAATCCCACTTCACACATATACGTTGTGGCAAACGTCATCAAAAACATTATTGCCTTGTTGGTGAGTTCAGGGTATTCGTTTGACACATGCAACCAGAACTGTGTCAAAGTTTTTTCAGAAAAAATAAGTTTCAAGGAGCTGTCACAGGATAGATCGACGAGGCTGTCCTGCTTGTAGGTGAGTCCCGCAATCACATCCTCAGTGTGGTTGGCAAAGGGATACTGTATCCAGCTCTGCTGTTTGCTGATGTCAGGGAAGTAGTCCTGCATCTGAGACTTTAAAGCCTGCATGTGCTCTGTCATAGCAACTGCTGAAGTGACGCGTAGTGTCCTCTCCTCCTTAGACAAAAGTCGGACACATTTTCAAGGACTCATAGTTGGCTCGGGCAATTCTTTTCCCCCACAGATCAGTTTTCTTTATTGTTGCCTCTATTTTGTTTTGCACATGAAAGATTGTTACTGCTGTCCCCTGTAGGGCTAGATTGAGTCCATTCAAGTGGCTGAAAATTAGAGATCAACGATATGGGTTTTTCTATAACCGATGCCGATGTTTAGAGGTCAGGGTCAGCAGATGGCCGATATCTTGAAGTTTTCCCCTTCATTTGCATGCTAAAATGTCACATAACAATAAGTGTATGCACAACATTTCTAAGTTTAACATCATCATTTATTGAACAATGACTTGAACCGTCTTGAATCTTAATTTTGTGCACTGCACGGTAATAAAATTAAATATTTATCCTAAGTATTAAATATATAAAACAGGTAATATAAAACATAAACTGTCAATCATTTACATAAAAAATTTAGAGCATTTATCAAGCAGAATTTTTTAAGTTTGTTGGAACATAAATGTAAACTGAAATTTAAATGAATACAACTAAATAAAAATCAATTAAACTGAAAATATAAAAATAAATAATAGTAATGCTGCAAACATACTAGCAACCAGCAACATTTGTATTTGATATAAATGACAGAACATTTAAAGTGCATTCTAACTTTCTGCAACTTTCTGCATTTTTATTTAAAACAAAGTCCTCAAGTAACCAACTGTGAATAAAAACGTAAAGGTTTTCGTGCACTTGACTTAGCAGCATCAACAATATATTTTAGTGCAAATAACGTAGCAGCAAACCCCTCATTTTTGAGTGAAGTAAAGTATGTAAACATTACAGAACAATATAAAAAGGAATGTGCTTTAATTTGAACTCAATTGCAGTCCCTGGGTCTTCTTCACTCTACCCATCTTTCACCGATAGTTCTCAGTACTCCCAGTTTAAGAACGGCAGGTTGTCATGCAGGAAACACAACTGTTCTGCATGTTCCCCTGTGAGGCAGCTCCTCTTATTGTCATAAATATTGCCAATCTCACTAAATACTTTCTCCCTGGGAACAGAGGAGGGGGGTGGACAGAGGAATTTCCTTGCCAGTGGTGCAAGAAGGTGTAGGCAGGATGTATTCTGTTTCCACCATTCCAGTGGCTGACCAAGTCTGTCTATCAATCAATGGCTCACGGAGGTACTGATCCAGCTGCTCAGAGATGTGATGCTTATCATCACTTTCCTGAGTAGGAGTTCCATGAGGCCCCAAGACGTTTGCATACATTTGTTCAAGAACACTGGAGCAACCAGGTAATTCTTCATCTTCCACCCTTCTCTGTTTCGGATCTGATCCTTGGTCTTCAGTGGTGGCTGTTTTCAGTTGCTCCGACACAATGGCATGCTCTTCTTTTATCTGTTGTTTTGCCTTGGTCAGTGTGTCCACTGCAAAAAAGACATGACACTTATAACGAGGGTCCAGCAGTGTCGCTAGCACCAAACATTTTGTCTCCTCCATCCTTGCAAACCTTTTCTGCAAGCTTTGCAGCATGGTTTCTCTTAGTGTTTTAATCTCCCTCGTGCTAGTGCCCTCTGCCTGAAGCACCATCTTCAGCACAGCAATGCTTGGGATGACACTGGAGATGGAAGCCTCTGACCTGCTGATCTCGAGGGTGACTTTCTCAACAGGTCCCAACATGTCAATCAAATTGGAAACTATGTCCCATTGATCTGCAGCTGCAGCAATTTTTCCATATTCTCCAGCAAAGATATTGAGTGCTCGTTTCTGCTCCAGTATCCTCTGCATCGCGTGGAGTTCTAGCGAGTGGGTTCAGACTGAATGATACTGTGCTGGGGGAGGCCAAGTTCTTTTTGAATTTTTTTCAGATTCTGCTTTACAAGCACAGAGTGGTTGAAATGTTTAGCTATATTTTTAACTTGGCATTAACGTCCAGCACTACTCGCTGACTGTTGATGCCATCGGTCACCACAAGCTGTATGGTGTGTGCACCGCAGCTGAGATCAGGTATTTCTGCCAATCTGAGGCCTTTAACCATTTTAGCATCACTGTCACGGAGCACAAGTACAACCCTGTCGTGGCTGATGTCCCAGTACTTCAGCAGGCTGATGAACATGTTGCTGATGTACTCCCCATTGTGGGAGCCAGACATGGCCTTGGCATTTAGGATGACTTGTTTCCTTTCCCAGTTGTCGTCAATGAAATGACATGTTAGACTCATCAGTGCTTCATTGTCCCCAGACCAACAGTCTGTCTTGAATGACAAAAAAAGGCCAGCATCCTTTGCAATCAGTACAGGGCTCTAGACTAACTTTTTGCACCAGCACAAAAGTTAGGTGCACCCAAATTTTCATATAGGCAATATTGACTAGTAAACGACTAACAATCTGGTCAACATAAAGTTCTTTATTTGAAGCACAATTCTACAAGAAAGGTAACTTAATGAAAACGTGTTGGTGCTTAAAGTACTTCACTGAGCTAATATTTAAACTTAAAAACATCTCAAGATAAATTAAATAAAAATAATCTAAATTAAGTGTTTTAAGGGCGTCAAACTGAACATCTCATGGCTCAATGTCTTATGGACTATCTTCTATTGTAGTCACATGCCTCTCGGACGGCCAACTCCTGTAGTTCAGCCTTCTTGATCTTTGGCCTTGGCTGAACCAGCTGGCCACACACTCTCTCTAGCATCAACATCTTCCAGACATGACCCCCTACACTGATTCTTATCAGATCTTCCACTGTGTCTGAATGAAGGGAAGTGCAGTGCTTCTCAACCCCCTTAAACCTATAAAAAATCCCATCCCACCTCAGACTACCAAATAATTTCACTAAACATTATGAAAAAAAAAGGAATTTACAGAAAACCAATCCTGTTCTGTTCTGTCTAATTGTCTCTCTGTGCTCATACTGTATTTTAATGCAGCCAAATTCTCAATAAAACTGTTTTACTTTATATATTTTGCTGTTTATTTTGTCAGTCAATGGGATAAATATGAAATAGTGACTGAAATGCAGCCCTTTAAGAATTCATAACCAGCGCTCCCTTCCAAGAAGCTAGTCTGCACAAAAATCCTAATTTATAATTATATTGAGCCGTTGTCTGATGAAATCAAATAATACACAAGACAAAGACAATTCCTGTGCTTTGATTTCGGCTATATTTGCATGTAAACTTAGAGAAAGTTTTAACTGAACATGCTGCTCCTCTCAGACCAGTCTCTCGAGGATTTCGCAGGATTTTTTTCAGATTTGTGCAGCCTAAAATGAATGATAGTGCTGCGGCTTTTCTCAAAATGTGTTTTCTCAAAAATAATCTTATTGTTTTGCAGTGAAAATATACCACAGACAATATTCTTCTAATATTGTTATGACTTTTCTGACTTCGAGACCCGTTGTAGGGCTCCAGACTAGCAATTAAGGACACCAGTGCCTTTAAGTTCTACAGAAAGTGGCACCAGCACCTGACAGTAAAGCACTCACCCTAATCGCACATGTACATCTCAGAGATGTCTATTTGATGTCTGCATTTACATATTCAAGAGGTATTTTTAAGAGTGTTTGCTCATCTGCAATACGATGTTTCCAGTCAGATGTCAAATAGAGATTTATTAGAATGCATGTAAAACTGCTTCTGAGACGTTTATCAGATTACAAGATGTTTCCAAGATTTTTAGCAGACGTCTTACAGATATACTTGTGCTGTCTGGGTAGTTGAGATGCAGTTAAAAAAAAAACTTTTATCAATGTCATTCATAATGTCTAAATATAATTTAATAAATACAATATACAGTGCTCAGCGTAAATGAGTACACCCCCTTTGAAAAGTACAATTTTAAACAATATCTCAATGAACACAAAAAACATTTCCAAAATGTTGACAAGACTAAGTTTAATATAACATCTGTTTAACTTATAACATGAAAGTAAGGTTAATAATATAACTTAGATTACACATTTTTCAGTTTTACTCAAATTAGTGTGATGCAAAAATGAGTACACCCCACAACAAAAACTACTAAATCTAGTACTTTGTATGGCCTCCATGATTTTTAATGACAGCACCAAGTCTTCTAGGCATGGAATGAACAAGTTGGCGACATTTTGCCAGATCTATCTTTTTCCATTCTTTAAGAATTACCTCTTTTAGAGATTGGATGCTGGATGGAGAGTGATGCTCAACTTGTCTCTTCAGAATTCCTCATAGATGTTCGATTGGGTTCAGATCAGGTGACATACTTGGCCACTGAATCACTTTCACCCTGTTATTCTTCAGAAATCCAACAGTGGCCTTAGATGTGTGTTTAGGATCATTGTCATGTTGGAAAAGTGTACGACGACCAAGGGCATGGAGTGGTGGTAGCATCTTCTCTTTCAGTATAGAGCATTACATTTGTGAATTCATGATGCCATCAATGAAATGCAGCTCCCCGACACCAGCAGCAGTCATGCAGCCCCACATAAGGACACTGCCACCACCATGTTTCACTGTAGGCACCATGCATTTTCTTTGTATTCTCACCTTATGCGACGCCATACAGTTTTTTAGCCATCAGTTCCAAAAACATTTATCTTGGTCTCATCACACCAGAGTATAGAGTCCCAGTAGTCTTCATCTTTGTCAGCATGGGCCCTGGCAAATTCTAGGTGGGCTTTTTTATGCCTGGGCTTTAGGAGAGGGTTCTTTCGTGGACGGCACCCATGCATGCCATTCCTCTGCAGTGTACGTCGTATTGTGTCACGGGAAATAGTCACCCCAGTTTGGCTTTCTACTTCTTTAGATAACTGCAGTGAACTTGCATGTCGATTTTTTTCAACCCTTCTCATCAGAAGATGCTCCTGACGAGGTGTGAACTTCCGTGGACGACCTGGATGTCTCTGTGAGATGGTTGCAGTTCCATCTTTTTTAAATGTTTGTACCACTTTTGCTACAGTATTCTGACTGATAAGTAAAGCTTTGCTGATCTTCTTGTAGCCTTCACCTTTCTTGTGTAAAGAAATTATTTTCTTTCTCAGGTCTTGTGACATTTCTCTTCCATGTGGTGCCATTGCTGACAGCATGAAATGGGAAGGGGTTTTCTTTAAGTAACACCTTTTATAGTCAACTGTCACCTGTGTAATGAATAATTAGACTCACCTATGGTTGAATTCTTGTTAAATTAGACATTTGTAGTCTAAAATTTAGCTTTGCTCCAGAGACTATCAGTGGGGTGTACTCATTTTTGCGAGACTCAGGAGACAAGTTGCTCAAGTTTAGGAATAGGAATGTTGTCCCATTCTTGTCTAATACAGGCTTCTAGTTGCTCAACTGTCTTAGGTCTTCATTGTCGCAACTTCCTCTTTATGATGCACCAAATGTTTTCTATGGGTGAAAGATCTGGACTGCAGGCTGGCCATTTCAGTACCAGGATCCTTCTACGCAGCCATGATGTTGTAATTGATGCAGTATGTGGTCTGGCATTGTCATGTTGGAAAATGCAAGGTCTTCCCTGAAAGAGAAGATGTCTGGATGGGAGCATATGTTGTTCTAGAACTTGGATATACCTTTCAGCATTGATGGTGCCTTTCCAGATGTGGAAGCTGCCCATGCCACACGCACTCATGCAATCCCATACCATCAGAGATGCAGGCTTCTGAACTGAGCGCTGATAACAACTTGGGTTGTCCTTGTCCTCTTTAGTCCGGATGACATGGCGTCCCAGTTTTCCAAAAAGAACTTCAAATTTTGATTCATCTGACCACAGAACAGTTTTCCACTTTGCCACAGTCCATTTTAAATGAGCCTTGGCCTAGAGAAAACGCCTGCGCTTCTGGATCATGTTTAGATATGGCTTCGTTTTTGACCTATAGAGTTTTAGCCGGCAACAGCGAATGGCACGATGGATTGTGTTCACCGACAATGTTTTCTGGAAGTATTCCTGAGCCCATGTTGTGATTTCAATTACAGTAGCATTCCTGTATGTGATGCAGTGCCGTCTAAGGGCCCGAAGATCACAGGCATCCAGTATGGTTTTCCGGCCTTGACCCTTACGCACAGAGATTGTTCCAGATTCTCTGAATCTTTGGATGATATTATGCACTGTAGATGTGATAACTTCAAACTCCTTTGCAATTTTCTCTGAGAAACTCCTTTCTGATATTGCTCCACTATTTTTTGCCGCAGCATTGGGGAATTGGTGATCCTCTTCCCATCTTGACTTCTGAGAGACACTGCCACTCTGAGAGGCTCTTTTATACCCAATCATGTTGCCAATTGACCTAATAAGTTGCAAATTGGTCCTCCAGCTGTTCCTTATATGTACATTTAACTTTTCCGCCTCTTATTGCTACCTGTCCCAACTTTTTGGAATGTAGCTCTCATGAAATCAAAATGAGCCAATATTTGGCATGACATTTCAAAATGTCTCACTTTCAACATTGATATATTATCTATATTCTATTGCATGAATAAAATATAAGTTTATGAATTTATAAATTATTGCATATCTTTTTTTATTCACAATTTGTACAGTCATCCCAACTTTTTTGGAATCGGGTTTGTAATTCTGTGGCAAATTTGAATGCTTCTCACAAGATTTGACAGAATGTTATTGATTCCGTGAATTTGACTACTTCCTGTATCTCCCAGCGCTGTGTATGATGGTGTGGCGAGCAGCCAGCGGCTCGGTCCGAGCATATAAATGGTCTGCGCCCAGTATAAGCCCTAACGAGTAAGGCCGGATTTGTTCGCTTTCGGTTCGTTTGTCCAATGTAGCTCTTGTAAATCGGGCATGAAGAGAGCATAAAGCTTTTAATCCATTTTGGAACTGAGAACAACCTTTCTTTGACTGAATGCGCAGTGTGATGACGTCACAAGACATCAAGACTAAGCGCAAAATCTGTGGAAAATCTGCGGCAATTTGGAAAATTTGCGGAGTTTGCTTGATTTTGCGATAAATTCAGCGATCGCAGAATCCCGGAGGGACTGTCAGACGCTCACTGAACAGAGCAGATTCAGAGAAAGAGCTGTGCGCATCTCTACTACTCACCTCTATCTCTCTCTGTCTGACTGCAGCAGCACACGCATCTTCAAACATACACACACGTACAGGAATATCTGGACCACGGCCAATCAAAGGAAAACTATGAAACTATACCATCTAGGATGTCTGTGCGGTAGTGCTTCTCAGTTTTTAGGTTGTATCTGGGCTCTATTGCAGCCACCAGCCTCCGAAAACCAATACCTGAGACAAATGTAAATGGCTGATTGTCTGTGGCAATCATTTCCGTAACTAAAGTGTCAAGTTTTTTTGACCTGGGATCCGAATTCTACCATTTACGTTGGCATCAAACATTTCTGTTAGAGTTGGCTGAGATACACTGGCTGTAGAGGCAGCTGCTTCTTTTTCTTTCTGTGCATCTTTGTAAGCCTGGAGGTGGTGACACCTTAGGTGACTCCACAAATTTGGGGTGTTTTTCTTTTTACCTTTTTCAGCTCCCAAGCTCACCAGTCCATTGCAGATATTGCACTTGGCTTTCCCTGGAGTTGGCTCGGTGAAATGCTGCCATACTGGATTCGATTTTTGTTCAGCCATCAGACAGCAATTACTAAACCGAAGAAACATTAATGGTTAGCATTTCAGTAGTGCCTTCATCTTCAATTCAGTCTATAATTCCAATATTACACATTAAAACAATTCCCCCTCTAATTTAAAAAAAGTGTAAAAGAATTAAAACTAGTGGTGCAACAGATCACAAAACTCACGGTACGGATCATACTACGGATTTTGAGTCGCGTATCGGATCAGAAAAAAAAAGTTGTGTAAACTACTAGCTTAACTGCTAAAGTCAGTAATAAAACAAGAACAATTGCACAAATTACAAGCGTAGATGAACAGCCTACAACGTAAAATTATATATAAAGACAGTAACCGTAGTATTCAGGTGCATAAATGTAAAAATTAAGTGAAAAACAACAATAATTCTTACTGCATAAGTTAAATACAGATGATTAGCAGACAGGAGCAGGTATTATAGGCTGCTGTCTCTTTAAGACTAAATGCGTGGATGCTGTATACATTAACTTAAGACATAACCGACTGTGTTTACCAGAATACTTGCCAAAATGGGTATTTTAATATATCTTTGTGTGTGTATGTATCCATCTGTTGAGGCGTTGTCTGAAAGCGGTTATTTGAATCGCTCCTCTCACTCTCTCTCTCTGCGTGTGCGTGCTTCAGTGTGCGGCAGCGGCTGAGCGCAGAAAACGGAGCGCGAGTCCCGAAACACGTGCAAATTATAAACTTTCACTCTTTGGTGGTTAAATTTATCAGTTAATCCGTGAGTCACATGCGTGCCTAACCATGGGGACTGGTCCGTACTAGGGGTGGGTGAAGATTTTGATACCAAAATCTTATATCACGATAACAATATATATCATGATATAGTGATTTTGTTTTTCTTTAAAAAAAGTTTGTATTATATTAAAATCTTTGATACCATAGTTTTCATTATCCTTGTCACCAATGTCGAGAGAGAGAGAGAGATCATTGAAGATAAATAAACAGTCAGTGATGAAATAAGTCAAGTCAAGTCACCTTTATTTATATAGCGCTTTTAACAATACAAATTGTAACAAAGCACTGCACAATATCAAAATAGGCAAATTGTGTCAATAATGTAAAATTACAGGATTTAACACTCAATTATCAGCTGAATGCATTTCATTATTGAATTGAGTAATGGCATTGTCCAGCTTAGTTCAGTTTAAATAATATGTGCAATCAAGTCGATGATTGTGCTGGAAATGAAATGAAGTGTCCCCAACTAAGCAAGCCAGAGGCGACAGCGGCAAGGAACGAAAACTCCATCGGTGACGAATGGAGAAAAAACCTTGGAGAAACCAGGCTCAGTCGGGGGCCAGTTCCCCCGGCCAGGCGAATCAGTAGTTTGTTCCAACTGCAGCAGAGTCAGAGTGTAAGTGGTCCACTGGTTCCAGGGGTCTTTCCCGATGGATGTCTAGGTGACGAGGTCCTCACTGGAGATCTGTCTCTGGGGCTCATCTATGTGTCCTAGACTCCACTGACGGTCAGGGCTAGAGGTTGTCTCTAGGTGCTGATCCTCCATTTATAGCAGACTTTGGTTAAGTCAGTATAATCGCTGATGGTTGGCTTCCTCTGAGGTCCTCGGAGGGGTTGTCATCGTCTCTTCTCAGGTGTTCGGTCATCTCAGATCGTTTAAGGGTTGGATCAGGCGGAAGCTTGTGTAATTCCTAGCTACCACGGGATGTTAATCCGTGGCAGAAACTATAGAAACAGTAAGACAATTAGCGTAACAGTTGTTCCATCCAGGAATAACCCTGGATGAAATTATCAGTATAACCCAAGCTAAAGCATAATAATGTGCATTTGTTCAGATAGACTGGCAGTACAAGATTGTGAGATGCATTATATGAATGCTTGGCTGAGATCGTCTTTAATCTAGATTTAAACCGAGAGAGTGAGTCTGAACCCCGAGCGTTATCAGGAAGCTATTCCAGAGTTTAGGAGCCAGATATGAAAAGTTCTACCTCCTTTAGTGGACTTTGCTATCCTAGGTACTACCAAGAGTCAGAGTTTTGCGACCTTAGGGGCGGGTTGGATGTGGCGTGATAGAAGATTAGTTAGATATGCAGTAGGGCTGTAACGATGCGATATGAAACGAAATCGCGACACTCAGATCCACGATCCGCGGTGTGATAAGGAGAATCGCGACACACCCGTGACTACCTTTCCAATCATGTGGCGCCTGCCTGCGAAAGTTGAGCTAGTTGCACACAGATTTTCCCTCAAGGACATCGGCGTGCGTGCTCCTTGCCCAAACAAAAGATGCAAAGATTGTGTGTGTGTCGCCATAAATACGAGGACACGGATCCACACACTTATTGAGCGCCTTGCTAGTGCTCGCCATGATAATAAAGAAAAACTGTATTCCTACCAGAATGCGTTTCTTCAAACAGACCAGTTAGTGAAGGCGAAGAAGAAGATGATGTATTCTCCCTGCGGTCCTTATATTATGGTCGCGCGGTGGTGGCGTCATGGGCATCGCCGGCCCAAATTGAAGATTTTCAACATGCTCGAATCATCTCCACAATGGAGTTTAGTTCTGTTTGTTTTTCAACAGTATTTTGTTACAAAGAAAACAGAAGTGTTATAGCTTTGGCTATTTATTTAAATTAATTTGCATTCAAATTATTTGTTGAATGAATAATGTAATATTCCACTGGTTGATAACCATAAATATTTATGTAAAAAAATATTTGTGCTCTTTTTCGTGTTAAATGTGAAGAATGGGTTGGATGCCACAGACTTTATTTTTTATTGGCGGATTATACAGGTGTAATTTTCACTTTAACTTCACGCAATGTAACATGATTTTATTATTGTAATCAATACTTTATTCTTAAAATATGACATTAATCTTATTTATTTGAGAAAGATAAACTAATCAAACTGGCGCTGGCCGCTTGGTATTTAAAAAAAAAAAAAAAAAACTTGAATTTAAACAAACATAAAATGTTCAATCATATTTCTGAATTAAATTAATAAAAACTAAACGAATTAATGACCACTTTGCTATTAAAACCAAACGGAACTATTTTAATGGCATAAAAGCAGATTTATAATGTTGGGGAGAGATAGAAAGACACGGGCTCTGGTCGGACTCGGGCGGTAATTCTGATAAACTGCAGGATCTATATTCATTCCTAGTTCAATTAAAAGTTCCCCGGACTAATTGTGAACAGATTGCACTCCGTCTTCTTCCGAGCATGTGAACATGTTCATTTAATATATGAAATAAGTTATTGTTATAAAGACAGGCGTTAAAATAATGTTCACATAATAGCGCCGTCATTCAGGCTGTTCACAAGAGAGGTCTGCTTCCCTTTCGGGTTTCGGGCGCGTTAATATTTAATGGGTAACGGGCTCGAGTTTGTAGCTAAACCAAAACTATATGCAGGCTCGCTGCTTTCAAAACGCCATATGCAGCGCACACACATTATTGCACAGATATCAGAGATCGCGCAGCTACAAACTGCGGGAACTTTTTCTTAGTAAAATAGCTTCGATAGGCTACTGACTATTATATTTCTCTGCAATGAGGAGGTAAAATCGTTTTTAAAAGTAACTAAGCCTCATTGCTTGTAGAGAGAGACGCAGATGCAGGTGCACATGCGGCGCGCTTTCATACCTCTCGCTAATTCAAATAAATGATTTGCTCATCAATAACCTATATGAAATATGTTATTGTTATGACAGGCGATAAAATTAATGTTCACATAATAAGTGCCATCATTCAGGTTGTTCAAAATATGTTTTAGCGTAATGTTTTAAGAATGATATTCTGTTTAGCGTAATATGTTTTAAGCCTAATATTCATTAATTAATTAATCAAGCAGTTACGTCTTTTATGAATGTTCATGCTCATTTTAAAATATAAATGTCCTAACCTTATGAGCAGTTGATAATCGACGGACTGTTCTGTTAATAAATGCCTCATTCGGTTATGTTTAGGGCTGCAACTAACGATTATTTTGATAATCGATTAGTTGGTCGATTATTATTTCGATTAATCGGATTAAATCAAATTATGTTATTTATTGACAAAATACACACAATTCCACATTCTGCTCAATGTCCTTCAAACACACGGAATGCTATGAAAACATACAGAGCTTCATTTATTAAACCACCTGTCATAAAGAGAAAACAAATATTTTAGGAATGTCAACAAATTGTTTAAATCTTAAAATGTTATTGTCATTTATTGGGCAAATTACAAACAGAAACAACTAATTAGTATTTATAATAACAAAAATGGCCTCATAACAGCTTGCATTCTTGCTTTCATTGTTTATGTACTTTTGACTGTAATTGGGTATCTGAAAAAAATTCAAGTGCTCTGCCTTTCTGTCAAAGATAACAGCAATAATTATATTATAGCATTAGAAATAGCCTACTACTGTTACTAAAGAGCTTACGCATTTTGGAGGACTACCCAATACAGGAAGCTAAACATGATTTTGGTAATCACCAATGCTGTTAGAGCAGCAGTGGCACAAACCTTACATAATTTGTTAAAAACATAAATGTGTTTTAATAAATTTGTTAAGCATTATATGTTGTGAATATAGTTTAAATTAGGACTAAACGATTTTAGAAAATAATCTAAATTACCAATATTACGATTTAATATGCTTTTTTTTTTTTAAAAGCTCTTCATATTCATTATTAATCAAAGACATACAATAAATCAATGTATAGTGTGCAGTGTTGGGCACGATACTTTAAAAAAGGTAATTTGTTATATTACTAGTTACTTCTCACAAATACTAACCGAGTTACATCGTTATAAAATAAACTAATTACCAGGGAAAGTAATTATTGTTACTTAAAAAAAAGGTTAAAATATGTCAAATAACTTGGATGCCCCAATATTAAATGTTAAATAAATGAAATGGTCTCCAAATAGAATAAATTATTATTATAAAACGTTACACTAATCTACACCATTTTAATGTTTTGTGTGGGACAATGTGAGAGACACCTATCAAATTCAATTGATTATTTCAGTCAAACTTTAAAAATATGATAGTATGATAATTTATCATTATATGATGATAGAACTTTAGAATAACCATGTATGAATGCATATTTGTCATGTTGTCTGAACTTAGGACTGGTGTTGGTGCTTAAGATATTGTTTGTCATTTAGTGTTTCTATAAAAAAGGGGAAAAACCTACAAATAATACTGATAACATACGCGGTGTACTATTAATAACCATATAAAAGCGCGCAAGGATTATTATTTATATTCAGACAATTACATGCTGTTATCCCTTTAGTTCCTACTCTCATAAAATATACACACTGCATGTTGACAAACCTTAAATTAACTTTCAACAACAGATAATTCAGTGCAATGGATATGTTTGACTAATGGACGGATGTTTGAGGACGCACACGCATCTGTCACAGCGCCTGACAGGGCAAGCCTTTACACTAATGCATTAACTTAAAGCTCAAAATAAAGAATTATCATGCAAAATGGATCACGCGTGCTTCCCGCAGCATCTCATTCTGTTTCTACACTATTTTGAGATGCATTTTGTCCATAGAAATACGTTATTTAGAGCTGTAATTTGAGCAACCGCTGAAGTTGACGTCGGCACTGTGGGCGGACCCGACTAATCGATTATGAGAAAGCGTTGTCGATGATTTTCATAATCGATAATAATCGATTTTATCGATTCGTTGTTGCAGCCCTAGTTATGTTATATTAATATGTTTCAGCAATCATAAGTTATGACCATTAATTGTCTCAGGTTAAGATAGACTATTCTCTAATTAATAAAACTGTTATTCTTACAGATTAAAAGCCTGAATAATTTCTCCTTCTCTCTCTCTGTGTATGTGTGTGTGTCATACATGCAGCTCGATTTTAATAGTAATCGAATAATACCCAGCTATTCTCGAATATTACTTTTGCTTAAAATGCACATCCCTACTATTTATATTGTTAATAATTTGCATAGTTAATCTTGTTCTTTTGTGTTCAGTTTATAAAGATTTTAAAATGTTATTTAATAAAAATATTGTTTTAAAAATCTTTCTTTTTTTTCTCCCACCCCCACGAAAAAATCGTGATCTGAACCGAATCGTGGGTCAAAAATCGTGATATGAACCGAATCGTGGGTTTGGTGTATCGTTACAGCCCTAGTATGCAGGAGCTAAATCATTTAGGGCCTTATAGGCAAGTAATAATATTTTGTAACTGATGAACTTAGCCAGTGGTAGCCAGGGCAGAGACTGTAAAATTGGAGTAATATGGTCATATTTTTCTTGACCTGGTAAGGACTCTAGCCGCAGCATTTTGTACTATCTGTAGCTTGTTTATTGAAGATGCAGGACAACCACCTAGCAGTGCATTACAATAGTCCAGTCTAGAGGTCATGAATGCATGAACAAGCTTTTCTGCATCAGAAACACTTAACATGTTCCGTAGCTTGGAAATGTTTCTAAGATGGAAGAATGCTGTTTTTGTAACATTGGAAATATGATTTTCAAAAGATAGGTTGCTGTCTAGTATAACACCCAGATTTTTTACTGTAGAGGAAGTAACATTACATCCGTCTTGGTGCAAATTGTAATCCAAGAGATTCTGTGTACTGTTTTTAGGTCCAATAAGTAATATCTCTGTCTTATATGAATTTAATAGGAGAAAATTACTGGATAAGAAACTAATTGCAAGCAATAGGACAAAAAACTACAATAAATAAGAAATGCTACATATGTTGTGTAAATTAATTAGTCTTCACTGTGTTAATTATATCTATCAATCTATGATATCACATGTATTATGTATAGATTCTATACATATTATAAATGTCATTTATTATTGTTATTTTTTTATTTATTCTCTTTAAAGTTACTAAAGTGATTTAGTCAAGAGCAGTGAGAGATTTTCTAGCAGTGTGCTATGATTAACATGAATGGCAGACAGAACAAATATTGGAGAGCTTCCCCTTTAAGACCGAAGTCTGGATCCAATACAATGGATCCAATACAATCCGGATCCAATATAGCGAAGTTATATATGCGTTTTCTCTTTCTGCCGTTTACTCTTTCTTAAGACCTAAATCGCGGTGTTTATGAGGATACTTGCAAAGACAGGGATTTTGACACATATAAGTGTGTTTATGTAATTGTTTGTAATTGTAATCGGTCAAAAAGAAAAAGCGTGCTCCTCTCACACAGAAAGAGACGGCGCACGCATATAGGTCTGTTGTTTGAGTTTCAACGGCTTAAAATCGGTTGTTTTAAAACTGCAGTGCTTAAAAACACGTGACCATGCTACAGATGTAATCCCTCGTTTAGGAACGAGCTCCTCGTTGTGTCCTGGCTGGTCGTTCTCCGCCTGTTTCTGTCTGCTTCACGCCCCGTGGTGGGCGGCGATAAAGATCGCAGTCACTCAAATGATGAAAAGGTATTACCGTAAACAATGTATTTTGCGACACCACGAAATAAACGATAGAACATAATATGAAACGATAGACTTTTTATTTCGTCCATCTGATATATATCGCACAGCCCTAGTCCGTACGGATCACGGATCATCTACGATCCGTTGCACCTCGATCAAAACCATTCACTAATGTGTTGTTTTGTTGTTAACAGATTGTTTACAAGTTACAAACCAAATTATCGTAATCGCACACGCAAAAAATCATTTAAATAAATGTTGTCATGTTGCACACTCACAGCCTTGTATGCAAGGACATTGCTAAACCCTTAGTGATTTGTGACATTCTTGACGTTAACGTTAGACAGGTTTAATGAGGATAATAACTGTGCGACATAAATATATATTAGGGATAGCTCGATACCACTTTTTCAGTACCAATACCGATCCGATACCAAAATTCTGAGTATCTGTCAATACCGATATCGGTCCGATACCAGTACAGTTTTTTTTAAATCAGTGTATAATCTCTATATCTCAGTGTGTGTTGACCTGCTCATCACTCTTTTGTGTTTTACACACAATCTACTAAATATAGACAACTTTACTGTAAAGAAAAACAACAAATTAATTGATATGTAATTATAATCTATGAAAAAAAAACTTTTATATACTAGGTTAGTGGATAATTCAGTAGCAAAAGTTACCCTAGAAAAATCATGAGTGCACAATAATTGTATAAAATCCTTTTTTTGTTGAAAAAAGCATAATTGAGGAACAAAGAAAAGTGAATAAGTTTAGGACTAAATCTGGTAAAAAATTATATATTGCTCTTTGTATTGCTGTAAAATACATTCATGGAAAACAAGTAATATATTTATATAGAAATATATATGCTGTAAAATTGTAAAATATTTATTTTAAACTAGGGTGGGTATAGATTAATTTTAATCTAGATTAATCTAGATTAATTTTGGAATTAATCTAGATTAATCTAGATTAAATGGTTCTTATTTGAATTCTGCCAAGGCATTCAGAATATGTGTATGCTACCCAAATAATGACTAAAGTAAGTCTTTGAGAACGGGTTTCAAGCCAGGTGGCGATTAGACCAGGGCGATCTCCTGTTTCCAAAATGATCACAAAACCGCTTTGAGAAAGCTGTTCTACTATGATAATTGGTGATGAAAATTCAATAAGATGAACTTGTGTTTACTAACTGTTTATTCAATTAAACATGAATTTTGAACTGTAGGCCTACATAAGAGGTCGTGGATGAACTGTTTATAGTTTCCATTGGGAAGCTTCTAAAAATACATTTTCCCTGAAGCAAACCCGGCGGCCTATAGTTGCATCCATGTTAGCACGTCACGCCTGATGGTAATTTCACAGTAACGTTAGTACAGCGGTTCTTAATTCCAGTCCTCGCGCCCCACTGCTCTGCACATTTCGTGAGTGTTACTCTTATCACTTCAGACGCTTGTTCTATTCGAACGCAAGTGCCCCATGCTCTTTTTGTAAGTGGACATCACACGATATTCTCCATGATTCCAGTTCGCCGCTAACGATTCCATTCATAGTGCATTGAAGTGTGCGTAGACGTGAATTTAAATTGTATATATTTACAGACGATATGATGTCACACTCGTCTCAGAAGATGTTGCGCAACGCAACCATGAATGAATGTTCTGAAGTGAAGTAAACTTCAGCGGCTTTCCCTGCTCAGGGAGTAGGAGCAATGGACACTGTGTAGGAGCATGTCAATCGGAACACAGTTCATTCATGGAGCGCACTTAACGAGCTGATTATCTGAATCAGGTGTGTTAACTAAGAGAGACATGAAAATATGTAGAGCGGTGGGCGAGATTCTGAATTGAGAACCGCCATGCTAGGCACACACACAGGTTCAAGCAGAGGGTGACACGGAGTGAATACTCGTTCACATGAGACCTAAAGATCCTGATTGCTTAAAAGCGCAACGCTTCGTTGTTATTCTGAGTGCACACAACAAACGAGTCTTTACAGATTCGAAAGATGTATTAGGCTACTTTATCTGTATGACCAAGAATGACGGAGATTTAAGAGCAAGTGAGCGCATCGAGCCTGTCCTGCGCAAACGCTGCCCACACAAAACACTTCAATAGCGCATTACTTTAGGTTAACATCATATTGAGCGCCATGTAAAGTTGTTACTACATACATCTTTCAGATGAAAAGCCATATTTGAGGTTGATGAATGATAGTGAGCTGATGTCCTGTCCGATTGTATTACCACATAGACCAGCCAAACAATCTGTCCATCACGGATCATGAGCCTCTAGTTCAAGACTCGCTCGCCCCTACAGTGCAATTCGGCTAGGTATACATCCGCTAAAAATATCAGGGTGAAAGTCATCATAGCTTGCTAGTATAGACCCAACCCAACTTTGAGAACAGATTAACGCGATATTTTTTTATCACGAAGAGACTCGCTGTAACGCAGCACGTTAACGCCGATAACGCCCACCACTATTTTAAACGCATTGCACCGTAATGAGGAAGCACCATATGTCAGATGAGACGAACAAGAAAGGCTATTAATAATCTTTCATTGCACAAAAGTATAGGAAAGGCTCCAATACAGAACGGCATTAAGCTCTTATGCACATCCCGTGCGCAGAATGATGCGCTTGAAGCAGCACTGAGTCAGTGCACAGGCCCACAGTGCTTATGCGCATCCTGTGCGCAGAATGATGCGCTTGAAGCAGCACTGAGTCACAGTGCGCAGGCGCAGTGCTCCGGAGTCCGCATAGAGAAGTTCAAAGCACAAAGGAAAGAGATATTAATGTGTAGTGTATTAAATCTGTGCCACAGTTTATTGAACCTTTTCTTTTAACCGTTTTAAATGTCAGTTACTGTGCTTGTGAAGAACCCTCATAGTGCTCTCTACAACAGTGTTGTGATCTAACAGACACCTGATAGAAAGTAACACAATTTAGTAACAGCACGAGACTCTAGCTAGATAAAATCGTTATGCAAAACCATTGGACTTTATTTACAGATCAAGTATAATAGGAACAGTGGAGAGAGTTTATCGTCTTGACTCTAGTAACGTTAACCGAACGTGGCATGCAGTTTGAAAGCTGAATTGAGGATGAAGGACAGCCGCATCTGTACCTCACATTAAATTATGTAACGGCTTCAGAACACTTGAAATATAGTGCACAAAAACGTTATTGTGTTTGTGGCTTTTGTGGGGCTTAACAATAACACAATATTAGCTATGCAGAATATCGAATTTGGATCGGTCTCGCCAGAGCAATACACCGATCCAGCAGAAAATGCCAGTATCGGCGATACCGATCCTGACGGTCACGGGCTGGCCGGGCGCACTGAGGCTCGCCACGGCAGGGCTTGATAAGCTGCCGCAACACACACGCTGGTGAGACATGTCTCCAGAAGACTCCATGCTAACTCTTGATCTGCATTTATTCCAGAAAGCAGCGTTGACCGCCAGTCCCGCACACGAGCACGGCATGGAGGACAGCCACTGGAAAGCACGAGCACGGCACGGAGGACAGCCACTGGAAAGCACGAGCACAAATCTTATGGGAGCACAGAGCACCAACCCACGATAGAGAGAAGTCTGCACCCGGAAACCTTCAATAAACTCACCCTCCGGGCATTTACTGACTCCCTTGTCGTGGTGATTCTTCACCCTGCTACACTGGTGGAGAATATGGGCATGATTGTGAAGGATAACCGACAAGCAAACTTTGGTTTTGTTTTCGTTTTTCTCCGGCCCCCCTTTTTTTGAGTTTGAGTTAGAAGCGGACGTTTGGGTTTTGTTTTTTTCTCCAATACATCTGTTTGTGTTCCCTACAGGCGGCGGCTCCTCCCCAGACATGGAGGAATTACTGAAACACCTCACCGAGGTGGGCATCCGCCAACAACAAATCGTGGAGCACATGGCCGCCAAGGGAATCCGAGCGAGATCGCTGCCCGCCTGCCGCTGCCCAACGTGTCCCACTGCCCGATCCACGGGTGCAGGCCACCCAGCTCCTCCCGAAAATGTCCGCCCACGACGACGTAGAGAGCTACTTAATGATGTTCGAGGCCATCGCGACCCAGGAGGGCTGGCCGCGGGAGGAGTGGGCCCGAGTACTGGCTCCACTGTTGACGGGAGAGCCACAACGGGCCTATTTTTCCACACAACCCATGCTGAGGGAATCCTATGATGAGCTGAGAAGAGAGATCATGGCCCGTGTGGGGCTTTCCCCGTCTCTGCAGCTCAACAGTTCCATGACTGGGAATTTAAGACCCGGTTGCCAGCCCGTGCCCAGGCCGCCGACCTGACCCGATTAGCCCATCATTGGCTGCTGACTGGGAGCCCTACCGCCACCCAGGTAGTGGAGACAGTCACATCGATCATCTGCTGCGGGCTCCTATCCTGTGCACTCCGCAGGCAGCCATCATGCGGAACCCCACACAGTGGGTGATCTCGTGGAGGCCATCGAGTTGGCGGAGGCCACCCAACATCGGGAGGTGGGGAGTGAGCGCCGCCGGAGGGTGAACCAGGAGCGACGCACGCTGGAGGGTATCTCTAGGCCAGTGAGTAGACCGGCGGTTCCCGGCCCTCAGGACGAGCCGATGCCCACGGAAACACCCCACTCCCCGAACCGAGCATGGCTGACGGGCTGCATCGTCCACCGCGACCCACCGCCGGAGGCCCCACGAGTAAAAGTAGAGGTGAATGGACGGCCGTATCAAGCCATTTTGGATTCCGGCAGCGCGGTCAGCCTCGTGCAGTCGACAGTCGTTCACCCCCGCCTGGGGACGAAGGCCTGCCTGTCCATTACCTGCGTACACAGAGACACGAGACAGGTCCCCGCTCGTCGCGTCACGATCACAGCCGCCTCGGGCAGTTGGCCCGTGGAGTTGGGGATAATCAAGGATCTGTCCGTCCCAGTCCTGATTGGGAGAGACTTGCCGGGGATTGACCGCCTGCTCACCGTCGCCATGCAGCCTTTCAGCCCGGCCGGGAACCGCCGAAAGAGGAGATCTCCCCGACGTCCCCGGCAGCGCCCCATCCTGTTGGCCTCCGACAGCACCAGAGACGGTGAGTCCCTCTCCCAAACCACTAACATGTTCTTTGATGTGTACCAACAGGCGAAAGGAGGGGGGGGCATTCGCCAAGGAACAACATGGGGACGATCGGTTGAAACATTGTTGGACCCAGGTGAGGACGATCGAGGGAGAGGAAGTGCATCCCCCTCCACACCCGGTTCCTCACTTTGTGGTCCAGAATGGTCTACTCTACTGTGTAGCGCAGCGGAGGGGGGAGGAGAAAAAACTGCTAGTCGTGCCCCGGTCGAAAACGGAAAGCGTGATGGAGTTGGCACATGCACATCCGATGGCAGGCCACTGGGGCGCAGAACACTATCCAACGGATTCGCGATCGCTTCCACTGGCCCGGACTGGATGGAGAGGTGAAGCGCTTCTGCCAGGCCTGCCCCACGTGCCAACGAACTTCGCCCCGGACTCCTCCCCCCAGCCCACTAATTCCGCTGCCCATAATAGAGGTACCCTTCGAGCGGATAGGGATGGATCTGGTAGGGCCGCTGCCAAAGTCCGCCCGGGGCCACGAGCACATCCTCGTCATCGTGGATTATGCCACTCGCTACCCGGAAGCGATTCCCCTCCGCAAAGCCACCTCCAAGGCCATCGCCCTAGAGCTCTTCCTGCTCTGTAGCCGGGTAGGCATACCGTCAGAGATATTGACCGATCAGGGCACCCCGTTCATGTCCCAGCTAATGGCCGACCTCTGTCGCCTCCTCCAGGTACGACAAATCAAGACCACCGTCTACCACCCGCAGACCGATGGGCTCGTCGAACGATTTAACCAGACCCTAAAACAGATGCTCAATCGAGTGGTCATGACGACAGACATGACTGGGATAAATGTTGCCATATGTCCTCTTCGGCATCAGGAAGTTCCCCAGGCCTCGACGGACTTCACACCGCTTGAACTGTTGTTTGGGAGACAGCCCCGCGGCCTACTCGACGTAGCCAGGGAGGCCTGGGAGAAACAGCCGGCAGCCCATTGGTCCACCCTCGAACACGTGCGGGAGTTGAGGGAACGGATCGACAAAGTGATGCCGTTAGTCCGGGAACACCTCACGAAGGCCCAGCAGGCCCAGCAGCGACATTACGACCGGGCAGCCCAGCCACGGGACTTCCAGCCAGGTGAGACCACGTGATGGTCCTGGTCCCCACGACTGCCTGCACGTTTCTGGCTACGTGACAAGGGCCCTACACGGTAGGGGTCGAATCGGCGCAAATATTAAGCATTTTTACGATTATCGATATCGGCCATTTTCAAAACAGATTTGCCGATAGTTATTATTATTTATTTTTATTTATTTATTTTTTATTATGCAAATTAACATACTATTTACAGGTGACATTATTTATTGGTGAATAAATAATACAGGTGAAATTATTTAATTTTTAAATGCACTATTTGGCTCGATGCAGCCTGTCTGAGCTCAACACTCTGTGGCCTAGAGCAATCTCCGCCCACCGCTCATCTGATATGTAGGGAGTCACGAGTCCGACCAATCAACGCGGAAAACTGAAGGCAGTCTCACAACGAAAACGTTTGCTAACTGGAGCTGCGTCAGTGATCACGCATCAATTGTCTCTCAAAGGTAAGGCAGCAGCAGACGTTGCTGAAGTTGCAATAAATCACAATCCACTACACTGAAGTTGCAAAACACCTCAATATAACCTATGATGTCCGCGATGCGGAAAATGCGGGCGGAATCGCGGAATGCAGTCATATAATGGAATTTACCGTATAACGCGGAATGTCATGGAATTTGTCGAAGTTTGGATGAATTAATCAAAAGTAGGTCAGTACAGTTAAATCGACTTGCGCTATGGACTAGTATCTATAAATATTAAGCCGCAAAAACACTATTTAAATATGAATCCTGCATGTTCTGCATCTGTTAATGAATGACACAGACGTGCGGTTTCATTTACTGCACACATACATACTGAAAGAGCGTGTGATGCTCGCGGTGTTTTCAGCATCTGCCGTCTCACTAAATGAGGACATAAATACATGAACAACATCCCCAGAACTGCTCGGAGAGTCACTTCATGAGCATTTGACCGTTTCATTTGAGTAAAACGATCGTCATATCATATATACATAGGCTACAGAAACTTAAAAGGTCCTCATGGCAACCTGTCAAAATATAAGTTCGGTTTAGCCGAATATATTACTGTGGTGCAGTAGAATATACGTAATACAACTACAACAATTACAACTTTTGTTGAGAATAATCACACAATACGCTAAATAAGTTTACTTTAAGTTTTACAAAATGTTTACAGAATGCTTCTGGGTGATCCCTGCACTTATGTTATTATTAATATTACGGTTTATTTAATGTTGTTGTTATTAACAGTTTTCAGAATTAAAGACATGTTTAAAAGCATTTAAAGAACGTTTTTTTGTCAGAGCTCTTGTTACTATTAATTTTGGCATTCATTTTCACTTTTACACCAGACACGTATATCGGTTCAAAATATCGGTTATCGGTCTACTTGATCTGTAATAATCGGTATCGGCATCGGCCCTGAAAAACACATATCGGTCGACCCCTACTACACGGTGACAGAGAAAGTGGGACCGGTTACCTACCGGGTAAGGCAGCCGGGCCGAAGGAAGGAAGACCAGCTGTACCATATTAACCTGCTGAAGCGTTGGGTGGGGACCAGGACCCAACTGGCCACATCCGACCCCGGAGTCGTGGACATGAACTCCCTGCTCTCGGATGCCCAGATAAAGGACCTGCACCACCTGATCGGTCAATTCTCCGACGTCTTCTCCCCGATCCCTGGGCGGACTCAGGTCCTACAACATGACGTCCGCACCCCGCCAGGAACTGTCGTCAGGCAGCGGCCCTATCGTGTCCCTGAGGCTCGGCGACACGCCATCGAGGAAGAGGTACAAGAGATGCTGAGGTTGGGAGTGATAGAACCTTCCTGGAGCCCGTGGTCCAGCCCCATCGTCATGGTCCCAAAACCAGATGGCACCCTCCGCTTCTGTAACGACTTTCGTCGGCTCAATGAAGTCTCAGAGTTTGACGGATATCCCATGCCGCTGGGTGGATGAGTTGCTGGATCGCCTGGGGAACCCGCACATCTCCACCTTAGACCTCACGAAGGCTACTGGCAGGTGCAGCTGACGGAGGAAGCCGTCAAGACTGCCTTCTCAACCCCAGCGCCACTGGCAGTACCGGTTCTCCCTTCGCCTGCACGGAGCACCAGCAACCTTCCAAAGGATGATGGACATCCTGTTGCGGCCCCACCAGTCCCGCGCAGTCAAGATACCTCACGACGCCGCCGCCCACTCGGAGTCCTGGGAGGAACATCTGGCACAGCTGCGGAGGGTGCTACTGAGCTGGAGGGCTGGACTGACCGCCAACCCCGCAAATGTCACATGGCCCTCTTCGAGGCGAGGTACCTGGGCTTCCAGGGCCTAATCCGACCCCAAGAGAAGAAGGTGACAGCGATTCTCTCGGCCCCGCGACCCAACTACCAAGACCCAGGTACGAGCCTTTTTGGGGTTGGCAGGATACTATCGTTGTTTCATTCCCAACTTCTCCTCTTTAGCTTCTCCCCTGACAGATCTGACCAGGAAGGGACAGCCGGAGAAGGTGCCCTGGGGTCCCGAAGAGGAGGAGGCCTTCCAACGGGTGAAGACGGCGCTCACCTCAGAGCCCATCCTGCGAGCCCCAGACTTTAGCTGTCCCTTCCTGGTGCAAACCGATGCGTCCGACAACGGGTTGGGGGCTGTCCTCTCACAGGTACAGGATGGAGAGGAACACCCGGTGGTCTACATCAGCCGAAAGCTGTCCCCTGCGGAACAACGCTATGCTGCGGTCGAGAAGGAGGCGTTGGCCGTTAAGTGGGCAGTCCTGGGACGACGCTTGGGGGGGGGTTAGGGGGTGTGACGGGTGTCCCGAGCGCTCATTACCGTCGCCCTGGAAACCAACGAGGATCCCCTGCACGTCCTCGTCACGGACTGGCCGGATGCACCTGAGGCTCGTCACGGCAGGGCTTGATAAGCCGCCGCAACACACACCCTGGTGAGACATGTCTCCAGAAGACTCCATGCTAACTCTTGATATGCATTTATTCCAGAAAGCAGCATTTGACCGGCCAGCCCCCGCACACGAGCACGGCAAGGAGGACAGCCACTGGAAAGCACGAGCACGGCACGTAGGACAGCCACTGGAAAGCACGAGCACAATTCTTGCGGGGAGCACAGAGCACCAACCCACGACAGAGAGAAGTCTGCACCCCGGAAACCTTCAATAAACTCACCCTCCGGGGCATTTACTGACTCCCCCTTGTCGTGTGATTCTTCACCACATTATATATATATATATATATATATATATAGTCATTGGATGGAACACGCCACTTTATTAGGCTGATGTCTATTTTTATTCGCATTACACAGTTGATGGAATCACACGCAGATGCGCATAATCTTGAGCTGAATTTTCATTAATGCAAATAAGTTGGATGGAAACCCGGCTATTGTCTGCATGAAACCATGCTTCCGAACAAATGTCATACACCGTGTTCTGGGCTGCTCCAGGACAGCTCCGTGTCTCCGAGCATGGTGTTGTCTGTGAGTGGGGCGGAGTAACATAGCCCTCAATCCCGCTGCAGTGTTTGTGAGAGCTGCCGGCTGTCGCCTTCTCCACCCCACGCACAGAGTGAAATTCTCCGACTCCGATACAGGAAAAATAAAATAGAACTTATAACATTGGGGCTAATATGTTTGTAAGCAAGCTGCTGATAGTTTTCGACAACAGTCCTTAAAGTTAACTGCAAGTAAGCGAATCTTCAACCATCTGTAGCATTATGCCAGTTCCCGACGGTTCTATGCTATTCGTTTTTTATTTCACTAAGTGAAGCAACACTTCATAGTTTACTAGGAATATATAGTAAATATATGGACTTTGAAATATCAGAATTTAAGCCTTACCTTTATTTCCCAGGACTGTTGTTGAATCTTCCAAAAGTTTTGTCTTGGGGTCCTTCACATGCAGCAGCAGCACATTCCACCGAAACCAATAACACGGGCTGCCCGCAGACGTGCCTGACTTTAAATCGGCGCTACTAAACACTGATATCGGCCAATGCCGATATATTAAAAAATGATAAATATCGGCCCGATATATCGGCCGACCAATATATCGGTCGACCTCTACTGAAAATGTCTGCCAAGTAGGCCAATTTACAAAGCCAGTCAAAATCACAGAGGCGGTCTGCAAGTTCAAATTTGGAATCAATTAAAAATTTCTGACCTCGTCACGTAACTGGAAGAGCCGGGTGAGCACTCTGCCACGTGAGAGCCAGTAGAACTTGGTATGTAGTAAAAGCTGGCGGTGTTCACTACCCATCTCTTCACACAAAAGGGAAAACAAACGTGCTTGCAGTGGACGACTTTTGATGTAATTCTCCATTCTGACAGCATCGTCCAAAATGGTCTTTAAATCAATGGCATTCTCTTAGCGGCTAATGCCTCTCGGTGAATGCAGCAATGCACGTGAGTGAGAAGCAGGCCACGCCTCTGACTCGCTTCACCACTCCGCGGTGTCATAGCATGAGCACCATCGGTGCTGAGTCCAACGCACTTTGTCCAGTTGATGTTGGAAATTATGAAATTGTTGGAATGTCAAAATAGCTTCCGCAGTTGCGCTTTGAATGTAGAGGTCTGCAAAAAGAAAGTTTTCCTCTATTTCTCCATCAAATTCATACTTAACGAATGTGAGCAAATTCCATACCTACGATGTCTGTGGAATCATCGATTTGAATTGCATAAAATGACTCGAACTCTGCAAATTAGCTGCTGGAACACATCCTCGGACATATCATTAATTCGGCGTTTAACCGTGTTGTTTGATAAAGAAATCAAGTTAAGTTGATTAACTGCATTGTTTCCCAGGATTATGCTGACCATCTGCTTAGCGGCTGGTAGAATTAAGTCTTCACCTATCAAGGCTCTAGACTAACTTTTGCACTTGTGCGCCTAACTTTTTTCTTAGGTGCACCAGCACAAAAGTTAGGTGCACCCAAATTTTCATATTGGCAATATTGACTAGTAAATGATTAACTAACAATCTGGTCAACAAACTTCTTTATTTGAAGCACAATTCTACAAGAAAGGTAACTTACTGAAAAGTTTTGGTGCTTAAAGTGCTTCACTGAGCTGAGATTTAAACTTAAAACTTCTCAAGATAAATTAAGTGTTTTAAGGGCATTAAACTGAACATCTCATGGCTCAATGTCTGATGGACTATCCTCCATTGCAATCACATGCCCTCGGATGGCCAACTCCTGTAGTTTGGCCTTCTTGATCTTTGGCCTTGGCTAAACGAGCTGGCCACACTCTCTCTAGCATCAAAATCTTCCAGACTTGGCCCTCTACACTGATTCTTATCAGATCTCCCACTGTGTCTGAATGAAGGGATGCTCTAGTGCAGTGGTTATCAAACTTCTTTGGTCGCGCCCCCTAAACCTATACAAAAAAATTGGCGCCACCATCCCACCTCAGATTACCAAATAATTTCACTAAGCATTATGCAAAAAAAAAAAGTATTTAGAGAAAAAAAACATGTTCTGTTCTGTCTAATTGTCTCTCTGTGCTCATACTGTATTTTATTGCAGCCAAATTCTAGTAAACAATTACTAATTAGCTGTGCAAACAATGTCACCAAGCTGTCACTAGACTTGATGGTTATAATATTAGCAAACTGAGGTTAATTACCAGCTATGCCTTCTCAAATGGTTGGCCTGATTTGAGGCGTCACCATACCATGTGCAATATGCACCATACCATGTGCAATATGCACTTTAAATAATTTTATAAAGTGGGTTAAAGCTATTCCAAATGGGTTGATAGACTAATAAATAATCACCTCTTTTTGGAAGCAATGAAAGGGTACTTTCAGAATTAAAAGTGAATGGTATTGGAATATTTGCTTCCTCTTGTAATAATACAAATATTAGACAAATGTTGCAATAAAAAACATAAAATCTTCCCTAGAGGAAAATTCTTCTGGACTGCAAAAATTTCCGATATTAATTGGAAAGCAACCTGGTCAAATACTTATAAATGTTGTATTTTTAACAAAGTTAAAGAGGTGCATTTCAAAATTTACCAATGTAAAGTATCTCTTTCTAAATTCATGGACATTGACAATACTTGCATTTTCTGTAACGCATATGAGGAAGACTTGTCTCATTTGTTTTATAATTGTGATTGGTCTCTTAGTTTTTGGTCTGATGTTAGCAGGGCTATAGTCGCACGTGCGACCTAATTTCTCAAGGGTGTGACTAAAAAAAATCTGAAGGCGCACCTGTGCGACCAGCCGTTCGAGAAAAGAAAAAAAAGTGTCCGCGACTCGGAGTCTCCCTGTGCTTCAACAACAGACACACATTAAGCTCATATCTAAACCAATCAGAGATAGTGAAATGCGGACCCCAAACTTTTGTCTATGATGCATTTTTGCTATTCCAAAATCAGAAGCGAGATCGCACTCTTGTGGAGGAGTTTCAGCACGCGCAACATGAAAGCCCTGTTTATGATAGAAGAGAGAAAGACCATCGACTCTACCGTGTGACTCCATCAGGAAGGGAAACTGTCAAAGGATATAAGAATCGCTTTTTATTTATCTTTTTCTTACTGCTTGTTTCACTTCTGTTTTAGTTTGTATAACAAATTCTTACTATGTGTAAGTAAGTTGTTGTTTGTTAGCATGTGTGTTTGGCAGTGTTCTTTTTTTAGGATTACTGATAAACTACTGCCGTTTGATTTATCTATTTTAATTTTAGATAAAATATGTATGAATTTATGTCTTTATAGGTATTTTCTTTAGTTTTAATACATTTTATTTATTTTAGTAACGTTACTTCAACATACTACATAGAAATGAAAGAACATATATATATATATATATATATATATATGGGTGTTTGGCATGTTAGAATAATTTTTATACCTTTTGTTGTTTTAATATTTTGAAATGTTTTTAGCTTTATTTTTGTTTTCATTTAAATGTTTAGTTTTGAAATGTTGTTGTATGCATTTGTCATTTCATTTAATTTCTCCATTCTCTTAAATGTGTATATATAGTATTTATAGACTTTTAACTTATAGTTTTAGTTACTTTTTCTTATTTGTAAGTCGCTTTGGATAAACGCGTCTGCTAAATGACTAAAAAGTAAAAGTAAAAGTAAGAAATAACCATTAAAACATGCTTACATTTTAGGCCTGTGGCTGTTATATTAAACTAAGTTTATTTAATTGTTTTTTATTTTATTTTTGCTTCTAAGTATTATAGCCGCGTTTCTTCTAGCACAACTTCCTTCCCTTCACAGCGGCGCATTCGCTCCTCCTGACCAAAACTTAACGTCAGAATCATATCAATCGTTGTCGATTGTTGTTAAATGCCATCTTTACAGTTACTAAATTGCTGGACATGTTTGATAATAAAATGTTGAAAGTACAATCCGCACGAGAGACACTGTTCCCCTGGCTGAAGCGTGTATGCCTCGCATAACTGACAAGCAAAGTACACTTTGAGCTTCGGCACGCCCCAAACAATCAAATACACACAAAATATGTAAAAGGGCGGAGAGTCTTCACTTAAACACAGTTCATGTCTTAAAGTGAACGAGAACAGTTGGGAGAAAATTGTGTGTCAATATTTTGTTAGAATATGAAGCAATGTTAATTAAGCTGCTAATCTATCATTTAAAATCATTTAAGTTCATTTTTTTTCCTCATTAATGTACACACAGCACCCCATTATTGACAGAAAAACACAGAATTGTTGACATTTTTGCAGATTTATTAAAAAGAAAAACTGAAATATCACATGGTCCTAAGTATTCAGACCCTTTGCTCAGTATTTAGTAGAAGCACCCTTTGATTTAATACAGCCATGAGTCTTTTGGGAAAGATGAAAGTTTTTCACACCTGGATTTGGGGATCCTCTGCCATTCCTCCTTGCAGATCCTCTCCAGTTCTGTCAGGTTGATGGTAAACGTTGGTGGACAGCCATTTTAGGTCTCTCCAGAGATGCTCAATTGGGTTTAAGTCAGGGCTCTGGCTGGGCCATTCATGAACAGTCACGGAGTTGTTGTGAAGCCACCCTTCGTTATTTTAGCTGTGTGCTTAGGGTCATTGTCTTGTTGAAGGTAAACCTTCGGCCCAGTCTGAGGTCCTGAGCACTCTGGAGAAGGTTTTGACCAGGATATCCCTGTACTTGGCCGCATTCATCTTTCCCTCGACAAAACCAGTCGCCTGTCCCTTCAGCTGAAAAACACCCCCACAGCATGATGCTGCCACCACCATTCTTCACTGTTGGGACTGTATTGGACAGGTGATGAGCAGTGCCTGGTTTTCTCCACACATACCGCTTAGAATTAAGGCCAAAGTTCTATCTTGGTCTCATCAGACCAGAGAATCTTATTTGTCACCATCTTGGAGTCCTTCAGGTGTTTTTAGCAAACTCCATGCGGGCTTTCATGTGTCTTGCACTGAGGAGAGGCTTCCGTCGGGCCACTCTGCCATAAAGCCCCGACTGGTGGAGGGCTGCAGTGATGGTTGACTTTCTACAACTTTCTCCCATCTCCCTAATGCATCTCTGGAGCTCAGCCACAGTGATCTTTGGGTTCTTCTTTACCTCTCTCACCAAGGCTGTTCTCCCCCGATAGCTCAGTTTGGCCGGATGGCCAGCTCTAGGAAGGGTTCTGGTCGTCCCAAACGTCTTCCATTTAAGGATTATGGAGGCCACTGTGCTCTTAGGTGCTCTTAAGTGCTGCAGAATTTTTTTTGTAACCTTGGCCAGATCTGTCTCTGAGCTCATCGGGCAGTTACTTAGACCTCATGATTCTCATTTGCTCTGACATGCACTGTGAGCTGTAAGGTCTTATATAGACAGGTGTGTGGCTTTCCTAATCAAGTCCAATCAGTATAATCAAACACAGCTGGACTCAAATGAAGGTGTAGAACCATCTCAAGGATGATCAGAAGAAATGGGCAGCACCTGAGTTAAATATATGAGTGTCACAGCAAAGGGTCTGAATACTTAGGACCATGTGATATTTCAGTTTTTCTTTTTTAATAAATCTGCAAAAATGATTTTGGCAAATGGCTGCAATATAACAAAGAGTGAAAAATGTAAGGGGGTCTGAATACTTTCCGTACCCACTGTACATGCATACATACATACATACATATACATATACAAACTGTACAAATTGTGAATAAAAACAGAATGCAATGATGTGGAAGTTTCAAATTTCGATATTTTATTCAGAATACAACATAGATGACATATCAAATGTATAATTTTAAGGGAAAAATAAGTTTTTTTTAAATTTCATGGCATCAACACATCTCAAAAAAGTTGGGACAAGGCCATGTTTACCACTGTGTGGCATCCCCTCTTTTTATAACAGTCTGCAAACGTCTGGGGACTGAGGAGACAAGTTGCTCAAGTTTAGGAATAGGAATGTTGTCCCATTCTTGTCTAATACAGGCTTCTAGTTGCTCAACTGTCTTAGGTCTTCTTTGCGCATCTTCCTCTTTATGATGTGCCAAATGTTTTCTATGGGTGAAAGATCTGGACTGCAGGCTGGCCATTTCAGTACCGGATCCTTCTTCTACGCAGCCATGATGTTGTAATTGATGCAGTATGTGGTCTGGCATTATCATGTTGGAAAATGCAAGGTCTTCCCTGAAAGAGACGACGTCTGGATGGGAGCATATGTTGTTCTAGAACTTGGATATACCTTTCAGCATTGATGGTGCCTTTCCAGATGTGGAAGCTGCCCATGCCACACGCACTCATGCAACCCCATACCATCAGAGATGCAGGTTTCTGAACTGAGCGCTAATAACAACTTGGGTTGTCCTTGTCCTCTTTAGTCCGGATGACATGGCGTCCCAGTTTTCCAAAAATAACTTCAAATTTTGATTCGTCTGACCACAGAACAGTTTTCCACTTTGCCACAGTCCATTTTAAATGAGCCTTGGCCCAGAGAAACGCCTGCGCTTCTGGATCATGTTTAGATATGGCTTCTTTTCTGACCTATAGAGTTTTAGCCGGCAATGGCGAATGGCACTGATGGATTGTGTTTACCGACAATGTTTTCTGGAAGTATTCCTGAGCCCATGTTGTGATTTCCATTACAGTAGCATTCCTGTATGTGATGCAGTGCCGTCTAAGGGCCCAAGATCACGGGCATCCAGTATGGTTTTCCGGCCTTGACCCTTACGCACAGAGATTGTTCCAGATTATCTGAATCTTTGGATGATATTATGCACTGTAGATGATGATAACTTCAAACTCTTTGCAATTTTTCTCTGAGAAACTCCTTTCTGATATTGCTCCACTATTTTTCGCCGCAGCATTGGGGAATTGGTGATCCTCTTCCCATCTTGACTTCTGAGAGACACTGCCACTCTGAGAGGCTCTTTTATACCCAATCATGTTGCCAATTGACCTAATAAGTTGCAAATTGGTCCTCCAGCTGTTCCTTATATGTACATTTAACTTTTCCGGCCTCTTATTGCTACCTGTCCCAACTTTTTGGAATGTGTAGCTCTCATGAAATCCAAAATGAGCCAATATTTGGCATGACATTTCAAAATGTCTCACTTTCAACATTTGATATGTTATCTATATTCTATTGTGAGTAAAATATAAGTTTATGAGATTTGTAAATTATTGCATTCCTTTTTTCACAATTTGTACAGTGTCCCAACTTTTTTGGAATTGGGTTTGTATATATATATAACATAAAAATAGAAATAAAAAAAAGTACAGATAAGAATACCGTTAAAGTACCGGATCGATAAGAGGGGCAATACTGTTAAAACCTTAACGATACCCATCCCTAATTAAAATACAGTATGAGCACAGACAGACCAGGTGTTTTTTTTCCCTCTTTAAATACTTATTTTTTCATAATGTTTAGTGAAATTATTTGGTAGACTGATGGGGGTGCTGGATTTTTTTCTAGGTTTAAGGCAGGGTTTGAGAAACCACTGCACTATAGAGCATCCCTTCATTCAGACACAGTGGAAGATCTGATAAGAATCAGTGTAGAGCGGTCAAGTCTGGAAGATTTTGATGCTAGAGAGAGTGTAGCCAGCTGGTTTAATCAAGGCCAAAGATCAAGAAGGACAAACTACAGGAGTTGGCCATCCGAGGGGCATGTGACTGCAATGGAGGATAGTCCATACGACACTGAGCCATGAGATGTTCAGACCCTTCAAACACTTAATTTAGATTTTATTTTTATTTCATTTATCTTGAGATGTTTTAACTTTAAGCACTTTAAGCACCAACACTTTTTCTGTAAGTTACCTTTCTTGTAGAATTGCGCTTCAAATAAATAACTTTATGTTGACCAGATTTTTAGTTAATCGTTTACTAGTCAATATTGCCTATACGAAAATTTGGTTAAACCTAACTTTTGTGCTGGTGCACCTAAGAAAAAAAGTTAGGCGCACCAGTGCAAGCAGTGCAAAAAGTTAGTCTAGAGCCCTGGTTAGTGCCTTTAATTTATGTAAATAAATGTTAATTAGCCTACATTCTATCTTTAAATAAATGTGCTTATTCACTCAAAAGTAAAAGGATTTTGTCATTAACTTTACATTTTGCAAGGTAAATAGCATATTCATAAACAGAAATTTGCGAAATGCATCTATCAAACAAATCACAAAATCTAACCTTTCATTGAAGAATAATTATTTAAAATGGGGAAATATTATGAAATGTTTTTTCTAATACACATTGGACACAATTAACGGTACCCTTTTATTCAATACTTTTGAAACCTCCATTTGCCAAAATATTACAGGAGTTTTCTCCTTTAATGCCTGATGAGGTTAGAGAACACCTGACAAGAGATCAGAGACCATTCCTTCATCCAGAATCACTCCAGATCCTTCAGATTCTCAACCATGATGGTGTTTCTCTTCAGTTCACCCCACTCATTTTCTATAGGGTGCAGGTCAGGGAACTGAAATGGCCATAGCAGAAGCTTGGTTTTGTGCCCAGTGACCCATTTTTGTGTTGTTTTAAGGTTTGTTTTGGATTATTGCCTGGTTGGAAGATCCAAACATGGCCCATTATACGATTTGTAACAGCCACTTTTTTTTTTTATCTGTTGGTATTGGATAGAATACATGTTGCCATGAGTCTAAACAAGATATCCAGGACCTCCAGCAGAAATATAGGCCCACAACATTAAAAAGACAGCAGTATATGCTGGGGTACACATGGGGTACTTTTTATCCCTGTGTTCACCAAACCCATCTTGAGTGTTTGCTGCTAAAAAGCTAATTTTTTGTTACATCTGACCATAGAAGCCAGTCCCTTTTGACCTTTCAGTTGTGTCTGACAACTGAATATGCTAGAGAGAGTTTTTTTTGGTGAAACCATTTTCTTTTCTTCTTCAAAAAACTTGTGTTGATGTTGGTGCTGTTTGATACATTTCTAAAAAGGTTTTCTGACCCCATAATCTCAACCTTTTTCTGCATTTCTCCAGCTGTGATCCTTGAAGGGTCTTTGGCCACTCAAACTCTCCTTCTCACCGTGCATTGGGACGATATAGACACGTCTTATTCCAGGCAGATTCATAACATTTTCTGTTGATTGGAACTTCTTAATAAAGCCACTTTCTAATTTGTTAAGCTCAATTATCTTTTGCTGCATGTCAGAAATATATTCTTTGGGTTTTCTCATTGTGATTGGTGATTAATTTGGAATTTGGCCTTTGTTTTGTTTTCCCTCCTATTTATATTTCTGTGAAACAGGAAGCCATCCATGGCTGGATAATTCCATGTTCATAATCACGCTGGTGTGCTCATAATTGTGAATATAAATATAAATATATTTCAAATATATTTTACTCATAAGAATTTCTAGGGGTACCAATAATTGTCCAACATGTATTTGAGAAAAATCTTTTATTCCATAATGATTTTTCTCCCTATTCTTATTCTCCAATGAAAGCTTAGATTTCTGTGATTTAAAAATCAGATCAAAAGGATTAACAATGCACATTTATTTTCAAAATCACGATCATATTTACCAAGGGTACCAACAATTATGACCATGTGTGTATCTTTTGCAAAGGAGATTTAAAGGCTCAGTTATCTTCAAAGAGAAATAAACAAACACAACACAGAGGGATACACAATGCAAAACCGTACACTTTTTGTTTTTTCTATGACATTGCATAGGTTTATATTTCATTTTTTTTATCAAGTGTAAAGTCGCATAGTTTCATTTTTGCATCGTGAAAAACATAGTTACTGTGTTCTGTATCCCTCTTTGTTGTGTTTGTATAATTTCTCTGTTTGGAAGATTATGAGCCTTTAAATCTCCATAGTAAATGCTTTACAAGGCATAAATAGTTCTCACTTTAGATGACCTCACAAAAACTGATTTTCTAACTTGGCAAGGCAAGGCAAGGCAAGTTTATTTGTATAGCACATTTCATACACATTGGTAATTCAAAGTGCTTTACATAAAAGAATGTGAAATAATCATTCACAGCAATAAAAACAAGAAGTTAAAAATAATAAAACAAGGAGTTTTAAAATGATATAGAAATTGATTTAAAATGAGATTTAAAACAGTTAAATAGAAAATGATTATACATAAAATACAATGCAGTCAGTTCGGACTTAGCACAGCACTCATTCAACAAATGCACAGCTAAATAGATGAGTTTTGAGACTGGATTTAAATGTGTCTAATGTTTTAGCACATCTGATCTCTTCTGGAAGCTGGTTCCAGCTGCGGCAGCATAATAGCTAAAAGCGGACTCCCTTGTTTTGTGTGAACCCTTGGTATTTCTAACTGACTCGACCCTAATGATCTGAGTGGTCTGTTAGGTTTATATTCAGTGAGCATATCTGACATATATTTAGGTCCTAGGCCATTGAGCGACTTATAAACCAGTAGAAGTACTTTAAAATCAATCCTAAATGTAACTGGAAGCCAGTGTAAGGACCTGAGGACTGGTGTGATATGCTCAGATTTTCTGGTTCTAGTCAGAATCCTGGCAGCAGCGTTCTGGATGAGCTGCAGCTGTCTAATGGTCTTCTTTGGAAGGCCGGTGAGGAGACCATTACAATAATCCACCCTGCTGGTGATAAAGGCATGAACAAGTTTCTCCAAGTCATGACTGGAAACAAAACATCTAATTCTTGCAATGTTTTTGAGATGATAGTATGCTGATTTAGTTACTGCTTTGACATGACTACTAAAACTAAGGTCTGTCTCCAGAATCACCCCAAGATTTCTGACTTGATATTTAGTTGTTTGACCCCTAGAGTCAAGGTATGCATTCACCTTGAGAACTTCATCTTTGTTTCCAAATGACTTCAGTTTTCTCCTTGTTTAACTGAAGAAAGTTCTGGCACATCCAACTGTTAATTTCATCAATGCATTGGCAGAGGGAGTCAATGGGGCTATAATCATTTGGAGATAAGGTTAGGTAGATCTGGGTATCATCAGCATAGCTGTGATAGGCAATTTGGTTCTTCCTCATTATCTGACTTAGTGGGAGCATATACAAGCTAAACAACAGCGGTGCAAGAATTGAGCCTTGTGGGACTCCACATGTCATGGACGTCCACTTAGACTTATGCTCTCCTATACTCACATAATAACCTCTCCTTCTAAGTATGACCTGAACCATTTGAGTGCCATCCCAGAAAGCCCGACCCAGTTTTCCAGTCTCTAGAAGTATGTTATGATCGACAGTGTCAAACGCAGCACTAAGATCTAGTAGTACCAGCACTGATATTTTGCCAGAATCAGAATTAAAGCGAATATCATTTATTATCTTAATGAGTGCTGTCTCTGTGCTGTGATGCACGCGAAACCAGATTGAAAAGTATCCAGGAATCCATTTGAGTTTAAGTAGTTGTTCAGCTGATTAAAACTACCTTTTCAATAATCTTACCTATGAAAGGAAGATTTGATATTGGTCTATAGTTGCTCAACATGGTGTTATCAAGATTGCTCTTTTTCAGAAGGGGCTTAACAACTGCAGTTTTCAGGGAGTTTGGAAAAGTCCCAGAAAGAAGTGAGGTGTTCACCACTTCTAAGAGATCTGCTTCTAAACAGTTAAGCACACTTTTGAAAAAAGATGTGGGAAGTGTGTCAAGATAGCAGGTTGACGATTTAAGATGCTGTACTATTTCTTCCAAAATTTTGCTATCAATTGTTTTAAAAACAGACATAGTCACTTCTTTTTGAGATTGCTGTCGAATCTGTGTGACCTCTGTATTACAGGAAGATGTGCCAATCTCCTTCCTGATATTACTGATCTTCTCTGAAAAGAAGGAAGCAAACTCATTGCATTTGCTGTCCGAGAGCATTTCACTGGGAATCTGACTTGGGGGGTTTGTCAGTCTCTCAACAGTAGCAAAAAGAGTGCGAGTGTTGTTTAAATTACTGTTTATAAGGTTTGAGAAGAAGGTCTGTCTAGCTGTGGCTAGTTCCAAATTGAAAGCATGAAGGCTGTCTTTATAGATGCTATAGTGTATTTCTAGTTTCGTCTTCCGCCACATCCGCTCAGCTTTTCTGCATTGTCTTTTCATATTCTGAACTGCTGTTGATTTTCTCCAAAATGATTTTTGTCTGCCATTCTTCTTGCTGACCTTTATCGGTGCAATATCATCAATAACATTCTTAACTTTTGAGTCAAATGAATCCAGGAGAAGATCAACAGAGTCTGCAGAAATGCTTGGTGTTAAAGACATTGCCTTCATAAATAGCACACTAGTGTTCTCATTAATGCATCTCTTTCTGACAGAGACAGATCTAGATTCAGTGGTGACAGAGATCAATATATCAAAGAAAATACAGAAGTGATCAGACAGAGCTACATCCTTAATGACAATGGATGAAATGTTTAGACCTCTACTGATGAGTAAATCTAAAGTGTGTCCACGATTGTGTGTCGGTCCGTGCACATGCTGAATCAGGTCAAAAGTGTTTAAAACAGTTATAATTTCTTTTGTAGTTTTGATTTCAGCATTATCTATGTGAATATTAAAATCCTGCAATAGCAAAACAGTCAAACTCTGAGGAAATCATTGATAACAGTTCTGTGAACTCTTCAACAAAGGCTGGAGAATATTTTGGCGGCCTGTAGATTATGATAAACAGAATGCGTGGGGCACCTTTCAGCACAATACCTAGATATTCAAAAGACAAGTACTGACCAAATGACACTTGCTTGCATTGATAAACATCTTTAAACAGAGCAGCTACACCTCCACCTCTCCTAACAGTCCTGCAGACACTTATAAAATTAAAGTTAGGAGGGGCTGTTTCAGTGAGGACTGTTGCACTGCAGTTGTCTTCTAGCCATGTTTCAATTAGAAACATAAAATCCAGGTTGTTTGTGGTTATTAAATCATTGATCACAAATGATTTATTTTTAGTGAGTGTTTAAAAATGCTAACTTGATGGAATTAAATTTTGTCTCTACAGCAATCTTAGACTGATGCATAACAGGCCTTAGATTAGATGGGTCAGCCGACGCTTTTGAAGGCCTTAGACCTTCTATCACGTGATAAAACAGAAATAGAGAAGGCTACAGGCACACTGGGTTCCCGCTTGTATTGTAAACGTCGAGAATGTTGTTGCTAGTATAGCGGGACCCGACACATATCACTGAGAGCTGTTATCAGTTGTTTTTGGTTCACCTACAGCAGATGGAGGAGGGTTTGGGCCCTTGCGTTGTGGCAGCGGTCGGAGAGCTCTCACAGGAGGAGGCGGGAGAGCTGAGCCTACAGTCTTTGGTGGTTGGGGGGCCCGCCGTTTTTTAGTTGATATCTGCGGGCTTGCAGAGAGTTTGGTCCCAGCATACACCAATTCCTCCATTTTCTGTGAAAAGCTTAGAAGTGGAGATGCTGGAGAGAGGGATAGAGTGTCTGGTGAGCGGGGCATATTCTGTCCAGGTGCTGGAGAGAGGGATAGTGTATCTGGTGAGCGGGGCTCTAGCTCTGATGTTTCCGGTGACTGTAATGTGTTGTCATGGCATCCCAGGCTGTTTTCCAGAAAGTTGTCCTTGGGTGCTGAGTCTTGGAGCTGTTGTGATACGTCACAGTCTGCATGTGATGAGCTCTGTGAGCAGGGCTCAGCCGGGATGTCCATGAGCAGTGGTTGTTTTGGCTGTGTGGCGTTATCAGTATCCTTGTGGGATTCTTCAACCACATGATGACTCTGAAGCTGATATGAAGTCCTTTGGCCACTCATACTCTGTCCAGGTGTGCGTGTGCCATTCAGGCCGAGTGGATTGGCACACACCACTGAAGGATGACGGAGGAAGAAATAGATATTGTCCTTTAGCACTCTTGCACCAAGTTTGTTTGGGTGGAGGCCATCCAGTTTAAACAGTTGTCTATGTCCCCAGAAAAGATTGAAGTTGTTGATGAATTTGACTCCTTTTATACTGCAGGTTCTTTGTAGCCGTGTACTCAGCCCAAGCAACCGGAAGTGGTCCACTGATGAACGACTGAACTTCAAGTTTTTGAAGTGTCTCAAAGAGCTCACTGAAATCCTTCTTAAGGAGTTCTGATTGCTCTTTCCTAATATCATTCTTCCCCACATGGATGATGATCCGATTTGCAGTCTTGTGCTTCATCACAATGTTCAAGTTCCTTGTTCACATCAGAAACGGTTGCTTGAGGAAAGCAGCAGGTAGTAGCAGTCCTGCTACTGACGTTTCTAATAATAGAGTCGCCCACTATCAGAGTCCTGGGCTCGGCTGCGCTTTGAGCTGAATGCCGCTGTCTGCTCGACCTTGAGCGCCTGTTAGTAGCAACGTTAGTAGCAATGTTAGCTGCTGGCTGATTCGATCCGAGTTTTGTCATATTTTGGGATTCCTCATCCACATTCATCAATGCTTCAAATCTGTTCTCAAGATGTATAGGGGTTGTAGAATACCAGTGCTTACAAGTCTTGTCATAGCCGTATCTGGGGTAGAGGATGCTACAGCAATACGAGATACTGGACAATCTGGTGTCTCGAGAGCCTTGGGTCTCGCTCCCTGTTTGTGCCATCGATTAGTCCGTCGATCAGTTTCGCTTGTTCCTCTACACTTGGTATAAACTGTTGAGATTCACTAGATTCACAGGACTCACCGGCTGTATGCTGAGGGGGTCCGTGGTGACCGCCTGCTGTATGTTCCGTCTGTTTTGGAAGTCCAGCAAATAACTTTGTTTCAAGAACCACAATCCTTTGTAGAAGTTTGTGGCAGTTCGTGCAGCAAGTAGGCATTTTCTCTCATCTGTTTGAATGTAGACAGCTGTATTTATCGGTCTCGGAATGTAAACTGCTGGCAGTGGAGGCAAAGAGTCCTTTTTTCCAAAAAATGTGTTGTTTGAGCACTGTGCTGATCAGCTGAAGTAAAAATCTTAGAAAGATCTGAGAAAAGAACAAAAATAGGGAGCAAAGCGCAGAGCAATAGCAAGAGCGTCCGAACGGTAGCAAAGCCGGAAATAGAGACCTGACTCAATCATGAATCACAGCAGGCATATGTGTTAATCAAGTATTTATTAACCCAGCGAGCAACTATTATCATGTGTCTAAATAATACGATTTATAAATGTACATTAATCATTTACTTACACTTTCTAAATGATCTTATGAACCACTGAAAACTCCTAAATAACTGGTTTGTAAATAGCATAATACTTAATTTAGAAATGATAAACTGATCGTTAATAAAGTATGAAAATACAATTATTAAACATTATCGATATGCTCAAGAACAAGGAGCATTTATAAAGGAGCATTTATTTATAAACCGCTTACTAATGCCTATTAATGTTGGGACAATGCTTTATAAAGGATTAATTTACTATTTACTAATGATTCATAGCGTGCGTGACATGTCATTGTACTATGTTCTACTCTATGATGTAATAGTGTAGATAAGAAGAAGATTGACATCACTGCCTGTTTAGCCCTGCCCACCAATTTGCACATAGTGTTTACGAGAGAGCGAACGTGCAGGTCTACTGAAATCAAACGATAAAGATGGCTTTGTAGACAACAAGATGCTGTGCAGTGCCAAGTTGTAGAAAAAACAGTATCTGTACTGATATGTACTGAGAATGTATGCGTTTTTAACCAAAATCACAGCAGCAGCATCCATCTGTGAAGGACATAGACCAGGGGTGTGAAACTCATTTTCACTGAGGGCCACTTCAACATTATGGCTGCCATCAAAGGGCCGGTTGTAACTGTAAGACTGTACAAATGTTACCACTCCTTAACATATTGTTAAATAACTGCCTCTTAATTTTATTTTTAGCTACTTATTTAAGCTACAAATATTGTATATGCATTTGCATAGATGTAAAATATGTTATTACTCTGATTTATAGAGTAATGTGAATTTCTTAACCTGATAAACCTGTTAAAATAACACAAAGTAAATAAAGACAAATATCATCAAACACAAGTCATAACATAAACTTTGTTAAAATTGTTTTGTAAAATTTTTGCTACAATAAATAATTGGCGCTGCTAAAAGCGTGTGACCGATATGGTATTTAAGATAAAAAATGAGCCGGTCTCATGAAAATGCATATCAATTGCACAATTTTCTGTTTCTATTTGGCGTGCAATTTATACGCAGAGATGGATTTTGGCATGCATATGATACGCACGTATTTGGCGTACATATGATACGCAATCAATGCTTAAAGTAGAAAAAAAGAAGTGGCCATACTCAACCCCACTCCACCACCCATGAATAAATGCAAACTAAAGTACTAAAAAAGTATTTTTAATTTTCAGTCAATCTGAGATACAAACAGGAACACAGGGGGACGCCAAAAGACCACTAAACAAGCTACGTTGTCCTGACTGTTCCATTACTAAATCACTGACTACTGCATATTCTAAAACGCCTTCAGCCAGCATCCAGTATAAACCACTCGTGCTTTTACGCCAAATTATGATTTTTTTTTTAACTGACATCTGTACGTGAGTGGCCTACTGTTATCTCTGTCATCTCTGATGAAATCGGCTGTTTTCTGTTAATGCATTCACTTTCTGGATCCTTAGACAATCCATGAGTTTACCAGCTGATCTGATCCCCCCCAAAAAACTGCTTCTTTTCATTTTTATAATGTTTTATTTTTTTCGTTAAAATTTACTGATTAAAATTATTTTACTACTCTGCGCTAGGGTGACCACCTGGCTATAGATCTGTTTCAGGATAGTAGATGTGATTTTACCGGACAATGCGGGACACGTGCGAGACAGAAAGGTAAATTTATACTGCTATGTGGTGTAAATACTGATGTACATTCATTGGCATATCGCCAATTTGGGTTTCTGCGGTGCATGCCCACAAAATGGCAACATTAAATTCAGGAGAGCGATCATTTTGAGTGCACACATGTAGGCTAAGATCTGACCGATAGAGAGCTAGTCCGTTTTCTGTGAGAATTAATGAATGGGAATCCTGCGAGCGGAGAGATTTGCGCTCGCACATTTGATGCGCTCTTGCAGGCATAATGCGCTCTGGACATTTGTCATTAAAAAAGAACTCCGTAGAAAAAGAAGAAAGTCGCCTGGTAGCTTCCATCGAATTTTTTTTTTATTCATTAAATGAATGGAGAACATCGTGTTATTCCAACGGTGGTGCTCGAGTACTTGATGAGGTCCGCTTATTCCTTTGCGCTGTCCACGCAGTCGTCATCAACCAAAAACACACCCCTAATCCTAACTACTGCGTATCGTATGCACACTAAAGTAAGTTTCTGCATATTAATAGAACACCAAATAGAAACAGATGCTTGTGGTATTGATCGCACTTTCATAATGTATAATATAAAGTAGCATAGGTGTTTTTTTTTAAGACAATCATGTGCTCTCGCGGGCCACATGAAATTATGTGGTGGCTGAAATAGGCCCGTGGGCCTTGAGTTTGACACCCTGACTAGAGGTCATATATTGGTCGGCCGATATATCGAGCGATATTTGTCATTTTGTATATATATCGGCCGGCCGATATCGTGTTTAGTAGTGCCGATTTAAAGTCAGACACGTCGGGCAGCCCGTGTTATTGATGCAGTGTAATGTGCTGCTGCATGTGAAGGACCCCAAGCAAAAACTTTTGAAGATTCAAGAACAGTTCTGGGAGATAAAGGTAAGGCTTAAATGCTGATATTTCAAAGTCATATGGCCATATATTTACTATATATTACTAGTAAACTATGAAGTGTTCCTTCACTCAGTGAAAGAAAAACAAATAGCATAGAGCCGCCGGGAACTGGCATAATGCTACAGCTGGTTGAAGGATCGCTTAATTGCAGTTAACTTTAAGGACTGTAGTCGAAAACTATCAGCGGCTTGCTTGCTAACATATTAGCCCCAAATGTTATACATTCTGTTTTATTTTTCCTGTATCTGAGTCGGATAATTTCACTCTGTGTGTGGGGTGGAGAAGGCAGCAGCTCTCACAAACACTGCAGGGCTGCGTTACTCCGCCCCGCTCACAGACAGCACCGTGCTCGGAGACACATCTGTCCCGGAGCAGCCCAGAACGGTGTGTGACATTTGTTTGGAAGCATGGTTTGATGCAGACAATAGCCGGGTTTCCATCCAACTTATTTGCGTTAATGAAAATTCAGCTCATGAATATGTGCATCTGCGTGTGTTTCCATCAACTGTGTAATGCAAATTAAAATGGACATCAGCCTAATAAAGTGACGTGCTCTGACCAATGAATTATATATACATTACCAACCAATGTATATATATATATATATACGTCGTAGTTATTATCCCCATTAAACCTGTCTAACGTTAACCGTCAGTCCTTGCATACAAGGCTGTGCCACATGACAAAGATGTGATGTTTGTGCGTGATTACTAGATTACTAGACTTGTAAGCAAAGAGAGAGAGAGAGAGAGAGAGAGAGAGAGAGAGATTTGATTGCCTCCCTCAATGGACGGATACATGCACGTTATGTTAAAATAACCCGTTTTGGCAAGTATTCTGGTAAACACAGTCGGTTATGTATTAAGTTAACATATACAGTTGTGTTTCCTGCATGACAACCTGCCGTTCTTAAACTGGGAGTACTGAGAACTTTCAGTGCGGAAGACTCGGACTGCAATTGAGTTAAAATTAAAGCACATTCCTTTATATTGTTCTGTAATGTTTACATTTCCTTCACTCAAAATTAGGGGTTTGCTGCTATGTTATTTGCACTAAAAGAGATTTTTGATGCTGCTAAGTCAAGTGCACTCACAGCTAGTTGCTGCTGCTAAATGCTGTTGCTAAAAGCAGAAAGTTAGAATGCACTTTAGATGTTCTGTGTCATTTATACCAAACACAAATGTTGCTGTGTGTTTGCAGTAATACTACTATTTATTTTTTATATATATCTTTTTTTTAAATAGTTTTCAGTTTGTTGTATTTATTTTATTTAAACATATGTTTATGTTTACATTTATGTTCCAACAAACTTGAACAATTCTGCTTGATAAATGCTCAAAAACTTTTGATAATGTGATAGAATTATGTTAATGTTAATTAATGTTTGGTCATTTATGTTAATTATTTAAAGATGACCTGTTTTATATATTTAATACTTGGTCAGTTTGTTGATTTGTTTGGTTAACTTTGGATAACTATTTTATTTTAATACTGTGTAGTGCACAAAATTAAGATTCGAGAGATGGTTGAAGTCGGTGTTCAATAAATTATGATGTTAAGTTTAGAAATCTTGTGCAACCAATTATTATTATTAGAGGGGGAAAGAGTACACAAATATTCTACTCAAGTAAAAGTACCATTACATTACTGAAATTTTACTTAAGTACAAGTAAAAGTACCAGTCTAAAAATATACTCAAGTAAAAAGTAGCTCATTTAAAATTTACTCAGAGTAAAAATTACTTACTTACATTTTAACAATGGGAGGGAGGAAAAAATGGGATAGACCAAAGGTGTCAAACTCAGTTCCTGGAGGGCCACAGCCCTACACAGTGTAGATATTACCCTAATTAAACACATCTGAAACAGCTAAACTAATCATTTAGGCTTATTTGAAAACTACACAGTGTGTGTTGGAGCAGGGTTGGAAATAAACTCTGCAGGGCTGTGGCCCTCCAGGAACTGAGTTTGACACCACTGGGATAGGCCTATAAATCTCAAACTAGTTGTTTTTAATTAAAGGAATCAGTTATTTAGAATAATAAGACATTTGGGCTGTTACCAGGCAAATTAAATCAGTATCAACAAAATTCATCTTTGCAATGCAGAGGAAACGCAGAAGCTTCATCTGAAGTGGCATAGATTTATTTACACTGACATTGAATGCATTTAGCCTGCAGTTCCAAATGCAGAAATAATGTTTTGATAAATAAGACATAAAATGTGACCCTGAACCACAAAACCATAAGGGTCCATTTTCCTAAATTGCGATTTATACATCATCTGAAAGCTGAATAAATAATATTTCCATTGATGTATGTTATGATAGGACAATATTTGAAAACCTGGAATCTGAGGTGCAAAAAATCTAAATATTGAGAAAATCTCCTTTAAAGTTGTTCAAATTAAGCTCTTAGTTTTGATATATTTACAGTAGGAAATTTACAAAATATATGAATGGAACATGATCTTTACTTAATATGCTAATGATTTTTGGCATACAAGAAAAATGTATAATTTTAACCCATACAATGTATTGTTGGCTATTGCTACAAATATACCCCAGCGATTTAAGACTGGTTTTGTGCTCCATGCCAGGGTCACAAATGTTAAATAGTCATTTGAAATAAAATAAATAAATCAAAAGATACTTTAAATGTTAAATTAGAACCACCAGTAGGTCACTGATAAGTGAGTCATTGCGATTGAACAGAATCATTTAAACGGTTAATTCAAGGAATGAAACACCGTCATTGCTCAGAGTCAGGAGGCATAAAACTGTGTATGGTGGCTGTGTATGGAATTATTTTGTTGTCGAAATAGAGCAAAAACAGGCAATATGGTGTCCAAAAGTCTCTTAATTAACTTCTTTTTTTGAACTGTTGTAAAAGAAAAACTACAGGCTATGTAATCATGGTGATTTTTGAGAAAACGGCACTCGGTGATGTTGACTTACTATATTAAATTATATAAATATGTAACATCCCCGACACGGGTCCGCACCATCCCAACTCGTTCTTGTGCCGGCGGGTCTCGAACCCGAATTCGGTAGCGGGGAGGCGGGCGCTCTAACAAGTAACGCCAAAGGCTAAAGCCTCTAGCGTCAGTCGCTAGAGCGCCTCTTTGAGGTCAGGGGAGTGAGGTTTACACACAGCCCTTAGTGGCATACATCCGTTACAAATATATACATTTTCTGCTTCTATATCTTCAATTTTGTGATAATTCTAAAGGCATTTTAACAGACTGAATCACGCAGTGAAAGAAAGCACTCAAATGCGGATTAGTCTTCTCTAACGTTACTAGATTTCACGGCACACTGTTTAGAGTGATTTGTTTGGTTTTGGCAAAATACTGATAATGTCAAATCACATCGTTAAAACAACAATTACCATATTATCGTGGGCGATATTGCACACCCTGCACCACTGTCTTTTTGGCTCATTTGTGCAAAACCTTTTGTTAAACTGTTAAAGCTTCATTTTAACCACCAATGCAATGATGCAAGTATTTACCTTACGTTACCTCTACATGCTTGCGAAGGGCGATGTCGAAATTTTATAAGCTGCTAGTTCGGTCTCCCGAGGCAAACACAGCTTACACTGCATAATAGAGCATGAATATATAACCAGGGGTTCACTTCATTTCCTTCAAGTTCCACTTCAGCAGAATACGACGGGGTTTGGTTTTCAGCCAGGTCTGCATCATTAACGCCTGTCTTGTCCGTCTGGATCTTTCTTGTGATTTTTAGCGCCAGTTTCTTCTTCTGCCCATTATTTACTGCAGTTGTTTCCACGGAGCGATTTTTTTTTTACTCCGTAATTCATGTGTTTTAAAATGTAGCGAAGTACAATACTTCACACAAAATATACTTAAGTAAAAGTAAAATTACAGATAAAAAAAAATACTTAAAAAAGTACAAGTACACAAAAAAGATACTCAATTACAATAACGCGAGTAAATGTAATTCGTTACTTTCCACCTCTGATTATTCGTGTGGTATTTTAGCATGCAAATGAAGTGGAAAACTTAAAGATATCAGCCCTAAAAATCGGCCCCAAAAAATCGGCAGCACATATCGGCCATCGGCTGACCCTTACCTCTAAACATCGGCATCGGTTATAGAAAAACCCATATCGGTCGATTTCTACCCCTGACATAGACTGTCAAACATACACAAGACATTCATAGCAGTGGGTGTTCACTTCAGTCTAAAATCTGCCACGCCTACATACAGAGCATTCTGATGAGGGGCTCAAAAACAGGACAGAAAATAGCCTATTACTTCTAAATTGTTTTTTTTAATGTAAAAGTCTTGTAAAAATAACATTATAAGTTGACTTTTAGAGAACAGTACAAAATAAAAAATACAGTGGCAGTTCATGGCCCCTTTAAAGAGAGTATTTGCGATGAATAAGAGATTCCTCCTTCAGGGAATCATAGAATAGAATATAATTTATGTATTGCCATTGTATACAAGATACAACGAAATTGCAGAGCTTCTGCATAAGGTGGATGGTACATAATCGACAAAAAAATCTAAAGAAATATACCTAATACAAAGTGATGTACAATTAAAATATGCTTGTATGTGTATATATGAAGAGCTCTTTTCAAAAGCGATAAACGCCAAAAAAAATAAATAAATGAGTTCGTCATGCCATTTTGCTGTGTACTGAACCTATTCACTGCTCCATCAATGTTTCATGCCAAATCGCTATATTTCCTTGTTTAAAATGTACCTCACTCTCCTGACCTCACAAAGAGGCGCTCTAGCGACTGACGCTAGAAGCTGTTGCCTTTGGCGTTCCTTGTTAGAGCGCCCGCCTCGCGCGGAAACCCGGGTTTGAGACCCGCTCGGTGTGATGGTGTGGACCGGAGGGTTTAACAATCATTGTTTAACATGTTCAGACTGAGCCAACAGACCATTTTAACATGATAAATTGAATATTAACAAAATGTATGGGTCTAGGTAAAAAAATGTCATTTTCATGAAAACTATTAAAATGGATTTATAGCGTTTTGGAAAAGAGCTCTTCATATATATATATATATATATATAAGTCACAGCTTGTCAAAATGATTATTGCATCAGGGCTCTAGACTAACTTTTTGCACTGGTTGCACTGGTGCGCTTAACTTTTTTTCTTAGGTGCACCCAAATTTTCATATAGGCAATATTGACTAGTAAACGATTAATTAACAATGTGGTCAACATAACGTTCTTTATTTGAAGCACAGTTCTACAAGAAAGGTAACTTACTGAAAAAGTGTTAGTGCTTAAAGTGCTTCACTGAGCTGATATTTAAACTTAAAACATCTCAAGATAAATTAAATAAAAAGAAAATCTAAATTAAGTGTTTTAAGAGCGTCAAACTGAACATCTCACTGCTCAATGTCTTATGGACTATCCTCCATTGTCCATTGCAGTCACATGCCTCGGATGGCCAACTCCTGTAGTTTGGCCTTCTTGATCTTTGGCCTTGGCTAAACCAGCTGGCTACACTCTCTAGCATCAAAATCTTCCAGACTTAGCCCCTGATTCTTATCTGATTCTTCCCTGAATGAAGGGATGCACTAGTGCAGTGCTTCCCAAACTTCTTTGGTCGCACCCAAAAAACCTATACAAAATCCCACGCCCCTATTCCACCTCAGACTACCATATAATTTCACTAAACCTTATATATATACATAAAAAAAGTTATGCCTTAGGCCTTTAGTGTTATGTTAGAATCATTATTATACTCATACCTTTTCTTTATTTAATATTTTGACTTGTTTTTAGCTTTATTTTTTGTTTTCATTTAAATGTTTTTTACTTTTGAAATGTTGTTGTATGCATTTGTCATTTATATTTAATTCCTTTATCTTCTTAAATGTGTATATATCATATTTATAGTTTTAACTTTTAATTTTAGTTACTTTTTCTTATTTGTAAGTCGCTTTGGATAAAAGCGTCTGTTAAATGACTAAGGTAAAGAAAACAATACCTGTTCTCTTCTGTTTAATTGTCTCTGTTCTCATACTGTATTTTAATGCAGCCAAATTCTCAATAAAACTGTTTTACTTTATATATTTTACGGTTTCTGTTGTCAGTCAACAGGATGAATATGAAATAGTGACTGAAACACATCCCTTTAAGAATACATAACCAGCTCTCCCTTCCAGGAAGCTAGTCTGCACAAAAATCCTAATTTATAATTTTATTGAGCCGTTGTCTGATGAAATCAAATAATACACAATATAAGACATCCTATATGTCTAACCCTAAGACAAAGACAATTCCTGTGCTGTGATTTCGGCTATATTTGCATGTAAACTCAGAGAAGCAATAATATCTGTTTTAACTGAACGGGCTTAGGGTTGGGTACCGAAACCCGGTACCAACACGGCACCGGTACCTGCGGAACCGGTATGTACCGAACCGAATCTGAAATCCGATTTCGGTGCCATGCCTGAGCGATCGGTTGAAATATTTGTCCTTTGTTTCTCCGAAACGGACGTAAGAAGCATCATCACCGGCACCACACGTGCAAAATAATTTCCCGACTGAGAAAATGCACATGAACTCAATTCAAAAAGCTCTAATAATACACGTCCAACAAATCTTTATAGTAACCCGAGTGTGTGGTTTTCACATTCAGACTTAAAAGCACAACTCGGGGAATGAGAGTATCCGAGGAGTGCGTGAATGCAGTGATTACACTTGCTCTGACGGCAACAGCAGCTAGCCTTCCATTTACTAGCTAAGCTACTACTACTACTCCATGGGCTACTAATACATCGATTAGCAATTGATTATAAATATACTTAATTATTATGAAAATACCAGAGATGGCTTGATTAACACAGATAAACTATACATAGTCGTATTCGTGTTTATTGTATTTATTTTATCATTCAAAACGTTTATATCTTCTGTTTACTTATCCATATCCCTAGAGCATCGATCAAGAGTTCGCTACTTCTGTGACTGGATCTGTGGGTTTTCTGCGGGAGGGCGCCCTCTAGTGTCCAGTATGAATGAAAAACACATCACCCCCCGGTTTCACAGACCAGGCTTGAACCTAGTGCTAGACTAAAATGTAACTCTGAGCTGTTTTAACTTAAATAAACTTGCACTGACTGATCCTAAAATATATCATTGCATTTGTTTTGTCTCAAGATGCACACCAGTAATGTTTTTTTATTTCTGAGCGTGTTTATAAAAATTACTTAAATGTCATAATTGAACTATGATCTAATCCTGGTTTACGTTTACATTGTCATTTTGCAGATGCTTTTAAAGCGACTTACAATTGGGGAATACATAAAGCGATTAATCTTGAAGAGGCAAACAGACAGAGGAAGTGCTCGTAACACCAAGTCTCAGGAATTGTTCAAATAAGTACAAGCTAGCAAGGGAAGGAGAGAAAGATAAAGAAAAAGTGAATAATCACATTTTTTATAAAGAGAGGTGTAGTCTAGGGTTAATCTAAGCCCTGTCTGTGTGTCTGTGAAACCGGGCCCATGTGTTTAGTGCTAATGGCCAATCCAATTATTAATTTGTAAAAAAAAAATTTATAAGTATCGCTTCAGGCACCGTTTAGGCACCGGTATCGATTTGGCACCGGTATCGAAAAAACCCCAAACGATACCCAACCCTAAACGGGCTGCTCCTCTCAGACGCTCACTGAACAGAGCAGATGCAGAGAAAGAGCTGCGTGCGCGCTGATCTCGCGCTGTTGCGACGATCACACAGATACTCTGAGAGACTTGCTAAAGTTTGTCCAAGAAGTTGCTAGATTTGTCACTAGTCGCTTAAAAAAAAAAAGTCGCTAAGTTGGCAACACTGCATGCCTCTCTACTCACCTCTCTCTGTCTGACTGCAGCAGCACACACATTTTCAAATGCGCACACACACGTACAGGTTCTGAACCATGGTCAATCAGAGGAGGGGGGTCCGTCCTTCACTATCTCTGATTGGTTTAGACCACGATATGGGCCTAATGTGTGTCTGTTGTTGAACCATAGAAAGACTTTCAGAGTCGCGGAGACTTTTTTTTTCTCGAACGGCTGGTCGCACCAATGCGACCTCAGATTTTTGTTAGTCTATATAATATAATGTTGTACTGCACTGAAGGAATAGAGATATAGAAATGCACAAAGCACATCTAAAATGTAGATTACACAGAGATATGCTACACAAATACACTTTGTACTGAGTAAGATGTCAGTGCATGTGTGTTAAGTGTGATTTATAGCTCTGAGGAATAAGCTGTCCTTGAGTCTATTGGTCTGTGATTTGATGCATCTGCAGCGCCTGCCAGAGGGCAGCAGTTTAAACAGGTGGGAAACAGGGTGAGAGTGGTCTTTTCCAATGCCGCCTTCACATGTCTGTAAAACTTGTTCAGTTTCTGTCTGTTGAATCTCTTTATTTTCAAACAAATATTTACACGTTGTTAAGAAATTGGAAATGAGAGGATGTTTCTTTAGTTTATAATTATAGGCATATATGCAAAGAGCAATTTAAGACTGACCATTGCCAAGAACATTCTGATCTTTTGTATAAAACATAACACATTTATTTTCTAATAACTGGAAAAAAAACATGCATTCAAATCTGCTATTTGACATTAAGCTAGTTGTGTTTTGTTGACAGTATTGTTGGAAGCCTTGCTGAGGAATGGTACTTCGACAGGGAACAGCAATGAATTTTGCAGGAAGGCATCAAATAGAACTGACCCCGTATCCCAAACCCGGCATGAGACACATAAGCAAGACTCAGCACCTGCAGACTTAACAAAAGGATTCACCAAGGAGCAAGCCGAAGGGGTACAAAGGCAAGTGATCTTGTGTATAAATGATTTGGGCCCAAGCACTGAAAGTTCGATGGCACCTAATATTTGCTCCAAGATTGTTATTTATGTGTTTATTTTTTTAAGGTTTTAGAGCATTTAGAGGGTCCTTTAACATGCTTAAAAAACTCAGAGTAGGGGGGTTCTACAGCATCCCCTTTCACGCAGTCCCTAAACTAGGAACATATATAGTACATACATGTACATGGGTCAACGCGAGATGTCCCATTTTGGTGTCTGCATCAAATAAAAAATGACACTGATGAAATGTTATTTATTTTGACCTGTACTTATTAAAATACATAAAAGAAAAAGTGGTCATAATAAATGTTTTTACATTTTAAATGATTGCAAACAACTTGTTGACAAATGGGTAAAACCTGGAGCCCATTCTTTGTACCTGGCTTAATACATCTGAGATGATTTGAAAGATGTTAGATCTTCTAATCGTGATAACTGATCTCTGGCTAATTTCTTTCTTCAAACGAATTTGCGGATTTGAATAAAATATTTGGATTAACTTGTCTAAGATTACTGCGCGTTCTCGTGTTCCCTGAAAAGGGCAGATGTATTGATACTCAAAACCACGATCAGCAATTCAGCGATTGACTGGGGGTAAGACAGCAACGTAATGATATCATATAATTAAAAAAAGACACCTGATGAAAAACTTGACAAGTTTCTGGACTTTTATAAGGAAACAGCCAAGCGAATAAATCAGGGATGCGATTTTTCAGTATTTCCGTATTTTCCGACCTCTGATGGACGATCTGTGATTTGCGTAGATCCGAGTTATTTACATTTTTTGAAGGGCGGGGGTTGGTGGTGGTGGTTACTGCATGATGATTGAAATTGCGCAAATGGCCTTGGGCTATTACCTAAATAAACTGCGAAAAGATTGTTTTCTAAAACATCTTGGACGGAATGATCCTGAGAGCACTGCATGAGCTCGCAGCGCCATCTGCAGGACAGTTAAAAGCGTTCAAATGATTCAAAGCGCCAAACGCGTGAGTAGACTCAGCGCTGAAGCGTGTTATTCGACCCGGTGACTTTTTATGAATGGCGGTGAGAATTTGAGATTGCTAGTGCTGGCATAAAACTCCCAACGGTTGTGATGTAATTATATAATAGGCTGTAGTCTGACGCGCTACATGTCTGCTGTTACAGTCCTGTTTTTACTTTCGTTTCGCTTGGTTTGAACCGCTTTAATTTGCATTTGGGAGCATAACATTCATCATTAGAAATGTTTAGAAATCTGTTGTTGTTTACAAAGAAAAGTTTCAGTGTCACATAATCCTTCAGATATCATCCTAATATGCTGATTTGCTGCTAAAGAAACATTTCTCATTATTATCAATGTTAAAAACTGTTTTGCTGTTTAATATTTTTTTTGATAGAATAACAATAATACGACTCAAACATTTGTATAAGATTTAAAAAAAGAGAGAGAAATGAATCATTTTATTCATGCATGAAAGTGATAAACAGTGAGTGAAGACATTTAAAATGATTTCTATTTAATAAATGCATTAACAAATGTAATTAATATATTTGATAAATGCTGTTCATTAAACTTTATATTTATCAAAAAATCTTGAAAAATAAAGTGCATCACCATTTCCACACAAAATATGAAGCAGCAAAATTGTTTTCAACATTGATAATAAGTCAAATAAATTGTAATGATTTCTATAAGATCACGTGACACTGAAAACTGTAATGATGAAGAAAATTCTGCTTTGCATCACAGGAATAACATTACATTTTATAATATATTAAAAAGTGAAAACTTTTTTTTTTTTAATGCGTAATCTATTTCACAATATTGCTGTTTTTTATTGTTGTTTTTCACTTTAGTTTAATCAAATCAATTCAGCCTTGATGAGCATAATATATTTATTTCAGAATCATTAATTGTTCTGTTTAAAACTTTTGGCAGGCACTTTAATAATAATAGTATTTCTGTACTCCATATACTTTGCTATAATATATTATAGTACTTTATCAGTACTTTGGGGGCAGTCATGGCCTCATGGATAGAGCATCTGACTTGTAACCCGAGGTTGTGGGTTGGAATCTCGGCTCCAGCTGGAATTCTTGGTGGGGGGGAGTGAATAACGAGCGTTCTCTCCACCTTCAATACCACGACTGAGGTGAGACCCTTGAGCAAGGCACCGAACCTCCAACTGCTCCCCGGCCGCCGCAGCATTGACTGCCCTCTGCTCCGGGTGTGTGTGCACTTAGATGGGTTAAATGCAGAGCAAAAATTTCACTGCTGGTTATATTCTGTATAATTGTGTATGTGACGAATAAAAAATCATCTTCTCTTCTTCTTCTATAATATATTATATTGTTATCATGATTATTAAGTGCTGCTTTTAATTTATTACAGGGCAGTAGTATGTATTCTTACAGTATAAGATATATCTTTTAATGTGGTAATATATATATATTAAGTGCTGGGGGCGTGACTTGGGGCGTGGTCAGATTTTCCTTCTTTTTTGTCTCTAGCTGATCACATGCCTGATAAATGGTATAATAGATAATTGAAATGTGCAGTTTTTATTTTATTTATTAACTTTTTTACATGATTCCCAATTATTTAAATTCACGTTTTCTAGTATTTGTACAGGCTTTACATTTTTATTTCAATGTTGTAATGAGCAATTCATTAAATTTTATCTTTGAAACAGATTTGTTACGTGACAGTATTAATTAAAGTTTAAGGGTCAAGATTAGGGCTGTAGGGATTTGTCGACGCCATCGATTACGTCGATTTATAAAAATACGTCAATTAGCATTTAGTGCGTCGATGCGTCATATATTTAGCCACGCCCATTGCACGAGCCTGCAGTTATCCCTACTTAAGACTGTTTTTTTTTCTGCCATGTTTAACACAAACAAGTCTCTAGAGTAGAAGGTAAAGGCTAGTATGGCATCTTTACTTTATAGAGCGTTCATAGAGCATTATATTATTATACGACCGCATATTTATAGCCGAACTGATGCCTTTACATTGTCGGGATTCACATCCACATGCAAAGCTGCGCTGAATGACCGGAACAGCATGGGACATCGAGTTGCCTATATAATCATGATGGGTTTAATGCACCCACAGAGACGGAAGAAGGAGAAATGATTCGCTCGTCTTAAACTGGAGCTGCCGTCAGTGCTGTGTGTGTGTAGGGGTGCGCCGATCAGATATTCAGGATCGGTAACGCTTCGATACTAGCATTTTCGGCTGGATTGGGGTATCGGTCTGATGAGACCGATCCAAATTCGATATTCTGCATAGCTAATATTGTGTTATTGTTAAGCCCCACAAAAGCCACAAACACATTATAAAACACAATAAAGTATTTGTGCACTATATTTCAAAGGTTGTGAAGCAGTTACATAATTTAATGTGAGGTATAGATGAATATTTAAGTCAAGTTCACGTTAACACTTCTCTCCACTGCGGCTGTCTGTCATCCTGCATTCAGCGTTCAAACCACGTGCGATTACTAGAGTCAAGACGATAAACTCTCTCCACTTCCTATTGTACTTGATCTGTGAATAAAGTCCAAGGGTTTTGCATAGGGATTTTATCTAGCTAGAGTCTTGTGCTGTTTCTAAATCGTGTTACTTTCTACCAGGTGTCTGATAGATCACAACGCTGTTGTAGAGAGCACTGTGAAGGGTTCTTCACAAGCACAGTAACTGACAATTAAAATGGTTAAAAGAAAAGGCTCAATAAACTGTGGCACCGATTTAATACACTACGCATTAATATCTCTTTCATTTGTGCTTTGAACTTCTCTATGCGGACTCAGTATTGCTTCAAGCACATCATTCTGCGCACAGGATGCGCAAAAGTGCTTAATGCCGTTCTGTATTGGAGCCTTTCGTATTATATTTTTGCGAAATTAAAGATTATTAATAGCCTTCCTTGTTTGTCTCATCTGACATATGGTGCTGCCTCATTACTGTGCAGTACGTTTATAAGAAATGTATTTAAATTTTACAGCATATATATTTCTATATAAATATTAGGGATGAGCGAGTACAGCATTATCTGTATCTGTATCTTTATCTGTTAACCATATGAATTATCTGTATCTGTATCTGTACTCGGACTGGGCAGGGCCTAACCCGGAAGTGGGCGGGATTTAACCTGGAAGTGGGTCGGGTTGTCTTGAAATGGGCGGGGCTTTAACCGGTATGTTATTTTAAGCATGCAATTGATATGGGTTGATCAGAAATTGTTATATTTATTGCTGATTAGAAAACTATTTACATGACAGCATCAGCATTAAGCTTCAGATCAATGGTTTTGATCACGATAACAAACGAACTATATACAGAACAAGTTTTGCAACAATGAATACAACACATGCGGTTGCAATTATGAAGTAAAATGTAATGAACAAGAGTTTTCATCTCAACATAACTTTCTTTGTTTAACTTTTAATTTGTTTATGATCAGTGTGAATTTTTTTTTGTGGTTCTTTTTTTTTTTTTTACACCAGGTATGTGTGTGTGTGTGTAGCTAATTAATTTGTAATATAGTTTTATACCACTACTTCCTTTTTTTTTAATGAAATACAGCAAGAAAGTGTCAGACACTCTCTTGGTTTAAAAGGTTTAAAAAAGAAAAAAAATCTCCGACAGGCAGAGACGCGAGTCGCATTCTACCAAGCACCACGTCTGAACAAACCCCACGTTTACCAAAACTCTACTGGTTAATAAGTAAGTACTACAAACCAAAGTAAAAACAAACCTGAAGAAACCCTAAACGTTAACGGAAAAAAACCCGCGAACCTGAGTGACTGAGGGAGAGACAGAGAGAGAGCGCTGTTCTCTTCTCTTCTCAGTGTTCTGTGTGTGAGTGAGCAGGCGGGACACAGCAACACAATAGGGGTCGTTCACATATCGCGCCTAAGCATGGAAAACGCTAGGCGCGCTGCTTTCTCCTTTTTTCCAAAGCGCTCGGGCGGTTGCGCTCGGGCGTTTGTCGTTGCTAAGCAACCATCAGCTGCGCTCTCCATTACAAGAAGGTGCGGTGCGCTTGCGGCATTCGGAAAAGTTGCTATGTTTTTATCTCGATGCGGCGCGGACGCCTGGAAAAACGAGCGCGTCGCACCGCGACCGCTTCCATTATGAGCGCATACCGAACTTCTACATTTGAAATAACGAACTTGGCGCGCAAAAGGCGCGATATGTGGCGGCCCCTAAACCTGTATGTGTGTAGGAGGGGCGCTGTGACTAGCCTATCACAGAACGCAGACACAGTCCGCTACCCAATGAGATTCAATTATTCAATCCGAGCACAGATATTGACTCGTACACTCGTATGATACTCGTACTCAAAAAAAGTGCTTTATCCGTGCGGATACTCGTTTCAGCCGAGTATCCGGCTCAACTCTAATAAATATATTACTCGTGTTCCATGAATGTATTTTACAACAATATAAAGAGCAATATATAATTTTTTTCCAGATTTAGTCCTACACGTATTCACTTTTCTTTGTTCCCCAATAAATCTTTCTTCACAAATTTTAGATTTAATAAAATTATTGTGCACTCATGATTTATCTAGAGTAACTTTTGCTACTGAATTATCCACTAAACTAGTCTATAAAATTAGTTTTTGTCATAGATTGTAATTACATATCTATTCATTTGTTTTGTTTTTTTCTTTACAGAAAAATTGTCTATATTTAGTAGATTGTGTGTAAAACACAAAAGAGTGATGAGCAGGTCAACACAATGGACTCCAGATGTCACAAAATAGCCATTGTATGAGTAATATTAATTTTTGCCATCTAAAATAAGTTACATGCTAGATTGAATTGGCTATGTTACGTAAATCTTTTATGTATCTGTAGAATTAATAAATCAGAATTGGGGGTTCAAATAGGCCTCTCGAAAATAGAAAGGATATTATGTATTATGCATGTACTGTTGTTTTTTGTATTAAAGTGCGTCTATTGTATTGCTTGTTTAGTAATTATCCATATGAATTGATGTGAGACACGCTGTGAAATCAAAGACACATATGTTTTCGTGCATTTCATTTTTTCATATGGTGATTGTGAAACACGAAACCCATCACTTACATGATTTTATGGTGAATTTAGTTATTTTTAATGTTAATCTGGTCAATTTGGATCAAGAACAATGCACTGTGATTTTAATTCAGCCTAAGAGGCGCAGCAAAAATAGATTCGGTGCCGAAACGATTGCGACACTGACGCTTCTGCTCTGCTCCTGCTACGCTCTGCCGTGCCACCACTGCGTGTGGTGTGAGCGCTCTAATCTGTTAACATGGGCACCGAAAAAAATAAGCACTGTTTACGCATGCAGTGTGAAACCGGTGTTAGTCTCTTTCATTCCAACATAAGAAAACATTTCTAGAATCTGCATCTGAAGTGATATGTAGATGTGATATTTACACAGTTTCATGCATTTCAGAATAGACATGGATGCATTTAAACTGCAGTTGCAAATGAATAAATAATGCTTAGTTTTAAACATCTCTGTGTGTGATTTCATGAAATACTCGATAATGTCATATGGCACGTCATTACAACAACACTTACCATATTATCGCAGACGATATACTGTATATCTCACACACACACACAGGCCTCAACTTGAGTTGAACATGGAAACGACCCTGGTTGTGCAAGCACTTGTTTGCAAATGAGTAAAGGTGTTTTGAAACTTGAAAGCACCAGACCGCTGATTCGTTAAATATGCTTTCTTGCAGTCTGTGTTCTCCCGACTTTATTTTGTAATAAGTAACGAATACACCTTACCTCATGGGAGAGGTCATTTCAGCCATAGGACCTCTTCTGCTTCTCAAATAAAATGTTTTTCCTTTTCTTTTCTAAATATTTAAGGCAGAGTGCCCCTGGTTATTTATTTTTTGGAAGTGCTTTCTTTTCTGTGCTGAGAAAGAAACACTACAGACACCGCATCATCCCTGAAAGGAAGGTTACTATGTGGACAATAGAGGTTCATCTCAATAAATTAGAATGCCATGGAAAAGTTCATTTATTTCAGTAATTCAACTCAAATTGTGAAACTTGTGTATTAAATAAATTCAATGCACACAAACTGAAGTAGTTTAAGTCTTTGGTTCTTTTAATTGTGACGATTTTGGCTCATATTTAACAAAAACCCACCAAATCACAATCTCAACAAATTAGAATACTTCATAAGACAAATACATATTTTTTTTGTGAATAGTTGGCCTTCTGGAAAGTATGTTAATTTACTGTATATGTACTCAATACATGGTAGGGGCCCCTTTTGCTCTAATTACTGCCTCAATTCGGCTTGACATGGAGGTGATCAGTTTGTGGCACTGCTGAGGTGGTATGGAAGCCCAGGTTTCTTTGACAGTGGCTTTCAGCTCATCTGCATTTTTTGGTTTCTTGTTTGTCATGTAACAAATCTATGAAGCTATTATTTCAGCTCAGAGGAATCATTAGCTTACAGATAAAATATTGCTTATGATTTTATACTGTATTAACGATTCGTCCAGCGATCATTAACATCAGTATATCTTTAACAATTTAGTTTATTTTACTTTCGTGGCCAACGCGATTAAACAAAATAAAGGGTTTTATACCATTTGAAGAGGGTAACGCAATCTTTATGGCATGAGTTTGAACTAGAAAATCACACATCGAAGAGATAATTCTTTATAAATGAAACAAGGTTTATTTACTAAATGCTATTCTACTAACATGGACTACGAATAAAAACACATAAACAACACATAAACATACACATACATACACACACATTCAGAGCTCTACAGTTAACGTTGAAGAAAGGTTAAGGTAGCACTCTTTGCTATTTCATAACTGAAACCACAAGAAGATCACGAAAAGACACTGCCTTCTTCTGCATTCAGATCAATTCACCAGTTCAGTTAGGATATAGAGACTCTGTTTGTGTACTTGTGTTCATGTAAAGTTTGCAGAAGATTATTCTGTCCCATGTGGTTTCCTCGTGTTTCCTAGGAAACTTCGATGGTTCACATCGCTGTTGCGTGACGTCACTGGGAAAGCCCTCTTTTCGATCGGCGGTTGCCTGGTTCTGTGTTGAGATGGAAAGCTTTGTTAAGCTGCTGGTTCTGCTGTGTTACGGCTTTACGAAGTCTTGAGTTCGCTTAGCTATCTTCCTCAGGCCAATGTTTAAGGCGAGGGTCCAGCACGACCGGAGCTTCTGGTTCGTCAGGGAGCAAGCAAGTTGAAGCGCGAGGATGAAAGAGAAGAGAGCGATTCAAAGCTGCGTGGGTCGTTTTAAGCGGCCCTAGTTTGGATACGCCCCCGGCGGCTGTCCCAATCAGATTGTTCTTGTGGGGTGGAGCCCGCCCATGTCTTTGGGGCGTACCATAATGAAAATTCCATGTGACGAACAATAAGAGTTTTAATACTTATGTAAAGTCTTATCACATGTTCACCCATTTATAATTATCACCAAATCTGTTGTACCATTGATTCAAAATAATCATGACAGTTCCTATGAATCCAAACACGTTACAACTTTACAGAGAATTAATCCGATTAATCCGTTATAGATTAAGAAACATAGCATGGGATACCCTATAAGGCACAAATTAAAGCATTTCACATTCTAAATAATCACATTCATACCAAGCATATGAAAGGCAGAGTACAGCATTGATATATATATTTATATATATTGTTTCTTTGAGTACACCTTTTAATGGCTGCGCGCCACTAGGGATCTTCTCGAAATTCTCTGTGTAGATTGAGTTTCTTTGTTCTCCACGAAAAAAGCATGCGCTGGTGCTGGATGAGGAAGGGGAGGGGCTTTATATCCAGACAGAGGGCCACGTTCCTGTAGTTGTTTGACAATGACAATGAAAGTTTGTGGCTTACCCTCCTTGTGAAGGGTGTCAATGATTGTCTTCTGGACAACAGTCAGATCAGCAGTCTTCCTCATGATTATGTAGCTTAGTGCACCAAGCTGAGAGACAATTTTGAAAGCTCGGAAAACTTTGCAGGTGTTTTGAGTTGATTAGCTGATTGGCATGTCACCATATTCTAATTTGTTGAGATAGTGAATTGGTGGGTTTTGTTAAATGTGAGCCAAAATCATCACAATTAAAAGAACCAAATACTTAAACCACTTCAGTCTGTGTGCATTGAATTCATATAATACACGAGTTTCGCAACTTGAGTTGAATTACTGAAATGAACTTTTCCACGACATTCTAATTTATTGAGATGCACCTGTACATCCTCTAGAGTCTAGACCAGGGTTCCTCAAATCTTATCCTGGAGGTCCAATCTGCTGCAGAGTTTAGCTCCAACCCTGATCAAACTCACCTACCTGTGATTTTCTAATGCTATCCAAGACTCTGATTAGCATGCTCAGGTGTGTTTGATTAGGGTTAGTGCTAAACTCTGTAGGAATTGTCCAGATTTGAGGATCCCTGCTCTAGACTCACCCGATGGAGAGTACTACATAGGGACGAGTCCCTGTGGAAGGCTCTGCCTGAAGAGGGGAGACTACCAGCACATCGATTGGTGACCGAGCTAGGCTCAGACAGCCTTCCCTCTCTGCTGACCTTCGAAAAAGACAAAGACCTGGTCAGAACTTCTAAAGCTTTGTGTGTAATGCAGATATATGCGTGAAGCATACAATGGGCACCGCAGAGGCAGGACTGGGTCTTCTTTGTCATGAGGATCACCTTTATTTATATAGCACTTTTAACAATACAGATTGTGTCAAAGCAGCTTTACAGTATTAAATAGAAAAAATAGTCTGTTATAATACTAAAGGACAACAGTAAAAACCCAATTTCAGATAAAGTCAGTTTATCATTGAATCAGTGATTTTATCCAGCTTAGTTCAGTTCAAATAGTATCTGTGCAGTCAAGTAGATGATATCGCTGAAAATTAAGTGTCCCCAATTAAGCAAGTCAGAAGTGACAGTGGTAAGGAAACACAACTAGAAATGGAGAAAAAAACCTTGGGAGAAACCAGGCTCAGTTGAAACCAGGAGTTTCATTCCAGGCTGCAGCAAAGTCAGATTGTGCAAGATGACTCATCTGGTTCCTGTGGTCTTGTGCCGATGGTCATCTAGTCGACGAGATCTTCACTGGAGATCTGTCTCTGGGGCACATATATATACTGGTCTCTGCTGACATTCTGGGGTGTAGAGGTCATCTCTAGGTGCTGATCCACCATCTGGACTGGATACAGACTGGATCTAGGTGGCCACAGTGACCTCGGAATAAGAACAAAACAGACTAATATTAACGTAGATGACAATCTTCTTATGGTGTAACAGTACATTGGGTGTTATGGGAAGTGTTCCTGGTTCAGCTTGACCTAATTAATGCAGCCTAACAATCCTAATGGATTTGAATAATATAAATGTGTTAGTGTGTTATGTGTAAGCCAGGTTAAAGAGATGGGTCTTTAAATCTAGATTTAAACTGGCATAGTCTGCCTCCCGAACAATCTTGGGTAGATTGTTCCAGAGTTTGGGCCTTAGGTAGATTGTTCCAGAGTTTGAGTTTAAGCTTTATAAGTAATTAGCAAGATTTTGAAATGAGTACAATGTTTAATAGGGAGTCACTTGGGTTAACCACTTGGTCCCTTAAAGGAGTAGTGGGAATTTTGCCGGGCCGGGGTCTCAGGACAACGTGAGAGAGTGCCCTGCAGAACTCTATACATGAATGGGTAATGTAGAGGATTTCAATAAACAATGTCTCTCAGAGCATTTAGTCCAAAAGTATGTATATTTGGAGATAAATTTGATGGATTATGTGTTTATTCTAAATTTTCGAATATTCGAATTTCGAATATTCATCGAATTTACAATAAATATCCACATTCGAATGCAAAAATTCACAGCATTCAAATTTTAGATGTGCGACAGGCAGCCTTTTATGTGGCACACAAGATGCGATTACGATGTAGGTGTCGTTGCATTTTAATGCTTTTCTTAGCCTATCCAGTTGAACCCACTGGACGTGGCGCCTCTCATTCAAAATATTTCGGAAAAAGAGAACATCAGTGTGGAGAAGATGATGTTTACCTCAAAACTGGAACTAAGACGTTCACACAGAATTCATATTTATCACGTGTTCTATAGGGACATCTATCACCATTGCACTCGCGTCTTGCACAAAAGAGTGGCATGTTTAGAAAGCCATGTAAAATTTATGTAAGTTAGGGTGACCATACGTTCTCTTTTCCCTGGACATGTCCTCTTTTTTGGACCTAAAAATGCGGGATTTCTTTATCGCCCAAAATGGCGATTAGGTATTCGGCTGTTTTTACTCTCGCTCCCGCTGAATTTCTGACCACTGGCACCTGCTCCCACAACATGTGTTTCGCTCCTGCGATTTTCGTATCCACTCCTTTAAGCATTCTAATATTGTGAATAATTTGGGGGCATCAGCATTTAAATCTCTTTTGAATGAGCATTTGCGTGGTTTACTTTCACTTTCGATTTCGCGATCACATGCACTCTGTGCAAGGGAGCACATTTTACAAGATAAGATATGTCAGTGAGCTTAGGATCTGTTGAGCAGAAAATACTCCAGCATGGTCTTGTCAGTCATCTCTCCTTATTCTTGACCTGTGATCAGTCAAATCTAATTCCTGCAGTGCTTGCTGGATGCAGAGTTGCCAAGTCCATATTTGTTTCCAGAGATTTGGGCTACTTTAAATCTGTTGCCATGAGTTGATTAAAGGTTTGATAAAAAAGGGGGTAAAAGTGGGTTAAAAGTTTAAAATATTGCATAAAAGTACATTTGACTGAAATGCTTGTATTTTGCATTTTACCTATGATAAAACTTTCACAGACTTTTACATGTACTGTTCTCTCCTGGTGGAATGACCTGCCTAACTCTATCCAAGCAGCTGAGTCCTTAATCATTTTTAAAAACAGATGAAAACGCATCTCTTTCAGCTTCATTTGACCTAGGGGTGGGCGATATGACCAAAATCTTATATCACGATATGACAAATTTTATATCACGATAACAATATATATCACGATATAGTGATTTTTTTTCTTTTAAAAAGGTTTTTATTATATTAAAATCTTTAATACCATATAATTTTCATAATCCTTGTCACCAATGTCAATATCAAACTAATACAAGCCTAAAGAGAAGAGGAAAAAAAAAACTCAACCTCACTGAAGATAAATAAACAGTCAGTGATGAAATCAAGATAAGAAACTAATTGCAAGCAATAGGACAAAAACTACAATAAATAAAAAACACTACATTGTGTAAATTAATTAGTCTTCACTGTGTTAATTATATCTATCTATCTATGATAAAACTGCAGGCAAAAGAGGAGCGACATTTTTTAACTGCAGGCTGTTTTTAATGATTAATTGTGCAGCTCTAATGTAAATATTGCACAATACTTTGCGAGAATATCGTCACGCACATCGGATCTCGTGAGATCTCGTGCCACGGGATCTCGTCATATCCCTATTAAGTCACCTTTATTTATATAGCGCTTTTAACAATACAAATTGTGTCAAAGCAACTGCACAATATCAAAATAGGAAAATAGTGTATCAATAATGTAAAATGACAAGATTAAACGCCCATTTTTCAGTTGAAGGCATTTCCTTATTGATTTCGGAGATGGCACCGTCCAACTCAGTTCAGTTTAAATAGTATCTGTACAATCAAGTCGGTGATATCGCTGGAAATGAAGTATCCCAACTAAGCAAGCCAGAGGCGACAATGGCAAGGAACCAAAACTCCATTGGTGACAGAACGGACAAAAAAACCTTAGGAGAAACCGGGCTCAGTCGGGGGGCAGTTCTCCTCTGACCAGACGAACCAGTAGTTTGTTCCAACTGCAGCAAAGTCAGATTGTAAGGGCTCCACTGGTTCCAGTGGTCTTTTCCCGATAGCTGTCTAGGTGACGAGGTCCTCACTGGAGATCTGTCTCTGGGGCTCATCTAGGTGCTCTGGTCTCCGCTGACATTCAGAGCTGTAGAGGTCGTCTCTAGGTGATGATCCACCATATGATTTGGATACGGACTGGATCTGTTGACTGTAGTGATCATCTGAGCTGGATAAAAGACTAATATTAGCGTAGATGTGAATCTTCTTACGATGTAACAAGTACATCGTGTTTTATGGGAAGTTTTCCCGGTTTCTGACCCAATTAATGCAGCCTAACAATCCTTTAACGGATTTTATTATTGGAAGTGCATTAGTGTATTAAGTGTACGCCAGTTTAAAGAGATGGGTCTTTAATCTAGATTTAAATTGACAGAGTGTTTCTGACTCCCGAACAGTGTTAGGTAGATTGTTCCAGAGTTTGGGTGCTAAATAGAAAAATTATCTACCACCGGCAGTTGATTTTGTTATTCTAGGTATTATCAAATGGCCAGAGTTTTGAGATCGTAGCGGACGTGGAGGACTATAATGTGATAAAAGTTCGCTCAAGTACTGAGGATCTAAGCCATTCAGGGCTTTATAAGTAATTAGCAAGATTTTAAAATCTATACGATGTTTAATAGGAGCCAGTGCAGTGTTGACATAACCGGACTAATGTGGTCATACTTTCTGGTTCTAGTAAGAACCTGCTGCTGCATTTTGTACCATCTGTAGTTTGTTTATTAAGCATGCAGAACAACCACCTAATAAAGCATTACAAAAATCTAACCTTGAGGTCATAAACGCATGAATTAACATTTCTGCATTTGACATTGAGAGCATAGGTTTCAGTTTAGATATATTTTTAAGATGAAAAAATGCAGTTTTACAAATGCTTGAAACGTGGCTGTCAAAGGAGAGATTGCTATCAAATAGCACACCTAGGTTTCTGACTGATGATGAAGAATCGAGAGAGCAGCCATCAAGTGTTAGACAGTGTTCTAGGTTATTGTGTGGTTTTTAGGTCCGATAATTAACTGAGTATCATCAGCATAACAGTGAAAGCTAACCCCATGTTTCTTGATGATATTTCCCAAGGGTAACATGTAAAGCGTGAAAAATAATGGCCCTTGTACTGAGCCTTGAGGTACTCCATACTGCACTTGTGATCGATATGATACCTCTTCATTCACTGCTACAAATTGATGGCGGTCAGATAAGTACGATTTGAACCATGCTAGTGCACTTCCACTAAGGCCAACAGAGTTTTCAAGTCTATTCAAAAGAATGTTGTGATCGATAATGTCGAGCATGGCGCTAAGATCCAGGAGCACTAATAGAGAGATATAACCACGATCAGATGATAAGAGCAGGTCATGTGTCACTCTAAATTTAAACGTATCTACTTATTTATTTATTTACTTATTTATTACTTACCTATAAGGCCCTAAATGGTTTAGCTTGTGTGTACCTAACTAATCTTCTATCACACTACAATCCAACCCGCTCCCTAAGGTCGCTAAACTCTGGACTCTTGGTAGTACCTAGAATAGCAAAGTCCACTAAAGGAGATATAACTTTTTATATTTGGCTCCCAAACTCTGGAATAGCCTTTCTGATAACGTTCAGACACACTCTTTCTGTTTAAATCTAGATTAAAGACACATCTCTTTAGCCAAGCATTCATATAATGCATCTCATAATCTTGTACTGCAGTTATATCTGATCAAACGCACATTATTATGCTTTAGCTTGGGTTGAACAAATACGTTTTGCTTGGATGGAACAACAGCTACACTAATTATGTCTCTATTAACATCCCGTGGTAACTAGGAATTACACAAGCTTCAGTCTGGATCCAACCCTTGAATGATCTTAGATAACCAAACACATGAGAAGAGATGATGCCAACCCCTCAGAGGACCTCAGAGGAAGCCAACCCTCAGACAGTATACAGAATTAACCAAATTTTTGCCATAAGTTAAATATATTAAGTTTCAGCTAAATATATAAATCTATTATAGAAACTTAATTTCCTGTAAAGCTGCTTTGCAACGATTGTATCGTAAAAAGCGCTATACAAATCATCTTGAATAATGCTATTCTTTAAACTTCAAGCATAAGATGTTTGCACAGTACTGTATATCATGGACATTGTAGCACAAATTTGTAATAAATACTGTTATAATAATTAAATATTTATTTCTAAATCAATGTTTTGTAGTGTGTGTGTGTGTGTGTGTGTGGTTGTGTTACAACTTGGCAGAGCTGCACTTGATAGATTAGTACAGCCACAGCTGTGATAAAAATAAGTTTATGATAAAATAGGTTGCCTATTAACCATCTATACACTGTTGCTTTTTGTTTTCTGTAGGATAAAGAAGTGTAAGAATTACTATGAGGTACTGGGTATCAGAAAAGATGCCAACGATGAGGAACTGAAAAAGGCCTACAGAAAACTTGCTTTGAAATTCCACCCTGACAAAAACCGTGCGCCAGGAGCAACCGAGGCTTTTAAAAGTAAATCTGTCTCTGAATCCCCATATCCAAAACGTTTTAACAAGTTGATGTTCATAAAATATAAAACAATAAATGCTGTGTTTGTTCTTCTACAGAGATTGGAAATGCTTATGCAGTGCTAAGTAACCCAGACAAGAAGAGGCAGTATGATGTAAGTGGAGGAGAGGATCCCAACAGCCCAAGTAACAATGCTCATGGAGGATTTGATTTCCACAGAGGCTTTGAGTCTGATATTACACCTGAAGATCTCTTTAACATGTTCTTTGGAGGAGGCTTCCCCTCATGTAAGCCATTTTGTATAGATCAAATATACACATATAAAGCTCTTTTCCACATAGATGGAGAAATCTGCACAGAATTCACTTTATAAATTCTGGTTGGTAGGAGGGATTGTATAGGTTTTTAAGAGGGCTGGGTGTTATATATTGCTGCACACAATAAACATGTAGAAACTGGACAACTGATACAAATTTTGGATTATTACCTCTACCATGGTTACACATGTGATGTTGTAGTGATACGTTGTCATAAAGGCTTATTTTCATTTGTTTAACAATGTTAAACTGGAAGAGGTAGACTGAGCTGGGCCATCAGACCATCAGAGCAGAGCAGGGTCTAAGAAAGTAGGGGTTTAGTGTAGAGATCGACCGATATGTTTTTTTCTATAACCGATGCCGATGTTTAGAGGGTCAGGGTCAGCATATGTGCTGCCGATTTTTTTTTGAGATTTTTAGGGCCGATATCTTGAAGTTTTCCCCTTCATTTGCATGCTAAAATGTCACACTAATAATAAGTGGATGCAGAACATTTCTAAATTTAACATAATTTATTGAACGCTGCAGTGTGTGTGCACAAAATTAAGATTCGGGAGATGGTTGGTGCACTGCATGGTATTCAAATTAAATATTTATCCAAAGAAATTAATAAACTGACCAAGTATTAAATATATAAAACATAAAGAAATAAACTTTCAATCATTTCAAAAGTTTTAGAGCATTTATCAAGCATAATTTTTCAAGTTTGTTGGAACATAAATGTAAACTTAAGTATACTTTTAAATAAATACAACTTTATAAATAAAATCAATTAAACAAAAAAATTAAAAAATAAATAGTAGTGTGTAATAAATCAGTGGGCAGAGGCAGATCCATATGCAACAAAGTTTATTTAACAGAAAAGTCAGGTAAAAGGTAACTCAGGATGATGATGATCGGTAGAGGCGTGCGTAGAATCAGGCGGGGGGTCGTGGGCTGGCAGCGAGCATTCAGTATCCAGGGACAGGCTTAGGTCGTAGGGCAGGCTGCAGACAGATAGACAATGTAAATTCAGCGTGGGTCAGAGATAACAGGTAGACTGAGTAGAAGGAGAAACGCTCGGACATGCACACGTAGAGAGGCAATACTTCGCAAAGCCTACATGGTGAATGGAGCAGATAAAGGCTTGGTAATGATCTCTGATACAGAACAGGTGAAAGGCAATCACTGCGCAAATGAGCATACTAGAGGGAAGTATACACTGCGCTAGAACTCGGGAGAGGGCGCTCGTGATTGAGAGATGGAGGAATCCGGGAAACTGGAAGCCGTAACATAGTGATCTTTGGGTTCTTCTTTACCTCTCTCACCAAGGCTCTTCTCCCCCGATAGCTCAGTTTGGCCGGACGGCCAGCTCTAGGAAGGGTTCTGGTCGCCCCAAACGTCTTCCATTTAAGGATTATGGAGGCCACTGTGCTCTTAGGAACCTTAAGTGCAGCAGAATTTTTTTTGTAACCTTGGCCAGATCTGTGCCTTGCCACAATTCTGTCTCTGAGCTCATCAGGCAGTTCCTTTGACCTCATGATTCTCATTTGCTCTGACATGCACTGTGAGCTGTAAGGTCTTATATAGACAGGTGTGTGGCTTTCCTAATCAAGTCCAATCAGTATAATCAAGCACAGCTGGACTCAAATGAAGGTGTAGAACCATCTCAAGGATGATCAGAAGAAATGGACAGCACCTGAGTTAAATATATGAGTGTCACAGCAAAGGGGCTGAATACTTAGGACCATGTGATATTTCAGTTTGTCTTTTTTAATAAATCTGCAAAAATGTCAACAATTCTGTGTTTTTCTGTCAATGTGGGGTGCTGTGTGTACATTAATGAGAAAAAAAATGAACTTAAATGATTTTAGCAATTGGCTGCAATATAACAAAGAGTGAAACATTCCGTACCCACTGTATATATATATATATATATACTGTATATATAGTCATTGGTTGGAACACGTCACTTTATTAGGCTGATGTCCATTTTTATTCGCATTACACAGTTGATGGAAACACACGCAGATGCGCATATTTTTGAGCTGAATTTTCAGAAATGCAAATAAGTTGGATGGAAACCCGGCTATTGTCTGCGTCAAACCATGCTTCCGAACAAATGTCATACACCGTTCTGGGCTGCTCCAGGACAGCTCTGTGTCTCCAAGCACAGTTTACTGTGAGCGGGACGCAGTAACGTAGCCCTCAATCAGGCTGCAGTGTTTGTGAGAGCTGCCGCCTTCTCCACCCCACGCACAGAGTGAAATTCTCCGACTCCGATACAGGAAAAATAAAACAGAACTTATAACATTGGGGCTAATATGTTAGCAAGCAAGCTGCTTAGTTTTTGACTACAGTCCTTAAAGTTAACTGCAAGTAAGCGAACCTTCAACCAGCTGTAGCATTATGCCAGTTCCCGGCAGTTCTATGCTATTCGTTTTTTCTTTCACTGAGTGAAGCAAAACTTCATAGTTGACTAGTAATATATAGTAAATATATGGCCATAGGACTTTGAAATATCAGAATTTAAGCCTTGCCTTTATCTCCCAGGACTGTTGTTGAATCTTTCAAAAGTTTTGGCTTGGGGCCCTTCACATGCAGCAGCAGCATCCACCGCATCAATAACACGGGCTACCCGTGGACGTGCCTGACTTTAAATCAGCGCTACTAAACACGGATATCGGCCGATGCAATATATTAAAAAATGACAAATATCGGCCCGATATATCGGCCGACCGATTTATCGGTCGACCTCTAGTTTAGAGACACTGGATCCGTAAACCATTAGGTCAAGGTTTCTTTATTTGTCACATAATAAATTATACAGGGTATAATCAAAAGTGAAATGTAGATCAAATCAGGTCCGCTCAGTGGACAGTGCAAAGAATAAAAATTATATAAAAGTAACACCACGAGCATATATATAGGTAAAAAGAGAAATAAAGAGTAAAATGTGTAATAGAATAAAGAAAAGTGCAAAACAAGATGTGCAAGACAAGTAAGATGTGCAAAAACAAGTAAGATGTGCAAAAACAGTGTATGGGACTTAATAAATAGTAATATAAACAAGAGGGATGAGGGATGTGCAAAGCAGGTTGTACTGGTATGTACACATAGTCGGATGATGAGAATATGAATGTGTTTTTATTTTTATTTTTATGTCTTGTAAATGTTTATGAAACAGAGCCTGATGGCCTGAGGGAAGAAGCTCCTCCTCAGCCTCTCAGTTTTGCCATCATGCTCCTGAAGCGCTTGCCAGATGGCAGTAAACGGAAAAGATGGTTACCGGGTGATTTGAGTCTTTGATGATTTTAGCAGCTCTGCTTTTACAGCGTTTGAGGTAGATGTCCTGCAGAGAGGGAGAGTAGACCATGAGATGCAGCTAAGCGCACGACTCTCTGTAGAGCTTTGCAGTCCTGGTTTGAGGAATTACCATACCACACTGAGATGCACTGAGTCAATACACTTTCTATGGCCCCTGAATAGAAAGTTTTCAGGATAGCTGGTGAGACCCTGAATTTCCTCAGCTGTCGCAGATGGTACAGTCTTTGCCTGGCTTTCTTGACCTGAGTCTGAATGTGTGTAGTCCATGTCAGGTCCTCGGAGATGTTTACACCGAGGTACTTGAAGCTACTCACCCTCTCCACAGGGGTCCCACTGATCATAAGAGGGGTATAGGGCCGCTGCTGTCTCTTCCTGAAGTCCACGATCAGCTCCTTAGTTTTGCTCACGTTCAGAGAGAGACAGTTGTCCTGGCACCATGATGTGAGTCTCTCTACCTCCTCTAAGTATGCGGCCTCGTCATCGTTGTTAATGAGGCCCAGAACCACAGTATCATCAGCAAATTTAATGATAGAAGTGGAGCTGTGAGAGGACACGCAGTCATGTATAGAGAGAGTAGAGTAGGCTCCTAGAAGGTGTTATGGAGCTCTTGAAGGTGCAACGGACTGCTCTCACCTCTGAGGGTCTGTTTCGGTGAGGAAATCTTGAATCAGTCCCTGACAGTCGCCGAGAGTCATTGAGCTGGAAATGTGACTCAATTCTCTCACTGTATATGAGTTTAGCGGCTATAGTCAATGAATAGCTAGCCTTACATAGTTGCCATTTTGCTGTCAATGTGAGTGAGGGAGGAGTGCATGTTTCCTGACAGATGGCATACCGGCATTGTATGCGGCAGTTCGATGGTTAACCGAAGAGGTCCAAAGTAGCAGGGATGGAGGAGCAAATGTGTTTCTTTAAAAGTCTTTATTGTTACCGTTTCAGTGGCCTGTTCAGGCAAGAGGGTTTACTGTTCTACCTCCGTGATTATAACAGATTTTTAAAGGGGTGGGAACTACCTGGTAGCGAGGGACTCATTAAATAAGAGTAAACACCTGTAGCTGATCAGCTTCAGAGTGGGAGGACCAGTAATCCCACTTCCTCTCCACCGCGTTCTTGAACGATCCTTTGTTTATAATCCTCTGAGGAAAATGGCGGCATGGTCTGATTTTCCAAAAGCTGACGCAATGAGTGGGCTTTGTAGGCATTTTTGAAATGGGTGTAGCAATGATCGAGTGTATTCAGTCCTCTGGTTGGACAGGATATATGCTGATGAAAGTTAGATGACCTTCTTGAGGTTGGCTTTGTTAAAGTCCCCCGCGATGATACATGCAGCGTCAGGATGTTTGTTGATATATCCGCTGAGTTCATCATGTAGTTTGGACAAAGCCAAGCTGGTATCTGCCTGTGGTGGTATATAAAGCGGCAGTGACGACGATTGATGAGAATTCCGGGGCAGATAAAATGGGCGGCAGATAATGGAGAGGTGTTCCAGATGAGGCGAGCAGGAAGCGACAGAATGGAGATATTCCTGGGACCACACCATTTCTTGTTAATAAAGAAACACACTCCACCACCTTTGGTTTTTCCGGCCTCGGCTGTTCTGTCCATCCGTAAAACAGAAAAGTTATCAGATGGCGTTACAGCGGTGTCCGGGACCGTCGGCGTGAGCCATGTTTCGTCAAACAAAGGATGTTACAGTCCCTAATGTCCCGTTGAAACCAATCCTGGCTCTAAGATGTCCATCTTATTCTCCAAGGATTGGACATTAGTGAGCAGAATACTCGGTGAGGAGGACTGTGAGCCCTTTTCCTCAGTCTGTTCGGATTCAGCACGTTTCCCGCAGTGTTTCTTTCGCCTCCTGGTATTATTGAGGCAGCTTTTGTCAACTTCGTGCTCCAAGTATCTCCAATGGCCACGCTGGATCTGTGGATAAAGTGTCCTGGATCAGGTTAGTGTAACGCTGTCCAATGTCCAAAAAGTGTTATTTTGTCGACATAATCATTGCACGTTACACGTGTAAGAGAAGGAAAAATTCACATAAAAGAACAATTTTGAGCGGAGCTAATTCACAGGCGTCTGAACTCAGCAGCGCCACCGGAAGTAGACCATTACAGACAATGTGAGAAAATTGGTGATGCTGCAATGTATACTGCCGCTCAAAAGTTTGGAATCAGTAAGATTTTTAATGTTTTTAAGGGAGTCTCTTCTGCTCATCAAGGCTGTATTTACTCTACCAACAATACAGAAAAAACTGTAATATTGCGAAATCTTATTGCAATTTCTATTATTGGTTTCAAATTTTTATATACTTTAAAATAGAATTTATTTCTGTGATACAGCGCTGAATTTTCAGTATCATTATTCCAGTCTTCAGTGTCACTAAATCCTTCAGAAATCATTCTAATATGCTGATTTATTATGAGTGTTGAAACTGTTGTGCTGCTTCAAATTGTTTTTTGGAAAATGTGATACTTTTTTCTTTGATGAATACAAAGTTAAAAAGAGCAGAATTTGTTTAAAATATAAATATTTTCTAACAATATAAGTCTTTACTATGACTTTTTATTCATTTAAAGGGGTCCTAGTATTATGATCTTTTACAAAGCCTTGATTTTGTTTTGGGGGTGTACTAGAACACACTCTCATGCTGTGTTGTTAGAAAATCGCATTTCTTCTCACATAATTCACATATTACAATACATTTCTCCCCAGCCGGGCACAAATGGCTCAATTAGTTCAGGGTTCAAGGCCCGCCTTCTGAAATACTAAATGTGTTGTGATTGGCGAACAGCTTAGACGGTGTTTCAGTACAGCCCCACCACTTGTCAAAGCAGCAAGTTTGTCAATATTGCTATATCAATTCAGACCCCGAGAATATTGAACAAGGGGAACGCGCAGAACCTTTGCATGCAAAATATTACATATTAAAGTGGTAATGTTATTTTTTTATATTTATTTTTGGGCTAAATTGTGTTTTAGATAGGATGTCAACAACAGCTTAAAATAACTGCATGTACTATGTACAGATAAGTGCACGTAATATGCATAATATGTATTATGTTAATTGTTCTTTATTTCTAACATTATGACATGAATTGCAGTGAAACTGTCATACAGTTGACTATTTGTGACTGCATATATATGCAAATTAATTCTCTGCCAGCGGAGGCGCTGTTGAAGTGATCGAGGTTTCCTCGGTAACGCTGTACACAAAGCAGCGCTCAGTCGTTTTCCTTCAGAAATACAGTGATATAAAAACACCAGCACCGGGTTTCTATTTTGAAATGTGCAGTGCTCAACCAAGCATTCTCCCACCAGCCAAACATTTGAATTTACGTGGCAGGATTTATTTTAATGATATTCTAATGGGCGCTTTGTGATATCACAAACACTGTAAAACAACGATGTAGTCCAAACGAGCCATTCATTGTAGTTCTTGAAAAGGATAACCCCCGAAATATCTCCCTTTGAAGTGGACTTTGACATTTGTAACTGTGACAAACTTTTGTCTTCCGGTCTAGAGATCAGAGAGCGGCTGTGCAACAGAGTTTGTCTTTATTTACAAGCTCATTCATGAACAAACAAAAAGTAAGCACAAGGGCTTTTCAGCAATCAAAACAAAGAAGCTTCCAATCAAAAGTAATTACTTCAGGGCATAGCATGGAACAGCACAGCACGCACCACAGGCAGCCCTTTCTCTCCCCAAGCTCTGCTTTTTATCCTGTCTCTTGACTCACTGCAAAATGAGAACACCTGTTAGATTTCATTAATGAGTGTCCCTTAACAATCAACTCTCCCATACTCATTCCCCATCTGCAGTAGCCTCTAAACCACGCCCGCTTTCCACATACCCCCACCGCCCGACTCAGGCCAGGAGCCATCCGCCTGCCACCCACCCCCATTTCTGAGAGAAAGTCCGCCACAGCCATCTGCGCCCGGCCTGTGGATCACCTGAAATTGAAATGGTTGTAAAGCCAAATACCAACGGGTGATCCGCGCATTGGTATCTTTCATGCGGTGGAGCCATTGGAGCGGGGGCATGGTCCGAACAGAGGGTGAAAGCCCATCCCAACAGGTAGTATCGGAGAGTAAGGACCGCCCACTTGATGGCCAAACATTCTTTCTTGATTGTGCTGTATTTCGTCTCTCTCTCATTGAGAGCTTCAGACAAATGTACAGCATGGGGCGCTCCACCACCTGGGACAACTCGGCTCCCAGCCCTTGGTCCGATGCGTCTGTCTGCAAGACAAAAGGGAGAGAAAAGCCAGGAGAGTGTAACAATGGCCCGCCACACAGTGCAGCCTTTATCTTGCCCTTTGGCACTGCTCCGTCCACTGGACCAGGTCTGGAGCCCCCTTTTTAATGAGGTCAGTCAAGGGACTGGTGATGTCCGAATAGTTAGGCAATAAATGCCTATAATAGCCAGCCAGCCCCAAGAACTGTCTCACCTCCTTTTTGGTCTTAGGACACGGGCAGGTCGCAATTGCTGCAGTTTTATCAATTTGGGGCGGCACCTGTCCATGACCCAAGTGGAACCCCAAATACCGTACCTCCACTCGTCCAATTGCACACTTCTTCGAGTTGGCTGTGAGCCCAGCCACACGCAGTGATCTCAGGACCGCTTTTAAATTTTGCATATGCCGCATTATCACTGTAAATAATGATGTCGTCTATGTAGGCGGCAGCATATGCCTGATGGGGTCGTAAGACCTGGTCCATGAGGCGTAGAAATGTAGCTGGAGCCCCAAACAGCCCAAAAGGAAGTGTTACAAATTGGTGTAACCCAAACGGAGTGGTAAAGGCTGTTTTTTCCCAGGACATTGGTGTTAAGGGGATCTGCCAATAACCCTTTGTCAAATCCAGTATTGAGTAAAATCGAGCCGTGCCCAACCGATCGAGCAGCTCATCAACCCGAGGCATTGGATAAGCATCAAATTTTGACACTGCGTTCACCTTGCGATAGTCAACCTGGTCCTGGAACCTGGTCGAGCCATCAGCCTTAGGTACTAAGACTATCGGGCTGGCCCTGTCAACGTGTGTCTTGGACAATTACGCCCATTTCAAGCATTGCCTCCAATTCCTCACAAACTACTTTTTTCTTGCGTTCGGGTAACCTATAGGCTCTGGACCGCACTACCGACCCTGGAGACGTTTCAATGTTGTGCTCTATGAGGTTTGTCCGGCCGGGCAGAGGGGAGAACACGTCTGCATTATAGTGTTGTGTTTGCGTTTTGTGTTTGCATTATAGTTTCACAAAAAAACGATGTTGTGCAACTGAAGATTTCAAGTAAAACACTGGAAAAGAATTCCTTCAGTTTCGACTTTTTCTTCAGCACTCATCCTGTTTAACTATCTGTCGAGGTGCAACCTACTTGCAGCAGGGGCAGAATACAAACTTTTCAAGTTGGAACGACGAGAGGTGGGCTCCACAAGGGACCGGAACCATAGCTTTAGGCTTTGAATCCAGTTCCGGCCCGAGCTCCCCCCCCATCTTTTACTGTCGTGGCCAACTGTACAGAGCCCTCCTCTCTCCAAGGTTTTAGGAGGTTGAGGTGGTAAATTTGCCGTGCACCACCCCTATCCGGTCGCACTCTCCCACCCGCCGTGTGGCCACAAAGGGGCCTTGCCACTTGGTGACTAATTTGGAGCTAGATGTGGGCAGTAATAGGAGCACTTTCTCTCCCGGAGTAAATTCGTGTAATTGGATGCCCCTGTTGTAGCTATGGCTCTGACGTTCCTGGGCCTGGAGCAAATTCTCCATTTTGAGCGGTGTATGGAGTTTTGCTCTAAGGTCCAATACGTACTGAATTTCACTTTTTGCGTTAGTTGGTCACTCCTCCCAAGCTTCTCTAAGGACGTCGAGCACTCCCCGTGGCCGACGCCCATACAAAAGCTCGAATGGTGAAAACCCTGTGGAGGCTTGGGGGACCTCGCGTATTGAAAACATTAGGGACTCCAACCAGCGATCCCAATTTTTTGCGTCGTCGTGAACAAACTTACGAATCATATTTTTTTATATATTGTTTACATGTAGCGCGTCAATTCTGCATGTATGGAAGACTCTCTCTTGCTCTCTCTGCTCTCACCAAAGCAATGGCGAGTCGTGCAGCTAGAGTTCACGGTACGTCAAATACAGGTGCACTGCGCATCCATTGAGATGAACTGAAAAACAGCACAGATCGCTTGACAGAGAGAGAAACTCTGATGCGATCAGTCTGTGTTCCGCGAGTGAATATATCTGTGCTAAACTTATACTTGGCCTCCAACTCACACACTGGCGAATAAAATCGGAATTTATTAGCCATTGTCTAATATTAAACATAATTTAGTCGCCCAGAGGGAAATTTAGTTGAATATGCAAGTGATTACATGCATTGTAGAGGGTTTAAATGTATTAATTTCAAAAATAAAAAAACAGATATAAAAAATTTACTGACCCCAATCTTTTGAATAGCATTGTATATTGTAACACAAAATATATTTTTAAATAAGTGCTTTATTAACGTTTCATTAATCAGAATAAAAATATCACCGGTCCCCCAAAAAATATGAAGCAGCACAACATTAATTATAAATCAGCATATTAGAAAGATTTCTGAAGGATCGTGTGACACAATTGCCCGCCTGGGCAAGGCGAATCTTACATTTACCTGGGCAATTGGGCACTTTCCTAGAAGAGCTGGATGGCCTGTTGTCCTCATTCCCTGAGGATGGTAGTCCACTTATAGTCTTTGGTGATTTTCAATATTCACTTGAACAAGCCTCATGCTGTACATTTTATTTCACTCCTAGCATCTTTTGACTTACCGCCACAAGCACTCACAAATCTGGCAGCCAGCTGGACTTAATTTACACTCGCAATTGTGTTACAGACAACATTTTGGTAAAACCGTTACAAACCTCAGACCATTACTTAATTTCATTTAACCTACATCTTGCAACCTCCGAGTCACCAGCACCTCTACCAGTTACCTTTAGGCGAAACCTTCCTTTCACCCTCACATCTATCTTCTGTAGTGTCCTCCTCTATTCCCTCACCTACCCATTTTTCAGCTCTAGATGTGAATGCTGCAACTGACACTTTGTTCTCCACTTTAAGTTCTTGTCTAGACCATATATGTCCTCTCTCCTCCAGGCCAGCATGTGCTGCCCCTTCTAACCCCTGGTTATCTTATGTTCTTAGGGAACATCGCTCCAAACTCAGGGCAGATGAGAGAAAATGGCACAAATCTAAAAATCCCTCAGACCTAAGTATCTATCAGTCTTTGCTTTCATCTTTCTTTGCTTAAGTCCATACTGCCAAGGCCTCATACTTCCACAACAAGATCAACAGCACATCAGACACACGCAAGCTCTTCAAAACATTCAACTCTCTCCTCTGTCCCCTCCACCACCCCCACCACCTCCTTAACAGCCGATGATTTTGCCACATTCTTCACAAACAAAACTAGGTTAATATGTAGCCAGTTCTCAGCTCCACAAACGCAGGAACTCAAACCAACTACTGCTACTGCTAAAACTCCCCTCTTCACCTTCTGTCCCCTCACTGAGGCAGAAGTATCCAAACATCTCCTCTCCAGCCATCCTACAACATGCCCTCTTGATCCAATCCCCAAACAACTTCTTCAAGCAATCTCTCTTTCACACTTACCAGCACTCACACACATCATCAACACATCTCTCCTCACAGGCACAGGCACAGGCTCCTCAAAAATCTAGCAGTGGGGTCTAAAATCGGACTGGTCACCTGCCTGTGGAACGTAATTACAAACATACCAAACCTCTTTCCTAAAGGCCTTGGCTTAGTTTATACCTGCAGCCTATGTTTTCTATCCTGTTAAGATAACATTTACTTGGGATCAGCATTACAAATAATAGCTATATTATTTGTTCAAAGATAAATAAGCAGTTATTTATCATTAATTCCACCAGAGCCATTAAGTGGTTCCCATAAGCAACATTACCATAGAAATCTCTTCCATTGCTACATTCAGCTCAACAGCATAGCATTTAGCAATTCTGTGTTCACTCCATTTATTTGTTTCTACAATTTATTTGGCATCTTCTTGTTTATTTGTATTTTATCTATTAGCAGTGTATATTAATTTATTGGTATCATCACTAGTTGTTCTATTTACTCTTGCATATCTATTGTTAATACATTTCAGTAATCTGATTACAATTGAGTCTTCTTTGTGTTGACGATCCAAGACTCTACTACTTGTCTAAACCATCAATCTTTCAGATAAATCAGTTGACCAACTCCTCCAGTTTATGAATATCAAATTGTGGAACAGCTTGTGGGAAAAATTCCCATATTGCCAAACAGTCCTTGACTGGTACTCTGAAATAAGCAAGGTGGGAATTGGTCATCTGATATACTCACAACCGCACATTGAGTGACGTGTGACCCAAAAATCACAACGTCTTTGGTGACACGAATCTTACTTACTACAAGTATTATGATGTTAAGGCAGTTTTCTTGCTGTTTTTCCCTGAATCATTCATAATCATTACTTCTGCAGCACGCTGTGGCAAGCTTTATGTGTGTGTTTGAGTGCTATTGTGAATTATATGGTTTCAATATTAATATGCAATTAGTCATCAAATCACTCAAATTAACGACTATTAGAAGATCATAAAAATCTTTAGTCGAGTGCAGCCCTACTACTTACTGACTGCTTGATAAGCAGAGTCAAACGGGCACAACAGTGTCAGAGTGACAGTAAGCAGCAAAATAGTGAAGTGAAGGGATGTGACATGTGGACAAGTATGGTAACCCATACTCGGAATTTGTGCTCTGCATTTAACCCATCCAAAGTGCACTCACACCATGAACACACACCCAGAGCAATGTGTGTCCCCCATTGTGCCCCAAAGTGCATTGGGCCCCTCATCTCTCTGTTTGTTTGTTTATTTATTTGATAGGAATAATGCATGTTAATGAACATTTGTTATAATACAAAATGTAAACAGGCCGGATTATAGCTATATAGCTAATTTACATCCGCAGTCCTTAGGCAGGTACACACAAGAACACAAACTCAAATACACATACAACAGTACATAAAAATGAATATCCCAACACATTTTAATATTTCTAAGTAAAAACATTAAAATATGAAAGCGACTAATTCGTCATAAGCCAATTTTTTAAATTATCTTTAAAAGTATGATAGTTAGAGCATTGTCTTATTGACTGCAGTAGGCTATTCCAATATTTACTGCCTATCACAGATAATACTTTCTGTCTAAAAGATGTTTGACTATACGACACCTCACAGTCCCCTCTAATAATAGACCTAGTACCAATACTACAATCTATTCTCGGTTTTATAAGGGCCATTCCACCAAATGGGCGCCGTTTGCTTCCAAAACTCTTCCAAAACTACCTAACGGCTGTAATCAAAGTAATGTGCTCAAACGCTACTTCAGGCTTTACAGGAAAAATTCAATGATAATGACATCGAAGCTTTTCTGAATATGGTTGGTTCTTTTCAAAAATACATTCATGTAAAAATACCCGTGCTGCATTTCAATTTTGAAACATGCAGTGCTCAGTTTGTTCAACCAAGTATAAGCCTTTTGGAGAATCTATTTGTGGTGTTCAGTTTTGATATTGTGATGGGCGCCACAAATAAATCAATGAATGGGAAACACTGGACAATGCTATAAGTCAAATGGCCATAATCTAAGTGATAACAATAATAATAATAAATTAAATTAATACTCATATTTGCAGTGAAATGTCACCCGATTATCACACATCATAAACTCACTGGATGTCATGACAACAAATGTCATGAAGGAAAAGTTTAATTGCCTGCGCTTTCATTTCGGACCATCTCCAAACAGACAATTAAAAACTAAACAAATGATTTACAAGTTTAACATGCGTTTATCAAAGTAGAAAATATTAGTGCATATAATTATCCCTCACACCTCCAAGCAATCTCTCCGACACTCTTACCAGCACTCACACACATTATCAACACATTTCTCCTCACAGGCATCTTCCCCACTGCGTTCAAGCAGGCTCGGTAACCACTGCTCAAAAACCTACATTAAACACTTCTCTTATAGAAAACTACAGACCTGTCTTTCTCCTTCCATTCATAGCCAAAACACTCGAACGAGTTATCTTCAACCAGGTCTCATTGTTTCTTTCCCAGAACAACAAACTGGACGCTAAACATTCAGGTTTCAGGAGTGGCCATTCAACTGAGACTGCGCTACTCTCAGTCACTGAAGCCCTGCAATTGCAAAAGCCAATTCCAAATCATCAGTCCTCATTCTGCTGAATATGTCTGCCACTTTTAACACTGTTAATCATCAGATCGTCCTGTCCACCTTCTCATGACTGGACATAACTGGGATTCCACTTCGCTGGTTTGAATCCTATCTCACTGGTTTGTCTTTCAGAGTGATCTGGGGAGGGGAGGTATCCAAAGCACATCAATTGGTCACTGGGGTTCCCCAGGGATCGGTTCCTAGACCCTTCCTCTTCTCCACATACACTGCATCACTGGGTCCCATCACATTTACATTTACATTTATGCATTTAGCAGACGCTTTTATCCAAAGCGACTTACAATTGCATTCAGGTTATACATTTTTTTTATTAGTACATGTGTTCCCTGGGAATCGAACCCACAACCTTTCGCTCAGCTGACGCAATGTTCTACCACTGAGCCACACAGGAACACCGGCATACAGGCAAACAGCAACAAGTATACTAACATTAACTTACATAGAACTTTCTTGTCGGCGCGTTATTTGAGCGGACTCTGCTTTTTCGATGAGCATGAGCGGTAACTGGACAGAATGATAGAGTGGAGCGTCACACGGCGCAGTGATGGCGGCTGAGGGAGAGCGGAAACATGAACACTGCAGGTTGGTGCGGTGCGGAAAAAAAAAAGTATATACAGTGGGTACGGAAAGTATTCAGACCCCCTTAAATTTTTCACTCTTTGTTATATTGCAGCCATTTGCTAAAATCATTTAAGTTCTTTTTTTTTCCTCATTAATGTACACACAGCACCCCATATTGACAGAAAAACACAGAATTGTTGACATTTTTGTTGGTGGACAGCCATTTTTAGGTCTCTCCAGAGATGCTCAATTGGGTTTAAGTCAGGGCTCTGGCTGGGCCATTCAAGAACAGTCACGGAGTTGTTGTGAAGCCACTCCTTCGTTATTTTAGCTGTGTGCTTAGGGTCATTGTCTTGTTGGAAGGTAAACCTTCGGCCCAGTCTGAGGTCCTGAGCACTCTGGAGAAGGTTTTCGTCCAGGATATCCCTGTACTTGGTCATTTTCATCTTTCCCTCGACTGCAACCAGTCGTCCTGTCCCTGCAGCTGGAAAACACCCCACAGCATGATGCTGCCACCACCATGCTTCACTGTTGGGACTGTATTGGACAGGTGATGAGCAGTGCCTGGTTTCTCCACACATACCGCTTAGAATTAAGGCCAAAAAGTTCTATCTTGGTCTCATCAGACCAGAGAATCTTATTTGTCACCATCTTGGAGTCCTCCATGCAGGCTTTCATGTGTCTTGCACTGAGGAGAGGCTTCCGTCGGGCCACTCTGCCATAAAGCCCCGACTGGTGGAGGGCTGCAGTGATGGTTGACTTTCTACAACTTTCTCCCATCTCCCGAATGCATCTCTGGAGCTCAGCCACAGTGATCTTTGGGTTCTTCTTTACCTCTCTCACCAAGGCTCTTCTCCCCCGATAGCTCAGTTTGGCCGGACGGCCAGCTCTAGGAAGGGTTCTGGTCGTCCCAAACGTCTTCCATTTAAGGATTATGGAGGCCACTGTGCTCTTAGGAACCTTAAGTGCAGCAGAATTTGTTTTATAACCTTGGCCAGATCTGTGCCTTGCCACAATTCTGTCTCTGAGCTCTTCAGGCAGTTCCTTTGACCTCATGATTCTCATTTGCTCTGACATGCACTGTGAGCTGTAAGGTCTTATATAGACAGGTGTGTGGCTTTCCTAATCAAGTCAGATCAGTATAATCAAACACAGCTGGACTCAAATGAAGGTGTAGAACCATCTCAAGGATGATCAGAAGAAATGGACAGCACCTGAGTTAAATATATGAGTGTCACAGAAAAGGGTCTGAATACTTAGGACCATGTGATATTTCAGTTTTTCTTTTTTAATAAATCTGCAAAAATGTCAACAATTCTGCGTTTTTCTGTCAATATGGGGTGCTGTGTGTACATTAATGAGGAAAAAAAAAGAACTTAAATGATTTTAGCAAATGGCAGCAATATAACAATGAGTGAAAAATTTAAGGGGGTCTGAATACTTTCCGTACCCACTGTATATATGGCGGTAATAGGGATGCAGCGATTAACCGGTTTTACTATTAACCGTGCTTTAAAACGTCACTGTTAATTAATCGTAAAGGTTCCGCTAAACCGGCGTTTCTGTTGCAGCTTGCATAAAATGAAAACAAGTAACGCGAGTGGTGCACCAGCTTAAAATGTCACGCTTATCAGAGACACGGAGGATACTACACAGACTAGATTAACTGTGACAGAGGATCTAAACAGCGATCCTTTATTTCCACCAGAGAATGTCTAAAGTCGATAGTGTAGGACCATTTTGGGTGCGCCAAGAATGTCCAGATCGTCATTTAAATATTGCCGTAAAAAATTGCTGTTAAAGAGTATAAATAAGGGATAATGCACGGCTAGCCAACCTGTTCTCGTTGTGAAATGCACGACGTGAAGGCAAGGATCACCTGACGCGAAGTTCGTTAGCTCTAGCATTAGGGGTCGACCGATTATCGGCCTGGCCGATATTAAGCATTTTACCGATTATCGATATCGGCCATTTTAAAAACAGATTTGCCGATAATTATTATTATTATTTTTTTTATGCAAACAAACATACTATTTACAGGTGACATTATTTATTGGTGAATAAATAATACAGGTGAAACTATTTAATGTTTAAATGCACTATTTGGCTTGATGCAGCCTGTCTGAGCTCAACACTCTGTGAGAGTGAGGCGATCTCTCAATCTCTGAGAGCAATCTCCGCCCACCGCTCATCTGATATGTAGGAAGTCACGAGTCCGACCAATCAACGCGGAAAACTGAAGGCAGTCTCACACCGAAAGCACATGCTAACTGGAGCTGCGTCAGTGATCACGCATCAGTTGTCTCTCAAAGGTAAAGCAGCAGCAGACGTTGCTGAAGTTGCAAAACACCTCAATATAACCTATGATGTCCGCGATGCGGAAAATGCGGGCGGAATCGCGGAATGCAGTCATATAATGGAATTTACCGTATAACGCGGAATGTCATGGAATGTGTCGAAGTTTGGATGAATTAATCAAAAGTAGGTCAGTACACTTAAATCGACTTGCGCTATGGACTAGTATCTATAAATATTAAGCTGCAAAAACACTATTTAAATATGAATCCTGCATGTTCTGCATCTTTGTTAATGAATGACACAGACGTGCGGTTTCATTTACTGCACACATACATACTGAAGCGCGTGCTGCTCGCGGTGTTTTCAGCATCTACCGTCTCACTAAATGAGGACATAAATACATGAACAACATCCCCAGAACTGCTCGGAGAGTCACTTCACGAGCATTTGACCGCTTAATTTGAGTAAACGATTGTCATATCATATATACATAGGCTACAGAAACTTAAAAGGTCCTCATGGCAACCTGTCAAAATATAAGTTCGGTTTAGCGAATATATTACTGTATCGTAATACAACTACAACAATTATTACAACTTTTGTTGAGAATAATCACACAATACGCTAAATCGTTTACTTTAAGTTTTACAAAATGTTTACAGAATGCTTCTGGGTGATCTCTGTACTTATGTTATTATTAATATTATTAATATTACTGTTTATTTAATGTTGTTGTTATTAACAGTTTTCAGAATTAAAGACATGTTTAAAAGCATTTAAAGAAAGTTTTTTTGTCAGAGCTCTTGTTATTATTAATTTTGGCATTCATTTTCATTTTTACACCAGACACGTATATCGGTTCAAAATATCGGTTATCGGTCTACTTGATCTGTAATATTCGGTATCGGTATCGGCCCTGAAAAACACATATCGGTCGACCCCTATCTAGCATAATGTATGTCCGCCTCAGACAGAGATGACATGAGAGAGAGACAGACAGAGAGAGAGAGAGAGAAAGAGACAGCCTCTTTCCATTTTTATTTTCAAAAGGAAAATACTGACATGGATGTTTACAGAGCAGAGGTCACCTTTTTAATTCCAATAGGAGAGATGGACTTTTTTTCTTTAGTATTATTATTTTGTGCTGTATTATTGGTTACTGTGTTATTTCTGTTTCAAAAAGCAGCAACAAATAACACTTTAATATCTAAAGATTGTTTATGTAATGTTGTGAAATGAATAAATACATAATAATCGTAATAATCGTGATTATTCCTCAGACTATAATCGTACTAACAAAATCTATAATCGTTGCATCCCTAGGCGGTAATACTGCAAACCGTGCTATTGAGCCACTCAAAATGACTACATGGGAAATTCCTTCACCGCGCCCTACTTAGGAGAGCATCACAAGGAGTGGACTGAAGCTGGAGTCAGTGTATCAAGAGTCACCATGCTCAGACGTTTTGAGGAATAGGGCAACCAAGCCACTTCTGAGACAGAAACAAGGTCAGAAGCATCTTACCTGGCTTAAGGAGAAAAATAACTGGATTGTTCCTCAGTGGTCCAAAATCCTCTTTTCAGATAAAAGGACATTTTGCATTTCATTTGGAAATCAAGGTCTGGAGGAAGACTGGAGTGGCACAGAATCCAAGCTGTTTGAAGCCGGTGTGAAGTTTGAAGTCGAAAATGATTTGGGGTGCTGTGACATCTGCTGGTGTTGGTCCAATGTGTTTTATCAAGTCCAAAGTCAATGCAGCCGTCTACCAGGAGATTTTGATCACATTATGCTTCCATCTGCTGACAATCTTTATGGAGAGGCTGATTTCCTTTTTCAGGAGGATTCTGGAACCTGCCCACAGTGCCAAAACCACTTTCAAGTGGTTTGCTGACCATGATATTACTGTGCTTGATCGGTCAGCCTATATGCCTGACCTGAACCCCATATGAAATCTATGGGATATTTTATAGAGAAAGATGAGAAATGGTCAATCCAATAATACAGATAAGCTGAAGGTTCAATAGTGCCTCAGCAGTGCCACAGGCTGATCGCTTCCATGCCACACCTCATTATTTTCAATGGTCACTTTATCAAGTCCAGTGTGTAGGCAGACTTTAGCTGTTGCGGCGCGGCATGTCCGGTGTAGACACGGTGTTACTCACCTATTGAGAAGAAACAAAGCATCCTCGGCGTCCGATCGGAGGCCTTCTGCTCCTTAAGTTCTCTCTAGCGTTGGAAAGCTGATCCGATATTTACACGGGTCCTACATCTTGCCTTATCATTCCCCAGATGTTTTCCCCCAGATGTATTTTTTTTATTTATTTTTTTATCCGTCATCTCTATCTAAAAGAAAATGTGCAGGACAGTATACTGTAGACTTAATAAATAATAATACTATAAGCAGGGATGTGCAAGAAGAATGTGCAAACAGTTTGTACAAGGTATAAACATAGCAGCAATACGGATGATGGAGAATAGTGAATATCTTACTGATTATTAAATGTCATGAGTCATGTTGATGTTATGAGACCGGGTTTGAGTTTGAGTTTAGGAGCCTGATGGCCTGGGGGAAGAAGCTCCTCCTAAGTCTCTCAGTTTTTGCCATCATGCTCCGGAAGCGCTTGCCAGATGGCAGTAAAATGAAGAGACCGTTACCAGGGTGATTTGAGTCCTTTATGATTTTAGCAGCTCTGCTTTTGAGCAGAACAGCTCATTTTAGCAGCTCAGCTCAGCTCTGCTTTTTGGATGAAGGAAAGGTTCTCTAACCTCGTCAGGAATTATAGGAGAACATTTTGAGCTGTTAAACCGGCAAATGGAGATTTAAAAAAGTATTGAATAAAAAGGTGCCGTTAATTGTGGCCAATGTGGATTAGAGAAAAACATTTATTTCATAATGATATTTCCCCCATTTGAAATTCTTATTATCCAATGAAAGGTTAGATTTTTGTGATAAAAAAAAAAAAAAGATCAAAAGGATTAACAATCTAGATAATTTTTCACAGCCTTCTTTGATCATATTTACCAAGGGTGCCGATATTTTTGGCCGTAATGTATGTATGTGTGTGTATATATATATATTTTTTTTAAGAAATAGAAAAGCAATAACAGCATTCAAATGGTATAACGCTTTAAATGGTATGTCCAATGCACTCTCAGTCCATTGTGTCTTTGTTTGTGGTTTTTCAGAAAGCCATTGCGGTAGTATGCAATGCCTGGCAGTAAATAATACAATTTTGAGCAACTGAATTTTAGAAGAGCTCCAAGTGTTTTATGAAAGAATCCCTAAAATACAGACCAATTGGTCAAGGTCCAAATAGATTCCCAATATGCTATCAATCTCTTGAAGAACATCCGAACATAATTTCTTAATATGAAAACAACTTTATTTTAATATTAATTGAATTGGACCCAGGATGATTCTGAAAGAAAGCTCTACTGTTCCTGTAGTAACGTACCGTTACATACGTAACCCTGTTTCCTTGATGGAGGGAACAGAGACGTATCTAGTGATGACATTAGTGGTTAACTCAGGAGCCCCAATCATTTCTGATTTTAAGAAAGCGTAATGAAATTTGGCTCGTGGATTTTGCATGCTGAGTCACTCCCCATGCATAGGTTTTAAGCTGAGGAGTCGAGAACATGTCCCTTGCGATCTGCGATGGTTCGAGGTTGTGGCATGGGGACATAATGTCTCCGTTCCCTCCATCAGGGAACACGGGTTATGTATGTAACCAAAACATTCACTATCTCTCGGTCACTACGAGTTATGCTGTGAGAACATTATGGGGTCCATGGAAAGTGCCACAACGTGAACTCGTCACAACCCTGTGGCGGTGAAAATCTTGACAAGCAACCGCGTGTCAAGGGTCGTAACCTTCCCAATGCCCCAATGCAAATTCACTGACCTTGTCGCCTGCAGGGACCGAAAAGGAGAGTACATCGCTGCTGGGGATAGCCATGCTGCTGTTCCTACCAAATATTTTTCTCAAGAGAAGGGATTTCAACATTCATGAAAGGTCGTCAAGCCTTTCCTGTTTGTTGTTTACAGCTTGGCGATAACTAGGGAAGCGAGCCTTCAAAGGGAAGGACGCCACGGAAGCCAAATCTTACCCGTGGGGAAGTATCATGTGGAGACACTAATATGGACAGACCCAGGCCTGGGGCAGTATTACATATAGAATGGTACTCTGAGACAGGTCCTACCTGCAATCAGAAAGGAGCGACAGCCAGCAGAGGCTGACGGAATGGTCTGTCAAAGGAAAGACACGGGTTCGCCAAGAGGAAACCTTACCGTGGAAGAATACACATATGGGATCGCCCAAAGGGAGTTAAGCCATATGGACACCTAGCCTAGTCCTAGAGACTACGGAGACCCGGGCAAGCTGACACTGGGCCTGGAATCAGACTGCTCTGCCCAGTCTGCCGGGCTAGCAGTAGAAGTGAGCGCGGTCAGGAGCGCTGTCTTAGCAGACAGCTATTTCAACTCGACTGAACTCAAAAAATAGGTTTGATGCAACACAATCAACCACAAATAGCAGCATAATGGGTTTGATTTGTGCAATATTTGATGTTGAATCTTAAAATTTTTACTGTTTTGTTTCAGGTGTAATTTCCACATGGAATTAGTTTGTGTGGTGGAAAGCCAATGTTTAACCCAAAATAATTCTAGAAACTAGGACATTTCCAGTGGTGGAAAAGGACAAAAACTCTGATAAACATGGAAAAGATGTATCTTTACAATTGTAATGTTAATGTGTCACATTTGTTTAGGTGTGTGGGGAACTGAATATGTGATTTTGTGTTTCTTCAGCGAACACACATGAATTCACAAATGGCAGAACATACAGTCACCATATGGATGAAAACAGACGAGAGAGAGCGGAGGAGAGGGGAGATGTATGAACATATATATATTTTTTTGCTCAATTTTCATGAAAACATGGTCCTCAAATTTAGTTTGAGCAGTATTGCCAAAAGTGCTGATATTTTTTGTATTGGTACGAGTGTCTGTGTTGACAGAAATGTATTTGTTTATTTCTGAATAGAGCATGGTGCAAAGAGTTGTTTTTGTTGTCTCACTCCACTGATTGTTACTAGTGAGAAAATGGGAAGTCCTGAGAAAGCTTTTGGTCTGTGTATTGCTTGGTGACATGCAAACCTAATAAATCTTAAGATCTTGGCACTATTCCAGTCAGAATGGAATGGATTTAATAGTAATTACTTACTTATATAACTATTTCATAATAACAATATCACACTCGAATACTGAATTTACACAGCTATGAAGACTTGCTGCACAAGGCTATTCCAATATTCAGTATTGCTTGTGTGTGTAAGTGTGGGATATAAACACGTTATATAGCTGAGTGTTTTTTCCCCAAGTATCAGCACAATTGTGAATGTGATATCACGAATGTAATACAGCTCAACAGACTATTAATTATAATTAACTAAAAAAGTTAATATTAACAAAGTACATTTTAGACACAATTTTTCCAATTTGTCTGTTTTTGCTTTTCCAACAAAAATAGCTCCAGACTAGAGGTCTTCAAGGGTCCAAAAAAATATTTTTGCCTTAACTACTGTTAGTTGCCCTCTCCCTGACTGCAATGCATACAATCCTCTTTGCCAATACATTTCCATCCATTTTAGGCTGCTCCTCTCTCTTGCCGACTGAAAGAGCCTTCTTAATCCACTCATTGTTCCAGCTTTAAAAGTCTACTTGCTGTCACGGAGACGGATGACTAATGCAACTTCGCAGTTTTTTTTTTCCATCTCGAGTTAACTTCGACTGTTACGTTTACCCTTTTGAACTACAGTAGCAATACTTTTTGTTGGTTGTAATAAAGACTCTGAACAATTATTGCTCCCTATCAGTCAGTCATGTTCGATGTAACATCAGTGTGACTGACTATTGGGATCTCGCCCGAAAGCCCAATCACCTTTGAGTGTTTACAAAACAAGCCAATGACAGTTGGCGTGTGTGTTTCGCCATGCGCTCCCCGCCCCGCAGTGCGGGTATAAAAGGAGAGCCCGTGCAAACACACATCAGCTTTTCGCTTCGGAGCCGAGCCTTTCAGCGCAAATCTCTGAGAGTATCTGCAAGACAGCAAATGGCAGCTTTGGTGTTACGGCGCATCAGCGGAGGTTGCTGTCCAGTGCTGCTGCTTCTGACTGCGTGCTGTAGCTCTTCATTCTGCGGTCGCGCTGCGACCTCCCCTGGGCGCTTCAGCGCTTATCTAAAAGAGATTCATGAGCCACGGGCGTCTTTTTAAAGATGGCTTCTTGCTCGTGTGTTTCTGGATGTGGTCATTTCCTGGCTTCATCTGACGGTCACGAACGCTGTGTCTCGTGCTTGGGCTATAAAAAAACAGCATGCTCAAGCAGCGCTCGTGGATGAGTCATGTTCTCACTGCAGGAACATGACCATCGCGATGTTGCGGTCCAGATGCCTCCTCGTCAAACGAGGGGGGTATCCCCCTTGCCATGCCCCATTCTAGTTCCTCCGTCTGTCAGCAGTGGGGGGCTACTTTGGCTCATGGTAAGGGTGATCTGAGGATAACGGTGAGAGCTTTCCCGTCGAGTGCGTCTCCACGGGCCTCTCATTCCTCCAGCACATCGCACTGCATCTGGTGTTTCCAGACGAGTTTGCTGGTTCCTCGGACAGGGCAGGGCTCTGCATCTCGTCCGAAGCACCAGCTAATGACAAGATGCCGATCACTGCATTGGAGGATGAGCTAGGCTCTGGAGATGATGATTCGGCTGTGCTGCCTCCGTCAGGAAGAGTGGCGTTGTCCGAGTCAGATCCAAGGCTGACTGCTATGCTTTCTCTGGCCGCTGAGAGTGTCGGGCTGCACTGGAGGTCTCCCCCTTCTCCCAAATGCTTAAGGCTAAACGACTGGTTCCTGGGTCACCTCAGGTTCTATTCTTCCCGGAAGTGTATGTGGAAGTGACTAGCTCTTGGAGGGCACCTTTTTCTGCCCGAAACAGAACTAGTGCTTCTTCCATCTTCACTGCCCTTGATGGCAGGGCGGCTAAGTGGTATGTGGAGATCCCCTCAGCTGAGCGTGTTATTGCGGTACAGTTTTTCCCATGGGGCGCCGCCTCCTGGCAAGGTAATCCACGCATCCCGTCCAGGGCTCGTGGGTTCTCGTCCTTTCTTACGGCCAAGGCTTACAGAGCTGCTGGACAAGCCAGCTCTGCCCTGTACGCCATGGCCCTCCTGCAAACCTACCAGGCCAAGGCGTTGAAGCAGCTGTACGAGGGCAGTTCTGACCCAGGTTTGATGCAGGAACTGCGCACTGTGACGGACCTTGCCCTTCGGGCAACGAAAGTAACAGCGTGGTCCCTCGGTCAGACGATGTCCACTCTGGTGGTTCAGGAACAACACCTATGGCTGAACCTGGCTGATATGAGCAAGTCCAACAAGCACCGCTTCCTGAACTCCCCAATCTCCCAGGCAGGCCTCTCCGGCGATGCGATGGACAGCTTTGCCCAGCAGTTCTCCGTCTCACAGAGGCGGACGGAGGCCATCGGAGACATTCTTCCCTGGTGGCCCGCTGCTGTCATCACCCTGCCGCCGGTTGCAGCCCCTCTGCCCGCTCTTCGCCAAAGGCGCCCTCCTGCTGCCCCCTCCTTGCTTCAGCGTAGCCCCAGCAGCAGCCTTCACTCCGGCCGCAGCGTGGAGCTGGCAGCAGAAAAGTGGCACAGCCCGTCTCTGCCCCTGCCAGGCCTGGGAAGTGCGAGGGCAAGCGGCATTCCTGGGACGGGCGAACCCGAGACACTGGGTCCTGCTCTTCAGGAGATGGTGAGTCCTCTCTTTCCCCCGGTGGGTTTTTGGGTTGTTCAGCCACTAGTTCTCCGGCAAGTAGTACCCAAACCTTCAGAGCAGTTCTCTTTGTTTCCGATTCCCAAGGGGGCAAGGATGGCAGTGCACGAGACACAGTCTCGACACCCCGTCCCCCTCTTCTTTCGCGAGTGGGTAGCAGGATCCGGTCCGAGGACGCGATGCCTTCTCCTGTGCCCCCTGCCCAGCCGTGGAGCCAGGTAAGTGTCGTACTGCACACTCAGACCCCACTTCGGGACGCGTTGCCTTTCGAGTCGGGTCCCTGTGCTACACTTCGCTGCCCCACCGCGGGTACGTCGGTGGCTCCCCTGGGAACCATCAGACTCGGCTACACAACCCAAGTTCAGGGGCATTCAGTTCACCTCTGTGTTGAACAATAACGCTCCTGTCCTGCATGTAGAAATCGCGATCCTGCTGGTGAAGGACGCAATCGAGCCGGTCCCTCCAGCCGAGTTGAAGTCAGGGTTCTACAGCCCCTACTTCATCGTACCCAAGAAAGGCGGTGAGTTATGATCAATCTTGGACCTGCGCGTTCTGAACTGCACCCTTCACAAGCTCCCATCCAGGATGTTGATGCAGAAGCGCATCTTTCTATGCATCCGTCCCTTTGATTGGTTAGTAGCGATCGTCCTGAAGGACACGTACTTTCATGTCTCAACCCCCCCTCGACACAGACCATTTCTTCGCTTTGCGTTCGAAGGGCGAGCCTATCAGTACAAGGTCCCCCCCTTCGGGCACCTCAGCCGGTTGAGGCTTCAGGTCAACTGGGGAAAGAGCAAACTCATCCCTTACGCAGAGGATCTCTTTTCTTGGCATTGAGTTGGACTCGGTCAACCTCACAGCACATCTTTCAGTAGAGTGTGCTCAGTCGATGCTGAGCTGCCTGGAGTCTTTCCAGCGCAAAAGGGCAGTTCCACTGAATTACTTTCAGAGGCTCCTGGGGCATATGGCATCCGCAGCCACTGTCATGCCGTTCGGATTGCTTCATATGAGACTGCTTCAGCGTTGGCTTCATGACCGGGTCCCAAGATGGACATGGCGACATGGCACGGGTCTCAGTCACCTCGTCCTGCCGCCACACCTTCAGCCCGTGGTCGGATCTTGCTTTCTTCTGCGAAAGGAGTTCCCCTAGCGCAAGTGTCCAGGGATGTTGTTCAACATATACCTCTACCACGGGCTGGGGTGCCATGTGCAACGGGCATGCAGCTGCGAGGCTCTGGACAAGGCCCCAGCTGCAGTGGAATATCAATTGCCTCCAGTTGCTGGCAGTATGGCTTGCTCTGCGCCGCTTCAAAACACTGCTACACAAGAGGCATCTACTGGTCCGTACGAACAACACTGCGACCATTGCGTACATCAACCACCAAGGTGGTCTACGCTCCCTGTCCGAGGGGACCCTCGGCACGGACGCGCTGGCACACAGCTGGTCTTGGGGCCTACGCAAATATGAGTTTCCCCCAGTGAGCCTTCTCGCACAGACCCTGTGCAAGGTCAGGGAGGACGAGGAGCAAGTCCTTTTGGTGGCGCCTTACTGGCCCAATCGGACTTGGTTCCCAGAACTGATGCTCCTCGCAACAGCTCCTCCTTGGCAAATTTCTCTGAGGAGCGATCTCCTTTCTCAGAAAGGAGGCACCCTCTGGCATCCACGTCCAGACTTGTGGAATCTCCATGTGTGGTCCCTAGACGGGACGCGGAGGTTCTAGGTGGGCTACCTCCAGCGGTAGTAAACACCATCACTTCTGTTAGAGCCCCGTCTACATGACACTCTTACAGGCTGAAGTGGAACATGTTCGTCGATTAGAGTTCTCCCCGCCGGGAGGGCCCCCGTAGATCCCCAATCGCAGTCATGTTCTCTTTCCTGCAAAAAAATGGGTTGGAGCGAAGGCTGTGTCCCTCCACCTTCAAAGTGTATGTTGCTGCTATTGCCGCACATTACGATGCAGTAGACGGTAAGTCTGTGGGGAAACACGACTTGGTCATCAGGTTCCTCAGAGGGGCGAGGATGTTAAATCCTCCCGCCCCATCTGGTACCCTCTTGGGATCTCCCATCGCTCCTGACGGCCTTGAAGGGGAGCCTGCAGTCAGTAGAGCTTAAGTTTCTGTCATTGAAGACAGTGCTCCTTGCGGCGTTGGCCTCGGTCAACAGGGTAAGGGACCTGCAGGCATTTTCGGTTGACGATTCGTGCCTAGAATTCGGACCGGTAACTCTCAGGTTGTCCTGAAACCCCAGCCCGGATAAGTGCCCAAAGTTCCCACCACGCCTTCAGGGATCAGGTGGTGAACTTGCAAGCGCTGCCCTGGGAGGAGGCAGTCCCAGCCATTGCTCTTCTCTGTCCCGTCCGCACCTTGCGCATTTACGTGGACCGCACGCAAAGCTTCAGGACCTCAGACCAGCTCTTTGTCTGGATCGGAGGACAGCAGAAAGGGAAAGGCTATCTCCAAACAAAGACTTGCCCACTGGATAGTGGAGGCTATAGTCTTGGCCTATCAGGCCCGGTGCTTACTGTGCCCCCTCGGTGCGAGAGCACACTCTACGAGAGGCGTTGTTTCCTCTTGGTGACTGACACGGGGCGCCTCAATAGCAGACATTTGTAGAGCTGCAGGCTGGGCGACAACTAATACATTAGCGAGATTTTATAATCTCCATATAGAGCCTGTGTCCTCCCGTGTACTTGCCTCGGATGGAAAGTAAACTTGGATGGCCTGCGCCATTCCCCTCTATGGACCGGATATGTGCACTTTTGTTGCTTCTCAGTTCAGTTCCCCACGGCGAACCCTGTTGAAGTTCCTCCCGCACCCTCGGCAGTCAGGCGTGGCGGAGCGCCAGATGCCAGGTCCAGCACTCGTGTGTTTGCCCAAGGTCAGCCCTTGTGCTGGGCTAGGTGCCCGTGTGTTGTGATTCCCCTTCGGGTGATCCCACATGTGTATTCTTCCATGGTACAGCTCACGGGGAGCCTGTGTCTTTACCTGGCAGAGACCTTCTGCCATCTCTGCTGTGTAGTTATCTAACCCCAGGCTGGCTGAGTCTACCTCAGAGACTCCCATATGTAGTACTGCCCTTGGCCATTCCATATGTGTAATCTCCACATGGTACCTCCTTTATGCAGGATGTGGCTTCCGTGCTATGTTCCCCTACTTGGAGTACGCTTTCCCAGTGTTATCTATACCCACTGTACGGAACAGCGGTGGCTGTCATCCCTGCCTAAGCCCTGTCCTATCTTCCGTCCAAACTGGTGTGGGGCACTGGATCAACAATAGTGGCTTTTTCCAAGGGATCCCATTAGTCAGTCACACTGAAGTTACGTAAAATCTGACTGATAGGAAACGTCTTGGTTACTTTTGTAACCCTCGTTCCCTGAAGGAGGGAACGGAGACGCAACGTCCCATCGCCATAGTTGCTGTACCACCGCTGTACGGCCGGGACACACAGTCCTGGCTCCTCAGCAAAAAACTGTGCGTTTGCACACACTCTCTTTTTATACCCGCACTGCGGGGCAGGTGCGCGTGGCGAAACACGCCAACTGTCATTGGCTTTTTTTTTTTTTTTTACACTCGAAGGTGATTGAGCTCTCAGGCGAGATCCCATTAGTCAGTCACACTGACGTTACGTCTCCGTTCCCTCCTTCAGGGAATGAGGGTTACAAAAGTAACCGAGAATTCTTTTTGCAAAAAACGCACAGAATTAGAAGTTTGTGACACTTTACTGCGTGTGTGTTCAATAACAGGTGCGTCTCTTCAGTTTTGTTTCAGCTTTTCTTTTCACATCACTCATGAAGGAATCCATGATCACCGTCCGATTGCAGTACTACATTAACTCCGCCCGTGCTCTGTTTCTGGTGGCTGAGGTAACGCGTGTTTTTTTCTTCCACCTTATCTCACGCTCACACTTTTCTCATCCTAATTTTACAAAGCTGCAAGTTACACGCATGCTGACTGACGCTGATATCTGGCGGGTGCGGTGTTCTCCGATCGATTTGTGTATTACACACAAAGTTAAAAAGACCCGTGAAGACCTCTACTCCAGACAACGCCACAGCAAAACTTACAAGGTTGTGTTTTGTTCCTGAATGTACCATATTTGATTCAGAATTAGTCCCTTGTTTTGTTCAGAATAATATTTTAAATAATATATTTTAAATAATATTAAAAAGTATTTAATGACTTACTTAACGACAATCACTTACCCACAGAATGAGTAACAGAAAGCTCTCCACTACTGGAACACACAACTATAGTGGTGTGCTACAAACAGTAAAAAGTCCCAATGCTGTTGGACTAGTACTGTAATTTGGCACTCTTGTATCAGCACTCTTGGGCGCTACTTAACCAATCAGATTTGAGGACCGTGGCTAACTATAATTATAGACTAGGTACTTTTCACACATAAGGTAGTAAACCCTGGGTCATTTTACACCCCAGGTAAAAGGAATCCTGTGTTATCTTGCTTCATATTTCACACTGTACATTTCTAAACCCTGGGTTAACATTTTTATATGTGCATATTTGTGGTGTCAGAATCACTGATTGGACAAACGTAGCACTCAACCTTTTTGAATAATGGCTCTAGCATTGCACATCATTATATATATATATATATATATATCAGACTGTACTATCACATATATTTTTCTAAATGGATATATTTCCCCTCCAATCTTTCACGCTGTAGATGTTTGGCACCTCCTTAATGCAGTGATAGCAAAACAAAAGCGGTGCTAACTGTGCTCCAGAGCAGGGTTTCAAAACCCTGGGTGAAAAGCGCTAACCCCGCTTCTAAATTACAAGTTTTAAAAAGTGCCTTTACTTCAGGTTAAAAGCAGGGTTTAGAATAACAGTATCCTAGGGATAAGTGCAGTGTGAAAAATCCTTTAAAATCTTTACAGAGTACAGGGTTTTTGTGACTAGTGACACAAATGAGGCACCCACTCTTCAGTGTCTATTGTTAAGCATATAGCTGCATTGTTTTACACTGCAAATGTTTTTTCAACAGGGTTTCATAACCCTTGTTAAAGGTTTTGCCAAAAAACATTCTATATTACAAGTATGCAACTTTCCTCAACCCAGGGTTAAAAGTAGAATTTAGAACAGCAATGCGGTTACGCAGTGTGAAAAGCTCTGCTTAGAATAATTTCATTTTCTTACTGAAAGCTATTTCTCATGCTAGGCTTTGTTTGAGTTGTTTGAATAAAGGGCTGGGTATCAATACATTTCCCAATTCAATTTAATTCCATTTCAAAAGTGTTGTATATATTTCAGTGTCCAATTTGATTACATTAAGAAATTCCCTTTCTGCTTACATGGTAAATGTCACAGGGCATTGTTAGACTAATCCAATCCAGTAACTCTTTTAATATTCATTAAGTAAATTGCAAGCGTAATTTGTTCAATAAATGGTACTACGGTTGCATTGTATGCTTTCTTTTGTATAAAATTAACAAACATTACTAAATTAATAGCAGGGTCTATGCACAAGTGAGTTATCCTGTAAGCAGGGCTTAAGTGATATATGCAGGACATAAAAGTGTTGTAGAAAAATATTTACATGCAGCCACTGATAATAGCCATAAAGTTGTTTAGAAGATTCAGCATCAGGATTGTTTAAATAAAGATCACATGTAATCGGAAAGTCTGTATTTTTACCCAGTCCTATTTTAATATTTAATTCTGTTATTCATGTTTTAAAGTAACACACGAATGTGACCCTGGACCACAAAATCAGTCATAAGTAGCATGGGTATATTTGTAGCAATAGCCAACAATACATTGTATGGGTCAAAATGATAGATTTTTTATGCCAAAACTCATTAGGATATTAAGTAAAGATCATGTTCCAAGAAGATATTTTGTAAGTTTCCTACCGTAAATTTATCAAAACTTAATTTTTTATTAGTAATATATGCATTGCTAAGAATTTTATTTGGGCAACTTTAAAAGGTGATTTTCGCAATGTTTGGAATTTTTATTTTTTTTGCACCCTCAGATTCCAGATTTTCAAATACAAGTACGATCATATCCTAACAAACCATACATCAATGGAAAGCTTATTTATACAGTATAAATCTCATAAATCTGACTCTTTTTGACATTTTTTTTTGGTTCGGGGTCACATATAATGACTAATGCTGGTGTCTATTCTTCAGGGTGGGTTCTCCATGTTTATTCAGCTGATGCCGATTGTTGTGCTGATCTTGGTCTCAATCCTCAGCCAGCTGCTGGTGTCCACACCACCTTATAGCCTGTACTCCAGACCGTATGTGAAAATACCTTATAATTCATGCCTCACACTTCCGTACATTCTATAGTTTAGATCATGTGTAATAATGCCTTGTTATATGCCTAACAATGTGCATTAATTTTTATAACAATAACTTATAATGTAAGTCAATAATGTGTATGGTCTCCACCTGCCTGTATGCACTCTTGACAACGTATAGACATGCTCCTGATGAGATGGCAGATAGTGTCCTGGGAATCTCCAGTCAGATCTGAATCAGGGCATCAGTAAGACCCTGGACAGTCTGTGGTGCTACTTGGTGGCTTCAGATACTCCGATACATAATATCCCAAGAGTTCTCCGTTGGATCCAGGTTTGGGAAACGTGATGGCCAGTCATTGGCATCAATGCCTTCATCATCTGGAAACTGTCTACACACTCTGGCCACATGAGGCCGGACATTGTCATGTACAAGTAGGAACCCAGGGCCCGCTGCACCAGCAATAAGGTCTGATAGTGGCTCTGAAGACTTTATACCAGTGCCTAACAGCAGTAAGGGTCAAGTCAAGTCACCTTTATTTATGTAGCGCTTTTAATAATACAAATTGTAACAAAGCAACTGCACAATATCAAAATAGGAAAATAGTGTGTCAATAATGTAAAATGACAAGATTTAACACTCAATTTTCAGGCATTTCATTATTGAATTTAGTGATGGCATCATTCAGCTCAGTTCAGTTGAAAAGTATCTGTGCAATCAAGTCGATGATATCGCTGGAAATGAAGTGTCCCCAACTAAGCAAGCCAGAGGCGACAGCAGCAAGGAACCAAAACTCCACCGGTGACAGAATGAAGAAAAAATCTTGTGAGAAACCAGGCTCAGTCAAGTCAAGTCACCTTTATTTATTTTGTCTGGCCAGATGAACCAGCAGTTTGTTACAACTGCAGCAAAGTCAGATTGTATGGGGTCAACTGGTTCCAGTGGTCTTTTCCCGATGGCTGTCTAGGTGATGGGGTCCTCACTGGGGATCTGTCTCTGGGGCTCATTTAGGTCTCCTAGACTCCGCTGACGTTCAGGGCTGTAGGGGCTGTAGAGGATGTCTCTAGGTGCTGATACATCATCTGATCTGGATACGGACTGGATCTGGTGACTGCAGTGACCATCTGGGCTGGATAAGGACCGGATCGGGTGGCTACGTTGACCTCGGAATAAAAAAGAAACAGACTAATATTAGCATCGATGTCAATCTTCTTACGATGTAACAAGTACATTGAGTTTTATGGGAAGTGTTACCGGTACCGGTTGACCTAATTAATGCAGCCTAAAAATCTTTTTAACGGATTTGAATATTAGAAGTGTATTTTTTTTTTTTAAGCTCGGATGAGCTTTTTTTCACAATTATACAGGTATATGTCCATGAGTATCATCCTTAGTTTACACTTACGACAGTGACAGTGACTTGCACAGGCACCCCATTTCAAATCCATTATATGCCAGGGGAGCTAAACCATTCAGGGCTTTATAAGTAATTAACAAGATTTTTAAATCTGATGATAAGTGGGCCAGGTAGGTCTTGAGTAGGTCCTGACACTTACTGAAAGGGGTGCTGTTGGCTAGCATGTGGAGGTCTGTGTGACCCTCCAAGGACATTCTTCCTCAGACCATCAGTAACTCACTGCTGAACGGGTCATACTGGATGATGTTGCAGGCAGCTAAATGTTCCCCATGGCATCTCCAGAGTGTTTGACATCTGTCAAATGCTCAGTGTGAACCTGCTCTCATTTGTGAAAAGAATGGGGCACCAATGGTGGACCTGCCAATTCAGGTGTTCTCTGGCAATGCTAATTGAGCTGCACATGTGCCCACTAGAGCAGGGGCTTTTAATGTGGAAATTTCATGAGTTGAATGAAAAGCTATTATTTCAATATAATTAAATCATACATATAAATAATTAAATAATTGTAAAATAAAATATAAATACAAATCTAAGGTTGAAATGTGTATTTAAGAAGTACTTATAAATGCAGCACTGCTTTGTTTACATAGGTTACTGTGGAAACAGCTGTATTTCTGCTGTTCCATAAGCACTACCTAACCAGCTCATTTTAACAATGTCTAACAATACTAGACGTGCTAGTCCTTAACGTGCTCAAAAACTCTTGAAAATTGGCACACACGTTAGAATCTGCTGTCATTAGGACGCCTCAGAGACTGGGACCTGGGCACCCCCAGGAACACAGTGAGAAAACTTGATGTATATCTCACACATACTTGCACGTATTCACATGAAACTTGGCACACATATAGATCTTATTGAGCTGAACAACTTTCGCACTGCATGTCATAGGCTCTGCCTATGTTGGTTATTCAGGGATGTATAAAAAGTGCATGTTCTGGAATTTGATATAATCCTCCAAGGATTTCCAACCAATGGCCAACAAACTCGGTCAGCATAACCTCAAGACATTGGGGATGCTAAATTGTGAAGGGATTTTTGATATCTGGAACGGTTTGGCCATGGCGAGGCAACACAATTATGGCGAGAAATAAGAAGCAGGATGTGTCTAATAACTGTTGCACACATTGCCTGATTTTGATGAAACTTCAGCGGTTTGTTTGCTGTATGAAGCCGATCACATGCATGCGACTATTTTGACTGAAAGTTATAGCGCCACCAACTGGCAGCAGGAAGTGCGTCATTTTGCAAAATGCTTTGAATTCAACATCTTATTGGTACTAGATTTGCTTCAAACTTCATCAGAATAATGTCAAAACATGGCAGATGCAAAACTGAGAAGGAATTATTGATTTCTTAAATAATGTTATCATGGCTACGCGTCAAACTTTAACATTTGTTTCCTGTGTTTTTGAGGCAGATAACATGCTTATAATTTCACGAAACTCAACACACACATCAGTATTAATTATTGTTAGACACTAGCAAAAGCTCAGAAATGAGTGTGGAGGAAGCACTCTATAGCGCCACCTTTTGACAAAACACGGGGGATAGTTTTTCCAGGTCACACTTTATATTAGGTGGCCTTAACTACTATGCACTTACATAAAAAAATAAGTAAAATGTACTTATTGTGGTCATATTTATTTCAAAACACTTGTGCTGCTATTGAGGTGGGATATTGTTAAGGTTAGTCACAGGTTTGGTGGTATGGGTAGGTTTAAGGGTGGGTTAAAATGTAAGGGATGGGTCAACAGAGTAATTATACATTTAGTTACAGATGTAATTACATTTAGGTATTTTTAAATATATAAGTACAATGTAAAAACATGTATGTACACAATAAGTGCATTGTGTCGAATTATTAATTTCAATGTAAGTACATAGTAGTTGAACTTTACTCCCAGAAACATTAATTTCTAACTTCTTATCTTGAGAATAGGACAGCGTCTACAGACACTCCCGGGATCCCCTGATCGGATAATGCCTAAATTTACGATTTAATCAACCAACAAGGGATACGCGTTGATGGACGTTTCCCAGATCCCGAAAGACGTGACTTTCACATGACCTCAGAACCCCTCCTTCCCCTCCTCGAGCAACTCCAGGGAGGGCGCACTTTTTCGTTTGTGAACAGACAAAGAGACTCAAACCTACATAGAGGATTTTTAAGAGGAAACTCGTTGCTATTAAAACAATGTACTCAAGAAACAATATATATATATTAATGTTGTACTCTGTCTTTTATAAGCTTGCTGTGTAATGGAACCGATGGTATTTTCTTAACCTGTGTAGTAGATACAATTAGTAGATGTACTTTGTATGTCAAATGCGGGATGTTTAGTCTCTAACAGAAGCTGTCATCATCAGCAATAAGTTGGTGTGGATGACAGTTAAACGTTAGCATCATAATAAATGATTACAGCACGTATAGAGGTCTGTAAGTATATCTTCCTTCATGTGATGAATTGAATATCAGATGACGAGGCGCGGCAAAAGAAGTTGTGGTGGGTAGGGCTCCGCCACAAGAACAATCTGATTGGGACAGCCCAAATCTAGCTGTTTAAAATGAACACTACAGCTCTTAGATCGGTCTGCTTTTACTTGCTCGCTCACTGACAAACCGGAAGCTTCGGCTTCATCTTTACTGGTCGTGCTGGATGACCGCCTCACCATCAGGCTGAAGCTGACCATCTAAAAGAATTCAAAACTTCGTCAAAGCCGTAACAACTTAAAAAGCAAGCAGCTCAACAGCGTCTTCCGTCTCACAAAGAAACCAGGCAGCCGCCAATCGCAAGATGGTTTCCCCAGTGACATCACACAACGACGAAATCAGCCACCGAGATTCCCTCAGCCATCCGAAGGAAACACGTGGAATGGAAAGATCTGTGACAAGCAACTGCGACAAGTAGACCAAACAAAATCTCTATTCTTACTGAACTGATGAATTGATCCGTATGCAAAAAGACAGCAAAGTCTCTGCTGTGGTCTTCCTCTCGTAAAGTTACAAGATAGAACGAGTGCTAGCTTAAACTTTCTTCTAACCTCAAAACTCTGTGTGTGTGTGTGTATGTTTATTGTGTTGTTTGTGTTTTATTAAGTTTAGTCCACGTATTGTCGAATAGCAGTTAGCAAATAAACCTTGTTTCATTGATAAAGAATGATGTCTTGTGGATGTGATTTTCAAGTTCAAACTATTTGCCCAAGATTACGTTTTTACAAATTGGATAAAGCCCTTTATTTTGTCTTATCGTTGGCCACGAAGCAAGATAAACGAAATTGTTAAAGCTATACTGATGTTAATGGTCGCTGGACGAGTCGTTAATAAAGTATAAATCATAAGTTAAAGATTAACATCACTTCAATCAAAGCAATATTGAATCTTTAATAAATGATTCCCCGAAGCTGAAATAATAGCTTCATAGTTTTTATTACATAAATTGGTGGAGGATTCAGCGGGCATTAGATTTGCTTGAAAATTGATAAAACATTCATAACAATTCATAACATGTATTGTTCTATTTTATCCAGAAAAATAGTTTACATACTGAGAAACAACATTTGTTTGTGATACTGTATTCTTGTTTGTGGCACATGGTGCGTTTTGAATTAAAGACTTTTTCTTTCATTTCAAATGAAAGTTGTTGTTAAGAAGAAATGAACTGCAGTAAATTAATATTTGTCTATTAAGGCAAAAGTTGCTCTAAAAGTGCAGGAGAGACAATGAGCGGATAACCTAATTTCTCTCTTTAAAAGGCCTAGTAGTGTGATTGGTTTGTGCACGTTCCACTTCCAAACTCACCTATGTAAAAAAAATCTCCCGGCTTGAGAACATTAACTTAGCTAATTAATTGATTCTCGGCCACTTTTGATTCTCCACACGAGTGAAATCAAGACCCCGCACTCAGAGAAAGGAGTGGCCAACGTGGTCTGTGGGGAGGGGTATAAGATCGATCAACTTAAATTATTTTCTATGTGTTCTGGTTGTCTAAACAGGCAAATATCAGCATAAGGTCTGCTGAGGCCTCAATAATTTATAATAATTAATCCGTAGATTAATTTATCTCGCCCTAAACGAGCGAGATTGTCAGTGCTATAAATAGATAATAATCTAAATAGTGCTTGTTGATTTTGAAGTGTGAAACACACTTACGGCTCCGTTTATGTACTGAAACATAAATTACATCCTGGTGTGTGTGTCACCATAGTGACAAGCTCAACCAGGAAGTCTTCGGAAACCATTTCCGGAGCATTTGCTTGTGCGTAGGCTCAGTCCCCGCGCCATTTTGAGCTGTTGTAAACAAATAGCATTAGCACAAAGCTAAGCTAACTGAAGCTAAGGAGCTTGCATTGAAGCATATGCAAGGCTATTAGCATTTAAGGCTAGCGATTAGCACGTAGCATTTAGAAAGTTTTGAATGTGGGTTGAATGCAGTGTGTTGTGAAATGTAAGTGACTGAACCAGTTACTTTTGAACTTTGACTCACACTGAGACTTGCTAACGTATTTATTTCTCTTTCCCCCTTATTCAGGATTCTTCTCTCTCTCTATCTCTTCTCCCATTGTAAAGGACTGTAACAAATGCAGTGTTAATAAACTGGCTGTATTATTATAACTAATCCTCAGTGTCCAGTAACTTCACAGGTGGTTTTAATAAACATTTGTTTAAGGTCTTTATTTTTAGTGGGTATTAGTTTAATAGCTGGTGGTTTTATTAGAAAATAATTCGGTACTACCTCATTACCTTGATAATACGGTGATTAATTCAATTATAACTGCTCTCCTGATTTTAAAGACATTAGTGGATAAGTGCTATTGTTAGGAATTTGAAATTGTTAATTTAATGTTATAATTAATAACAAATTTGAAATGAATTTAATACAATTATTTCAGTTTCCGCTTCCACGTAGCTACAATAGCCACTGATTAATCATAAGCGCTCTTATAATGTGACAACAACATTAAGATCTTAATCGTTATCAAGAGGGCCAGAAATGTTTTATTTCATTCACAAGTAATTAGGGTGGCACAGATTAATTTGGTCTGATGATGTTAATGACACAAGGAGGAATGAGTAACTTGTTATGCTAGGGACCCGAAATTAGTGATTTGGAAGCTGTAATTTAATTTCATAATTAATTACGAATCTAAAATTCTAAATACATTTAATAATTAATTACACTTCCTGTTTACATATTGCAACAATATTGGTTTATCAACTCAATTGTAAATTGCTCTTGTAATTATAATCCTAATCGATCCTATCCATTTTAATGATAACATCATTACATTTTAATTAGAAACCACAATTTCTAATTTCAGTCGCAACACAAGTTTGGCTCTACCTGTTAGCCATACTTCATCTCCTTATGTGATCTGATTAACTCAGCAAAATTTAAAATAAGGTACCCTTTACTTAAGCCTGAGAGTAGATAGCGCTCCCCCTAGTGCTGGGTTGGTGAAGTTGCATTGCCTCCATCGTGGGTCACAGCAAGCGGAGTCACCTGTTCCAGCGTAACCCAATGCGGGCTGAGGGGAAACGAATACCTCTGTTCTAGTATTGCAAAGTGATGGCATGCAGCAGGCCTAGCAATCGAGTCAACAGGCTGATTGGGTGAAGGTGCGGATATACCACCCCAGGTAACTATTGACGAGGTACGTAGTACCTTGGGTCCGCGCTGACGGATAGCCCCGGGATTTAGCCCTGCCCCTCTTCAGGCCAGCAGTCATTGACGTGCCTCACCCGAGTCCCAGCCCGGTTGTGCCAAAGCCATGACTGTTTGAGAGGCTCACTGTAATACGGTGGGGACAGAGTATTCGGCAAGACCCTTACAGGAGCTCACCTGGTGCGCTCGGACGGGGGGAACCTTGCTGCTTGGCACCACGGAAGCAATGTCATTTCTCACCAAGCTTAGGGTATAAGGACGTTAACCTTCCAATTAGAAAAACCCTAACAGGAAATTAAGGTTTCCTAAAAACTTAGGTCAGTTTGTTTTACCCTGTAAAACAGCAAAACCAACCCCCTAAGTGTATCGACTCAGCAGTGCCACCACGCTGCCACTCTTATTATTAGTCCTAATCTTGGGAGTAAATCCTCACTTCTCTTATCTTTCGTCCCTGCTGCTATCTTCTAATTTGACTACTGCTACTGCTTGCTTACATTTAGCCTGTGGGAAGATCATGAGCAGAGAACTTGAAACTACATTTCAAAACTGTTTTCTATTGTGAAATCCTACCCCTCCAAGTTAAAGCAGGTCAATGAGAAGATAGGCATCGGCAAAATTTTAAGCACGCACGAGAGACACGCTAACCAGCGTTGTGGTGTACATTTAGCCATTAAGGGACCAGTACTGTCTAGGGATGCAGCGATTAACCGGTTTTACTATTAACCGCGCTTTAAAACGTCACGTTTAATTAATCGTAAAGGTTCCGCTAAACCGAGTGTTTCTGTTGCACAGAGCGGAACTGTTGCAGCTTGCATAAAACGAAAACAAAGTTACACGAGTGGTGCACCAGTTTAAAATATCATGCTTATCAGAGACACGGAGGATACTACACACACTAGATTAACTATGACAGAGGATCCAAACAGCGATCCTTTATTTCCACCAGAGAATGTCTAAAGTAGATAGTGTGGGACCATTTTGGGTGCGCCAAAAATGTCCAGATCGTCATTTAAATATTGCCGTAAAAATTGCTGTTAAAGAGTATACATAAGGGATAATGCACGGCTAGCCAACCTGTTCTCGTTGTGAAATGCACGACGTGAAGGCAAGGATCACCTGACGCGAAGTTCATTAGCTCTTACATTCTGTCCGCTTCAGACAGAGATGACAGCCAGACACACAGAAAGAGAGAGAGAGAGAGAGAGAAAAGTGACCGTTGCGTGTGTGAATTAGCCCACCTGCATCTGCGCGTCACCACAAATAATGAAGATTTCAGTTGAGTTATTTAAACAGTCATTTTACCCCCTCTTTGCTGATTAATATAATGTAGCGATCTAGTATCTAAGCTATTTTATTAATGAAAGTCGCTGGGCATTGGCAACAAGTTTCTGTCCTCCTAAATGTTTGTGTGGGCAGATCTCGATCTCACAAACCAAAATAATAGACATGACTTTCTCAGGCCAGAAATAAAATCAGATGAATAAAGATTATTAAAATGAATAAGTATGGATGACAGTTGATTACAATAATAGTTCAGTTTATTCCCCTCATTAGTAACAGTGTTCTCTGTGGGATAAATAGTTAATATTTGTAATATTAATAATAATTATTAACATTAATAATAATTACTATAACAGGGATGATAAATCACAATGTTAATTGTGTAATGCAACTGAATATGAAGCTATTGTTTCAGCTCCGGGAATTATTTATTAAATATTCAATATTGCTTGGGTTAAAGCAATATTAATATTTAACTTACGATTTATACTTTAAGTGCTCGTCCAGCGATCACTACATCAGTATATCTCTATAAAATCTCTCAAATTCAAGCTAAGGTAACGTTATCTTTGTGGCAAATAAGGATAAAATACTTAAAATCACATTCCAGAGACAATTCTTTATAAAACGAAACAAGGTTTATTTACAATACTAATATTATAACATATGTAATAACACACAAACATACACACATGCATACGGGAGTTTTGAGGTTAAGGTTGAAAGAATAACATTCTTCCCTATTTCATAACTTAACGAACCAGCAAAGATCACGAAAAATGCCTAGGCTTTTACTGCATTCAGATCAAATTTACCAGTTCAATCAGAAATAGAGATGATACTTGCTTTCTGTTGGTTTAAGCAGGCTGTTGCTTTAGTTTCGTTTTCAGCGTGAGTTGCGTGTTGCTTGGTCCTTTGTTTGGTGTCACGTGGTCAGTTCGCGCTTCTCCAGTGGCTCTCGGTTGGAAACACGTAGTATATCTGGAAGCTGCGGTTGGCGTCACGGGAAAGCTCCCTCTCCTCTGCAGTCGTTTAGTTCGTTGTTCTGTGATACTGCTTTGGCACAGTCTTTGATTCACGCGTCGTTATTTGTCTCAGCCGGTCTTAAAGGCAGAGTCCAGCGGGCCGTCCTTCCGGCGTTGGAGAGCGAGCCAGCGCGGAAGAGTTACAAGAGAGGTTCGAGAGAGGCGCGCACACTGCGTCGTCGTTTTAAACTCTGGTTTGGACGCCAGCCCACAGGCGGCTGGTCCAATCAGTGTCCGTATGGGCCCCGCCTGCCTACTTTTGCAAGGCACATGATCACTCGTCATCTGATATTTAATTAATTCGTGAAAGATATACACAGGCCTTTATATCTGTTATAAACATGCAGGGTGCTAAAGTTTAACGGTTATCAACACCATTACTACAGTTTATGCAGTTTAAAGCATGATTAAAATCACCCACATTGTCCTAAATAATTCATCATCACATCAAGCCTATGAAGGGCCGATTAATATCCATATGTTTCTTGTGTAGATGTTTTGAAAGTCATGAAACGAATGAATGTCTTTTAGAAGTTGTTCTGTAATAGAAAGAAAATTTTGGTGACCTGTAGGGACAGTTGAATTCCTGCCGACATACGTTACAATTGTTATAAGCCTTTTTTTCACCATCTTTCCTAGTTCTGTAACTCAGATCCAAAAGAAATGTAGAAAGAATATACAAAATGAAAACACCAAATACTTGGTGATCTCTTTCCATTTTTATATTCAAAAGGGAAATGCTGACATGAATGTTTACAGAGCAGAGGTCACCTTTTTTAATTGCAATAGGAGAGATGGATTTTTTTTCTTTAGTATTATTATTATTATTTTGTGCTGTTATTTCTGTTTCAAAAGGCAGCAACAAATAACACTTTAATATCTAAAGATTTTTTATGTAATGTTGTGAAATGAATAAATGCATAATAATCGTAATAATCGTGAAACCGTGATTATTCCTCAGACTATAATCGTACCAACAAAATCTATAATCGTTGCATCCCTAGTACTGTCATTGCTATTTTTTTCCTCCATCCAGGAGAAAAATTTGAATAGCAATCACAGTCCTATTACGAAAGAGAAAACCCGTTTACAATCCTCTGACTAGAAGCGTCCTTCTAAATCAGACTTAACAAAAAAAAAGAGCGACAAGAGGAAATTCTGCTACCAGAAAGAGAGATTTTGTTCTTGTCCCTCTCCCTCACCTTCGTATCAGACTGACCTCCTTCCTTGGAAAAAAACAAGGAGACTTTCTCTTGGTGAAGCATCCAATTATTTTTATTTTCTTATTCTGTTAGTGTCCTTTTCTTTCTCTGTTTCCCAACTGTGCTACCTTTATGTGTGCTCAATAATTTCTCCACAGAGACTACAAATTAGAAGCACCCCACCAGAGGATCACAGACGCAGAGAAACTCAACACTAGCATACACTATACTTTGCACATTTACACCCCTGTTTTGTTTTGTTTTGCTTTGTTTCCCATTCAAGGTCTGTGTCAGTTCGGTTCGAGATCTCCTCACCCCGCCAGAACATGTCTCACAAAACAGAACATGTTGGTCACTGGGAGGATCTGGAAACATGGCTAAGTGTTGCGACAGACAGCCTCCTCCCTAAGGCTGCTGAAACACTCAAACATCAGACACAAGACCAGCTGGATGACAACCTAACAAGCCTCATGGGACAAGACCCAAGACAAAGCTACAGTTACAAAGAATTAGCCAAGATCAACTGCTCCTTAAGTCACACACTCATCGCCACCTCAAGTTGAGCGAGCGACAAGCACGCTGCACAACGCCAGCAGGAGATGACAAGCGCACAATGACGCATAGAGCAGCTGGAACTTGAAGCTCAGGAACGACAGGAAGGGACTGATGAGGTGGAACAAGGTGCTGAGGAGGAGATCAACAGGCTAAAAGAGACTCTAGCAGCTACTAGCCACGAAATGGAGCAAATCAAAGAAGACTACGCTGATCGTGCTGACAAGCTACAGTATAAAGAGCAGCTACTGGAGAAGGCAAAGGCTGACTTCAGGGACAAAAACAGCAGAATCAAAGCCCTTGAAGCTCACCTGGATGAGTCAAGAAACAAGATCAGCCGCCTAACACGACAGCTCGACTACTTCAAAGAGGAATATGAAAGTTTCCAAGAGGGAATCAAGCACGCTTATGAATTGCGCCATGAGCCATCGAGGACTCGACATGCACCAACCTCACCCCTGCCAAGCAGGACAAGGTCACCTGTTCCTGGACTGACACGTGAACAAAAGATGGAGGGGGTGGTGTTGAAACATTCACCAGCGCCCTCTGAAGAACTATACCTCACAACAAAGAATCGGCTGCTGCCAGCCGCAGATTGTCGCACGTTTTGGACCTAAAAGACCTCGACAAGATTGCCAGGAACATTGGCAAATTCAACCCCAGCGTGCCAAATAGCCAAAATGTCCAAGCTTATCTTCAAGATATCGATTTACATCTGGAAATGTGACCTTACGTTACGGACAAAGATAAACTCTATTTACTCCGAACGACATCCAGTCCTGAAGTTCGCAGCTTCCTTGACAGGCAGCCTGTTAATACAAAGACTGATTATCAACTGCTTCAAAAAGCCCTCATTAAAGAGTTTGCCAATCCTGAGTCCGATCAAGGCTTAGTGGCTGCCCTGGAGACGAGACAAGGATGTCACAAACCTCCTCAAGCCTACTACAGTCAACTCAGTCGAGCGTACTTCGGAACTCGCAATGAACCTGACATGGAGGATGAACTAAACTTTAAAACTCTCTTCCTAAGGATCCTTCATCCCAGCATAAGCCACCATCTTGGCGTTCTTGCATGTCCACGAACAATGAACACTCATCAGTTGTGAGACTTGGTGCAGAAAGCCTACGGCAAACAAAAGATGGCCTCAGAAAAGAGCGCCAAAACCCCAGCAGTTCTTGACTTCAACACTCAAAGTCACGGACTGGCTCTAGAGGGCACCCAACGGCAAGACAGCGCCAAGCCGCCACACAGAGAGTGGAATGCACCCCCGTCCAACAAAGAACGAGACTCACATGCTGGCACCTGACCTAAACAGAGGTATGACCGCTGGGATGGACCGCGTGGATGTCAACGCTCACCTGGACGGCACTGGGATAAGTCATGGGACCAAGCAAGGCCTCATGAGAGTCAAGGGGAGAGATCGTGGAACCAGCCAAGCTCATTTGGAAACTCAAGAGAGAAAAGCTCATGGGAATTCAATGGCGACTCCAAGGGAAAACAACAAACTCACCCTGGAGCAACCAGCCCAAGGAATCGATGAAAGAATTCACAAAAGATTCCAAGCTGACTGAGCTCAAACTGAATCCACACAAGAACAAAAGACACCACCGTATTTCGACTCACAAAAGCTGATGGAAATGATGATGAAAGAGCTCTTCCAACGAAAAGAGGAGGATCGGAAATGGGAAAAGAAAGAGAAACCAGATTCAGCCTGACTAGCAGTTGGACGAGAAGGCAACGACAAGCTGAAACCCCTCAAGTTCCTGAAAGTGCTGTCTTGGTCGTTTGCCACTCCTCCGAAGAACACCAGATCAGTCCTGACATCCTAACTTTCCTCTCAAACTCCAGTCCCTCAACTCCTAGGCGATCTCATTGAGAAAGGTATAGCAAGAAAGTTTTACCTCTCCATCATCAACAAACGACACCTCAGAGTCGAAGCCCTTCTCGATACGGGAGCCAACATTACTCTGTCTACAGAACTTCTCAAGGAAGTCCAAGAAAGAATGAAGAGGACTAACAGAACCCTCAAGCTCCAAAGGTGCAAACTAAATCTCAAGCATACTCCCACACGGGCCTACAACTAAAACATGTGGCCCCAATTCATCTAACAGTGGGACCCATGGACCTCGTCCATCCAGTATACGTTCAACACTCAACACGTATCCACTCCTCATTGGGAAAGACCTGCTTAATCGCTTCAAGCCTCTAATAGACTTCAAGCACCTAAAGATTTGGACACAAGTCCGTGAGCCTCTCCCTGCCAGTCATTAGACTCCAAGCAGTCGCAGTGTCAAGTCACAGACATCGCCCCTAAGTCACTGATCGATGATGCAGTAGCAAAGCCAGGATCTGAACCGAGCACAAACAGCAAGGACCCTCTCCTCTGCTCAATGCAGGAGCCTGAATCAAACACAGGCCCCCTGCAAATCATGACTGCGATAGATGTCCAAGGCACATCAGTGTCCGACACGGCACTAGTCCTGTGGGCAGAGAACCCAGCCATTAGCCTGAAGCTATTCAGAACACTGAAGCAAAGACATCAGAGTCTACCACATGTCGCTAAGCACATCCGCTTCCCTCTCAGTCCCTGGTCGACAAACATGACAACCTCCAAGATCATCTGCGCTCTGGACATACGATGGAACAACAGACATCTGAGTCACTACTTTCTTGTTGTCCGAGACCTGCCGCATGACATCTACATTGGAGCGGATATCATGGTCTGGCTCAATGCTTGCATTGACACCGTAAACGACATAATATGGGCTCCCCTGTCACACCAACTGACAACGTCAGTCAACCTCAAGAACCTCCAATCCGGTCAAACCATGCCATACGCATGCGCTATGATCACGGAGCAAGAAGCCACAATACCTGCCTACAGCAAGAGTGTCAGCGTCCGCCTCAACATGCGACCTGGTCAAACTCTCAACAATAAACTAAGTTTCTTCCAATCTTCCAGAACCTGCCTACTACTCGGACTGACCCTGGATGCCACACCTCATTGAAGTGTTATCTCGTGCTCTGTATGTGTTGTTCAACAACTGTATGGCCCAAGACATCCACATTCCCAAAGCCAGTCACCTAGGATGCCTCATCAACCAGGCATTCCATGACTTTGAACTAACGGTACCTGTCATAGGCCCCATACCAGCCCAACTAACGTCAGACGAATGAAATGACACCGTAACATTCACAAAACCTCATGAAATCATCGCCATCACCTCAATTCTGCCAGTGTCCAGAGAAAGCATCTGCCGTTCAAAACTAACAGATGACACTCACCTCGTTGTCTACGCTGTCTCAACACAGCCTGCGACAGAATCACCCACACAGGTGACCATCGGGGCCCAAAGCCCCTCAAATGACTTAACTGCAGAAGAACCCTACGCCGGGTTCAATGCACAAATTCAACAGATCCTAAGTGAGGCGGATGCCCTCCACAATGAAGTGGATTGCCAAGAACTCAAAGAGGTTCTACACAAGTACAAGGATTCCTTCACAAAGGATTCCCTAGATTGTGGACTGACCAACATCCACACGGTGCGCATCCCGACAAACCCAAATGCGCCACCTACATTTTTGCGACAGTACAAGATTCCAATAGCCTCATATGAGCCAGTACAAGAAATTGTTGACTCCATGCTGGAAAAGGGGGTCATCCGCCCTGTAACAGCACATACTCTGCCCCGATATTGCCAGTCCTAAAACCCAACGGTAAATGGCGGCCCACCATCGACTATCGCAAGTCGAATCAGCAAGTACCATTGTCACGATGACCCAGTTGGACCAAGAAATTCCAAAAATCAAAGGTTCGACGATCCTGTCCACATTGGACGTCGCATCCGGGTTCTGGACAATCCCTGTCCACCCGATGACCAACATAAGCTGGCATTCACCTTCAGCAACCGACAGTACACCTTCACACGGTGCCCCTTTGGCTATACCAACTCACCAGCAGAATTCAAAATTTTCCTTAACAAGGCATGCCCTGACGCCAGAGTGCGAGGCAACCTCATCTATTGACGATGTCTTAATGAAAAGCTCAAGTGTGGAAGACCACCTCAAGGAAATTGATCACGTCCTAAACCAGCTGACAACATCAGGAGCTAAAATCGCCCTTCACAAAGGACAATGGTGCAAAACCAAAGTGAACTATGTCAGACTGCTTGTCGGAAGAAACGGCATTGAGTCACAATCTAACCGTGCCCAAGCAATCCAAAGCATAAAGACACCAACTAACATCTCTGAGCTGCGAAGCTTTCTGGGAGTGTGCAATTACTCACGACAGTTCATCGAAAACTTCACTGACATTGCACAACCACTAACTTCCTCCTGAAAATGGATGAACACTTTGTTTGGAAGCCCAGGACACAGCTATGAGCCAGCTCAAACAGTGCCTGTGCTCTGCTCCGTGCCTTGCCTACCCAGACCCAGGAAAATAATTATATCTGGACGCTGGATTCTCTAATCAGTGCCTCAGCGCAGGCCTATACCAGCTCCATGACAAAGACAAGCGAGTGGTCGCTTATGCCAGCAAAACGCTGCTTCCCCCAGAATGCAAGTATTCAAACTGCGAAAAAGCTTTGCTTTGCACTGTGTGGGCCATCCAGCGTTTCTCTAATTACATTGGTGCACAGAAAGTCATCATCGAGACTTGTCACCAGCCAGTCACCTTCCTCAACAGTCAACGAATCAGAGATGGCGTGGTGACCAACGCACGCATAGCTACCTGGCTAATGACACTCCAAGGACGGGACGTTGAGGCAAGATATGCCCAAAACTACAAATCCTCACTTGGAAACAGGCTGCCAAAACTGTTCAACGGACACACGCTGTACACCTCAGCAGAACCGAAAGAACCGCCACAACCGCAAATGACAAATCACAGGTACTTCGAGGAGAATGTCTGTGAAGGAATGCCCACAGCATATGTCACTGGCTGCTCCTACAATCGCAAGGGCAATTTACAAGCTGGAGCGGGTGTGTTCTGGCTCAATAACAACCCGTGCCCACCGCAACAACTCAAATTAGGCCCTCAATCATCGCAATATGCAGAAATAGCAGCCATCCTCATCATCCTACAACTGGCTGCATCCCACAACATTAAAGAACTCCTCATCTGTACCAAATAGAACTATGCCCGTCTAAGCTTCAGCTGCCATTTAACTGGATGGAAACGGAATGGATTCAAGACCGCTAACAACAAGCCTGTCAAGCACCAGGAACTCTTCCAAGCAAGCGACGCCATTGCCACTAAACATGACATGATCGTCTATTGGAAAAAAGTCAGAGGTCATTAACATCAACCAGGACAAGACAAAGACTTAAATGACCAAACCGATTTCCTCACCAAAACAGGTGCATTACACGGAGAGTCCTGGACATTTCATGCTCTCCCACCCAACCCTTCAGTGGCAGCAGTAATCCGCCGCCAATATGCCACTGGCGTGCACACCCCTGTCTCATCCCACATAGCCCTATCACCTCAGTTCGCTTCTGACGATCTCCTCACCCTCCAAACTGCGGATTCGTCACTACAAACTATGGCAGCTCACATTTCCGACCCATTAACACACATCCCATTTCCACCTCGGACCTAAACACGTCCTCCGAGCTCCGCACGCTCCACTCTATCAAACACATGGTGCATCTAAGAGACAGTTTTCTCACATATGTTCCTGAGCCACTCACTGCGCCAAAGCTCGTAGTAACTCATGGCCAAAGGGGGATGATGCTGACACACGCACAGGATGCACCATGCGCAGGACACCACGGTGTCAAGGCCACTTATGAAACACTCAAGCAAGTAGCATACTGGCCTGGCATGCAACAAGACGTAGCAGAATACGTTAAAGGATGCCTGGTGTGTTGCCAGTTCAAAACCGGCAAATCTAAACCACCGAGCACCACTGCAAAGGAAAGAAACAAATAGACTGGGTAGGACCCCTGCCACGGTCAACACGGGGTAACAAATACTTCCTCACCGTAGTTTGCGAATTCACAAAGTGGATAGAGTGCCTCCCAGCTCCCAATGATACAGCAGAAACGACAGCCTGCCTGTTAATGAACCACATCTTCTCAAGATTTGGACTGCCTTTAAGGGTCCACTCTGACCGCGGAACCCACTTCACCGCCGAAATCATGCAGGAAGTGTGGAAACTCCTGGCCAGTACAGGAGTTTCAGGCCAAGCTCCATATAAGCCATCTTCCAATTTCCTCCAGTCAAATTGGACGGGCTAACAGGACAGTGGTCAGCATGTTGAATAAGTATGTAGCCACCAATCAAAATGATTAGGATATTAAACTTCCTTTGGTACTGATGGCTGCTCGAACCACCCCTCACCAGTCTACCGGAATTGTTCACATTGATGACAGGGAGAAAGGTGACTGAAACGCCTCTCACCATGAGCTCAATGTCGGAGACAAAGTGTGGTACTACAGCTTCGCCCGACCAAGGCAGAACGCTCCCCATTGCCTGTCAAAGAAGTTCCTACCTCACTGGACAGGACCCCATGAGATTGTAGACAAGCTCTCACCTGTTGCCTATCGAATCGAAATCAGACAAGGGCGCAGCGAGCCAGTCCTTTGATGGGTCCATCGAAACCAGATGAAGAGGCACCAGGGCTCCAGTCCACAGGAAAAGGGGGGAAATCAAACCCACTGACACAGACCGACAACCATATGCTCTACACCACACAAACATAAGTACTATCGTTTTAGGAAAACATATAGCAACCTTGCTTAGACACAACACGTACTCTCTCCTCCGCTGCACTGCTAGAACCAATCTCTAGTAGAGAGGAGTTACTCCACACATGCTTCACCTCATTCGGTGTCCTTGTGTCTCTTTGTTTTGTTTTTCATTTTAATTTTTATTATAATTATTATTATTATTATATTTTTTTCTCGTGTCTCACTTTGTGTTTTCCCTTTTCCTCCCTCACTATGATCTCCTTTCCCTCTTGTCCCCTCATCCGGGAACTTCCTTAACCAATCTTTAAATCCAGGTGCTGAAATTGAGATTGACTCCCTTCAATAAAGTCATCAGAACTCGTTGTGAGAACCGTTGTCAACCAATCGAGGCAACCCGCCAAATTATGACCAACATGCTACGCGAAGTAAGTTCCTTGATCAAAAACTTAGCCATGAGTAGGATTCTACTACTTGATACCTCTTAGCCTTGTCCAAAACGTCCTAACTTTGGCCACTGCGGGCCCCGCTAGTCCCATCCAAACTCATCTCGCCCCTTCCCTGGTAGCGCTATTTCCATATACGTAGACCCGGAAGCAGGTAACTTAGCATTTCTTCTCAGTTTGTCCATTATCGACGCTAAAAATATTTACCGGCTTAGAGACGTTGTAAATGTGGGATTTTGGCAAGGGAAATATCAGATGATGTAGGCACGGCAAAAGAAGCCGTGTGGGCTGGGCTCCGCCCCACAAGAACAATCTGATTGGGACAGCCACCCGTGGGTGGACCCAAATCTAGCTGTTTAAAAATGAACACTACAGCTCTTAGATCTGTCTGCTTTTACTTGCTTGCTCGCTGACGAACCAGAAGCTTCGGCTTAATTTTCACTGGTCGCTCTGGACGACTGCCTTCCCATCAGACTGAAGCTGACCATCTAAAAGAATTCGAAACTTCGTCAAAGCCGTAACAACTTTATTATTAATAAAAGTGTTATGATGCCACTGAACTTGGCGGCAGAGAAAATGCCCTTAAATAACATACCTTTTCTATGGAATTCAGAAAAGATAGTTTATTTAGGATTAAATAATCCTTCAAAGTTGGAAGAGACATATTCTTTGAATTATTCTCCATTGCTTAAAAAGGTAATGAGAGATTTGGAAAGATGGATCTCTCTACCTTTATCACTAATTGGCAGGATAAATTGTATAAAATGAGCGTTCTTCCTAAATTTTATATTTATTTCAAACTCTTCCCATTTCTGTTTCACAAAAGTTTTTAAATATTAGAAAATGTATTTGGAATAATAAAACCCAGAGAGTTAAACTTAAGACATTACAAATGGCATCTAACAAAGGTGGATTACAACTTCCAGATGTTTTGTTTTGTTTTTGAGCAGCAAATGAGAGCGGTATGGTTTTGGCATAGGAATAGTACTTTTCCACCTGCATGGATACAAATTGAAAGATATCATGCAGGAGAAATACCTCTAGATAAGGCCCTATTCATCCCCATCACTTGTGTTATGAAGGCGGTTAATAACCCATTCATTAGACACACTTAATCAGGAAAAGATATAATTGGCTACTATCATTATATGACAACACTCCATTTCACTGTAACCCATCTCTTCCTGAGGCATTAAGAGATGTGATAACACAATTTTGGTATAAAAATGGAATACAAATGTTTGGAGATTAATATGAGGAAGACATCCTAATGACAATTTGAACAATTGAGAACAAAGTTTTCTCTTCCTGTTAAACATTTATTCAAATATTTTCAGGTGAGAAATTATATTAATAAAATACAAGGAGGTCATTTAAGGCCCCTCTCTTCACTCCCAATAGATAATATTATTAGAGAGAAAAAAGGGATCTAACGGGTTTGTGTCTTACATGTATGTTCATTTCATTGAATTGTATGGGGAGGACACATCATCTTCAAGACTTAAACTTAAAAAAAGATCTGGTATAGGGGTGGGCGATATGACCAAAATCTTATATCACGATATGACAAATTGTATATCATGATAACAATATATATCACGATATAGTTTTTTATTATATTCAAATCTTTAATACCATATAATTTTCATAATCCTTGTCACCAATGTCAATATCAAACTAATACAAGCCTAAGGAGAGAGAAAAACTCAACCTCACTGAAGATAATAAACAGTCAGTGATGAAATAAGGATAAGAAACTAATTGCAATAGGACAAATAGGACAAAAAATACAATAAATAAGAAACACTACATACATTGTGTTAATTAATTAGTCTTCACGGTGTTAATTATAGCTATCTATATGATAGATATTGTAACCGACCATAGTTAGGTTACTGTTGTTGTTTTTGTGTAGTTCCTCTACTGTGCTCCAGGGGCCCTATATGATTTTCTATGTTAAGGCATAAAATGGAGGTAGGCAGTAGAGTAAGACATACCTGTTTGGTTTAGTGGAAGCATGGCTCTCACTTTCAAAAACCTTACTGTTTGTGGAGTTCAGATTGAGAAACTAAGGTTTTCAGCTCAATCATGTAAGTGTTTCAGTCTATTTTGTTCCGTGTAACTTTGCATTTACTTTGTAAATAATTCAATTAGAAGTGAAATTATGGGTGGTTGGTAAATGCTAATGCTAGTTGTTTGTTTGTTTTGTAGAAGAACTCTTTTGTTGCTGTCTCTCCGTTTTCCTTTACCCTGAATGCATCATCAATGGACTGAGAAATAACGTTACCAAAACTCTGTGCTCATCGTGGGACAAAGCCTCATTAAATAATTGCAACGCACTCTATGTTTTGAGAAAACTCGGATTGACTCTTTTTCATGCACATGTTGTAGTGATCTGGGGATTGCTTTTATTTTATATAAATACTTTGCAATGACCTACTGTGTTTTGGTGTCGTTTTCATTTGAGGGACCCTCCCCTAAATTATTTTGTGATTTTGCCCTTTTGAGAAATTCCACTGGGACGGTTACAAATTGGCGCCCGAACAGGGACCCTCATATTTGAAAACGCACAGGTGAAAGACAATCAGTCTGGGAAGCAGCCTTAGTTCATTTTTGTAGTTTTTTTTTTGTTAACCGTCATCTGCTATATTGGAGGCATGGATTTCTCATCAGAGACATTCACAACCAGAAGAGAACCGATGAGAGAACTGATAAACACGTTTAGTGATTTATATATTGAGTCTGATGAAGACAGTGAACAAGTAGAGGATAATGTTCATGTGGACTATTCATGTTTACCTCCTCCGCCATCACCGATAGAGGTGAATGAAGAAGTCAGCCCCAACTGTGACGCAACTTTGATGGAACGCTCTCTGAGATTGAGAACCAAGTTGCTAACATCGATCGAAGGGTGAGTGAGCAAGTTTCTTGTGATGTGTTTGATGTGCAGTGTAAAGTTGGAAGAAAGGATGGCTTATCGTGTCCAACGTGAATGTCAAAGAGTCAAGCAACAGATGGAGCTGATGGTTAAGGACTTGGGTCAATCGATTGTGGATTGTTTAAAGAGAAGAGACCTGCAATTAGAACAAAGATTTCAGTTACTGAGCCCAAATTCTTCTACTCCAAGAGTCCCAAAAGTAAATGTTCCAATAAATGCTTACCAGTCTCCAATTCATGATACGACTAGTTGTGTTTCCATTCAAAATAACCCTCATACCATTCAGTATAACCCACCTGTAAAGATGGACTTCCCCAGTTTCGCTAATGCAGTTGAGGATGATCCTGTTTTATTTGTGGAGCGCTGTGAAGAGTATTTCGCCATTCGACCCCTCAGTGATGAAGAAGTAATTGCTGCTCTCACTGCTGTGTTAAGAGGCACTGCTAAGGATTGGTGGATAGCAGAAAGGAAAAATGTAACAAGTTGGAAACAGTTCAAAAAGTTTATGCTTTCATTTTAAGTGAGGATTACCAGGATGTGGCTGCAAGAAAGTTGGCTGAAAGGAAACAAGGCCCTAAGGAAAGTATGAGAGATTTTGCTTATCACTATCGTGTGCCCTGTGTTTGAGATGGAAAAAGGACATGACCGAGAAGGAATTGATTCAAGCTATTCTAAGGAACTGTAATCCACGCCTAGCTAGTTTACTTCGTGGGACGGTTAAAGATGTGGGAGAATTAGTGAGGCTTGGGCATAAATTGAGAAGGATTTTGATGAATCAAAGAGGTACTGGAGCCAAGTCAACACTGAAGAGCAGAAGAAGAAATCTCCTATTCCTCCAGAGTTCCAACGCAAATCCTCACAGGGTGCCAATCGAGTCGTTTTGTTGGATCAGAGTTCAGAAGCTCATGATTTTAAAACATCACCATTCCGTTAATACTCCGGAACAGCTATGTTTTTGCCATAGTGGATACAGGTAGCACATTTTCTCTGATTCAAAAGTCTTTGTGGAAGAAATTAAGTGGCCATGAAGATTATCAGTCTAGTGGAGATCAGGCGTTCTATTAGCAAATGGACAGAAGCAAAGTTCACTAGGTAAAGTCAATTGGGATTGTGAAGTCCAAGGGCAGAAGATGAATGTGACTTTCTATGTTATGCAAGACTCCGACTTAACCGTACCAATTATCCTGGGAATTGATTTTTATTAAAGTCCAAGATGGTATTGGATTTTAAAAGAGCACAGTTCCAGTTATCCACCTCATCAGAACCAAAGATTTTTCCTTTTATGCACTACAATGGGCACTCTTCCACTTACTTTTATCTGGCTATGCCCACAGTTAGCCCTAGAAGACCATCAGCAGATTCTACGAACCATACGAATGGTCGATTCAGACTCTGTCATTCAAAATAATTTGGAGGAGTTAATGTTAAGTTGGCCCACAGTGTGTACTCAACAGCTTGGCCGAACAAACTGTGTCAAACATCGTATTACTACCATAGATGAGATCCCGTAAGAAAAAGAGCGTACAAGGTTTCACTGGAGAAACACCAGTTCATTGAGTCTCAAGTTCAAGAGCTTTTGGAGAAACAGATTATCCGACCCTCTATTTCACCATGGGCAGCACCAGTGGTTGTTGTACGAAGAAGGATGGAAGTTCTAGGTTTTGTGTTGATTATCGGGGTCTTAATGCTAAGACACATCTACGCCTACCCAATGCCCCAAATTCAGGACATTTTAGAGTCTTTGCATGGTGCCACTGTTTTTAGCACCTTGATTTAAAAAGTGGTTACTGGCAGATGGAAATGGAAGTGGACAGTATTGAGAAGACAGCCTTTGTTACCTCCTCAGGGTTATATGAATTTCTTTGTCTCCCGTTTGGGCTGAAAAACTCTGCTGCATCATTCCAAAGACTCATGGAACATGTGTTGAGGGACGTTAAAGGAAAGTGCTGCATGGTCTATATTGACGACATTGTTATCTATTCCAGTAACATCGCTGACCATCTCCAGCATCTTCGACAGGTGTTGGCATGTCTTCATAAGGCTGGTCTCACCCTAAATCTTAAAAGTGTAACTTGTCCAACGCTCACTTTCATTTCTTGGACACATTGTGACACAAGAGGAGTGAAAACTGATCCAGCCAAAGTCTCTGCCGTTGAATCTTTTCCTGTGCCTCAAAACATCAAAGATGTACAAAGGTTTCTAGGACTGGCGGTTGGTATCATCGGTTTATTCCCGTTTCTCTGAAAGAGCAGCTCCATTACATGCCCTGAAACAAAAGAATGTTAAGTGGAAATGGACTGAGCAATGCCAACAAGCTTTTAATGACGTTAAACAAGCACTCATGCAAGCACCTGTGTTGACCCTCCTGATTTTAGCAAGGCGTTTAAAGTTCAAGCGGACGCAAGCAATATCGGACTTGGAGCAGTCCTTACCCAGGATATTGAAGGGAAGAACATGTTGTTGCTTTTGCATCACGTTTGTTAAGAGGTGCTGAAAGATCCTACTCTGTATCAGAAAAAGAATGTTTAGCAGTTGTATGGGCTGTGGAAAAATGGAGGCAGTATTTGGAAGGGAGAAAATTTGAAGTCATCACTGACCACACTGCTTTGACATGGGCATTTCAACACCTAAACCTTCTTCTCGTCTGATTCGTTGGACCATAAGGCTGCAAGGTTTCCATTTCACCGTAAGGTATCGAAAAGGACAGTGCAACGTTGTGCCCGATGTTTTGTCAAGGGGTTTCGACAGTACTACAGATACCCTACTCATCAGTACCTCCACTGAGTCTACATCTCTCCCATGCAATTTACCAGTGGATCTCTCACAAATAGTTATGGAACAGAATAATGATCCAGAAATCCAAGAGTTAGCAATCAAAGTCAGAGAGCAATCTACCGAAGATGTGATGAGAGTTCATTATGTGATGGAGAATGGATGTCTTTTTCGGAGTGTTCCAGATGGGAAAAAGGGCCAGAAAGTGCAATTAGTCATCCCCAATGCATTTAGACAGACATTTTTACAGTATGCACACGACAACCCTCTCAGTGGTCATTTAGGGAAGATGAAAACCTTACTTAGGCTATTAGAATCGGTATACTGGCCTAGTATTCGAAATGATGTGTGGAAGTACTGTAAGGAATGCCAAACGTGTCAAAAGTACAAAGCCTCTACTACCAAGGCTCCTGGACAGTTACAGAGCACTCCTGTCGTTGAACCAGGATATATGCTAGGTGTGGACATTATGGGACCTTTTCCCCGAAGCGCCAAGCAGAATGAATATTTACTTGTTGTGGTAGATTATTTTACCAAGTGGGTAGAATTATTCCCAATGAGAACTGCTAAAGCATCACTCATTGCAAGAATTCTGGTGGAGGAAATTTTCACGAGATGGGGGATACCAGCTTATCTAGTTTCTGATAGACACAGTTCACCTCTCACCTTCTTGACCTTTTATGCAAACAATGGGGGTAATACAGAAACTTACCACTGCATATCACCCACAAACAAATTTGACTGAGAGAGTCAACAGGAATTTAAAACCCATGATTGCTTCATATGTGGGAGAACAACACAAGCATTGGGACAGATGGTTGTCGGAATTCCGTTTCGCTATAAATTCAGCATGACGAGTACAGGATTTTCACCTGCAGAGATAGCTCTTGGCCGTAAACTGAAAGGACCGATGGAGAGAGCCCTCCAAAAACCTCCCGATCCTGAAAATCCTGTTTATCCTACTTTGGACCGTCAAAAACTGCTCATCGACATAGTAAGGGAAAACGTGGAACGAGCTCAAGTCAAGCAAAAAAAGTACTACGACCAAAAGCACAGATTATGTGAATTTCAAGTTGGAGATGTAGTTTGGGTTCGTACCCATCCCTTATCTAAAGCAGATGACGGTTTCATGGCAAAATTGTCACCAAAATGGAAAGGTCCAGCAGTAATTAAAAAGAAGTTAGGTCCGGTAAATTATAGAGTGTCCTTTATGGATGATCCTGACTCCATAGACTCTTATCATGTACAGAATCTTAAAATTTGTCACGGTTGGGACAAATTTTCTATTGAAGGAGGAGTATGTAACCGACCATAGTTAGGTTACTGTTGTTTTGTGTGTAGTTCCTCTACTGTGCTCCAGGGGCCCTATATGATTTTCTATGTTAAGGCATAAAATGGGTAGGCAGTAGAGTAAGACATACCTGTTTGGTTTAGTGGAAGCATGGCTCTCACTTTCAAAAACCTTACTGTTTGTGGAGTTCAGATTGAGAAACTAAGGTTTTCAGCTCAATCATGTAAGTGTTTCAGTCTATTTTGTTCCGTGTAACTTTGCATTTACTTTGTAAATAATTCAATTAGAAGTGAAATTATGGGTGGTTGGTAAATGCTAATGCTAGTTGTTTGTTTGTTTTGTAGAAGAACTCTTTTTGTTGCTGTCTCTCCGTTTTTTCCTTTACCCTGAATGCATCATCAATGGACTGAGAAATAACGTTACCAAAACTCTGTGCTCATCGTGGGACAAAGCCTCATTAAATAATTGCAACGCACTCTATGTTTTGAGAAAACTCGGATTGACTCTTTTTCATGCACATGTTGTAGTGATCTGGGGATTGCTTTTATTTTATATAAATACTTTGCAATGACCTACTGTGTTTTGGTGTCGTTTTCATTTGAGGGACCCTCCCCTAAATTATTTTGTGATTTTGCCCTTTTGAGAAATTCCACTGGGATGGTTACAATATACTTAACACGTGTATTATGTATAGATTCTATACATATTATGAATATATCATTATTATTGTTATTTATTCTCATTAAAGTTACAAAAGTGATTTAGTCCAGAGCAGTGAGAGATTTTCTAGCAGTGTGCTATGATTAACATGAATGGCAGACAGAACGAATATTGGACAGCTTCCCCTTTAAGACCGAAGTCCGGATCTAATGGTGCTTTTCCACTGCATGGTACGGTACGGTTTGGCACGGCTCGGTACGGTACGGCTCAGTTCGGGTCGGTTTGCGTTTCCACTGCAGTTTAGTACCGCTATAGAGTGGGCGGGATTATTCACGCGTCGTTATAATTGCGCCGCCTCTACTGCCGTGACATCATCGTAAACGCGCCACAAACAAACTCACAACAAAGAAAGGCGGAATAGTGTTCTTCATTCTCGGCATGTGGATGTTTTAACAGCAATGGAGAGGTCTATGAGAATGCTTGTGATTTACCCCAGCAGCAGAGACTGTGGTGACAGTGCCACGGGCTGTAGAGGAGGAGAGCAGGGATGTTCGTGCAGGTGTGCTGCGTTACTTGATTAAGTTAGTTAACTACTCATGTAGCGTGTTCTGTAAAGTGAATTTTCAATAAACTTTTGAATATTTCAAAATATACAATGTATCCCTTGTTTTTTAATTTATGTGATGGTTTTATAATCGTGGCATTAATCATTTGTCTTTTCAAGAGGTTCATTACGTGCTCATACAATAATACATATTTAATATAGTCTGAGGTACACTTATTCGATCAGATTGTTTTTAATTGAAGCAAAACACAGATACAAAGGTAAAAATATAAACAGAAAACATACTCTGAAAATATAGCAAGTTCAAAAGTAACGTTATATACATAAGGCTTTTCCTTGATCGCGCCATCAAGCTCTAACTGGATCCGCTCCTCGGCTATCAACGAGAGGAACGTCTGAACTTCCTCAACAGACAACGACACTGCTATTTTGTGGTTGATGCAAAAATGTGCGTTTGTTTAAACAGAAGTTGCGTCCGATCCTTCGCTGGCTGTGCTGATTTAAATCTAGCGGGTAGGGCTGTAGAGGAGGGTCTCGTGTCGCAAGTTCAGTAACGCAGTAATGACGATTCTCTCCGGCCAATCAGTGATCAGTAGAGTTTACACGTCAAGTTTTGGTAGCAGATGCGGCTCGCTTGGAACCTCGGCTGAGGTGGTACTAAAAAAGTACCAGGTACCAGGTACAGTACCCAGTGGAAAACCCCCCAAAAGTGAACCGTACCGAACCGTACCGTGCCGTACCATGCAGTGGAAAAGCGCTGTTACATTGTGTTTTCTCTTTCTGCCGTTTACTCGCCGTTAAGACCTAAATCGCTGTGTTTAAGAGCATACTTGCAAAGACGGGGATTCTGACGCATATAAGTGTGTTTATGTGATTGTTCAAAGTTGGCAAAAAAGAAAAGGCACGCTCCTCTCACACAGAAAGAGACGGCACATGCATAAAGGTCTGTTGTTTGTGTTTCAACGGCTTAAAATCGGTTGTTTTAAAACTGGAGTGCTTAAAAACGCGTGACCATGCTAACGTTACAGATGTAGTCCGTCATTTAAGAAACGAGCTCCTCGTTTTGTCCTGGCTGGTCTTCTGTCTCTCCTTCACGCCCCGTGGTGGGCGGCGTATAAAGATTGCAGTCACTCAAATTATGAAAAGGTGTTACCGGAAACAATATATTTTGCGACACCACGATATAAACGATAGAACATAATATGAAACTATAGACTTTTTATTTCGTCCATCCGATATACAGTGGGTACGGAAAGTATTCAGACCCCCTTAAATTTTTCACTCTTTGTTATATTGCAGCCATTTGCTAAAATCATTTAAGTTCATTTTTTTTCCTCATTAATGTACACACAGCACCCCATATTGACAGAAAAACACAGAATTGTTGACATTTTGCAGATTTATTAAAAAGAAAACTGAAATATCACATGGTCCTAAGTATTCAGACCCTTTGCTCAGTATTTAGTAAAAGCACCCTTTTGATTTAATACAGTCATGAGTCTTTTTGGGAAAGATGCAACAAGTTTTTCACACCTGGATTTGGGGATCCTCTGCCATTCCTCCTTGCAGATCCTCTCCAGTTCTGTCAGGTTGGATGGTAAACGTTGGTGGACAGCCATTTTAGGTCTCTCCAGAGATGCTCAATTGGGTTTAAGTCAGGGCTCTGGCTGGGCCATTCAAGAACAGTCACGGAGTTGTTGTGAAGTCACTCCTTATTTTAGCTGTGTGCTTAGGGTCATTGTCTTGTTGGAAGGTAAACCTTGACCCAGTCTGAGGTCCTGAGCACTCTGGAGAAGGTTTTCGTCCAGGATATCCCTGTACTTGGCCGCATTTATCTTTCCCTCGATTGCAACCAGTCGTCCTGTCCCTGCAGCTGAAAAACACCCCCACAGCATGATGCTGCCACCACCATGCTTCACTGTTGGGACTGTATTGTACAGGTGATGAGCAGTGCCTGGTTTTCTCCACACATACTGCTTAGAATTAAGTCCAAAAAGTTATATCTTGGTCTCATCAGACCAGAGAATCTTATTTGTCACCATCTTGGAGTCCTTCAGGTGTTTTTTAGCAAACTCCATGCGGGCTTTTCATGTCTTGCACTGAGGAGAGGCTTCCGTCGGGCCACTCTGCCATAATGCCCTGACTGGTGGAGGGCTGCAGTGATGGTTGACTTTCTACAACTTTCTCCCATCTCCCGAATGCATCTCTGGAGCTCAGCCACAGTGATCTTTGGGTTCTTCTTTACCTCTCTCCAAGGCTCTTCTCCCCGATAGCTCAGTTTGGCGGACGGCCAGCTCTAGGAAGGGTTCTGGTCGTCCCAAACGTCTTCATTTAAGGATTATAGAGGCCACTGTGCTCTTAGGAACCTTAAGTGCAGCAGAATTTTTTGTAACCTTGGCCAGATCTGTGCCTTGCCACAATTCTGTCTCTGAGCTCTTCAGGCAGTTCCTTTGACCTCATGATTCTCATTTGCTCTGACATGCACTTTGAGCTGTAAGGTCTTATATAGACAGGTGTGTGGCTTTCCTAATCAAGTCCAATCAGTATAATCAAACACAGCTGGACTCAAATGAAGGTGTAGAACCATCTCAAGGATGATCAGAAGAAATGGACAGCACCTGAGTTAAATATATGAGTGTCACAGTAAAGGGTCTGAATACTTAGGACCATGTGATATTTCAGTTTTCTTTTTAATAAATCTGCAAAATGTCAACAATTCTGTGTTTTTCTGTCAATATGGGGTGCTGTGTGTACATTGAGAAAAAAAAAATGAACTTAAATGATTTTAGCAAATGGCTGCAATATAACAAAGAGTGAAAAATTTAAGGGGGTCTGAATACTTTCCGTACCCACTGTATACCATCATATCGCACAGCCCTAATCTGGAATGTAACTTTGAACAAGATACTTGGGAACTTATATGTGAAAGTGCTTCATCGTTTTCATTTAACAGTAGGCATACATTAATGCAGTTCAATATTATACATAGGGTATATTATACACCTGAAAGATTGCACAAGATCAGTATTTCATATTCAGAATGTTGCCCTAGGTGTAAAACAGAGGTTGGTACATTATTACATATGTTTTGGAGTTGTTCTGAACTTGAAACTTATTGGAGAAATTTAATACAAACTATTGACAAAATTGTTAATGTTAGGCTTCCATCTGACCCGAGATTTATGTTATTGGGGGATGAATAAATTCTTCAATTTGATCAAAGGAAGAATTTACGTTTAGTTGAGATGGCTCTGATAGCAGCAAAGAAATGTATAGCTATACAATGGAAATCAGAAGAACCGCCAAGTCATATGTTATGGCTTAGAGAACTTTCGTCCTATGTGCCTATTTAAAAAATTGTTTAATCTGAAAAAAGTCATCAATGTTTGAAAAGATGTGGGGCAGATTTATAGCATACATGAATAATTTGGATGTTACAATGGCTGAAAATGCAGATGTGATAATGTAACCACTTCTTGACTTTAATTTCTTTAATGATTACTACTGCTGCTATTTATTTATAATGTTTTTTTTCTCTTCTTTTTTCTTTCCTCTTATTTTACATACCAGCTCAGTGCCTCGCAATAATGTCCAATTATGTGTTCTGTCTAATGAGGATGATTTTCTGTCTAAAAAGATTGTCCACTTGTAAACTGAACTCAATCTGTAAATTGTTGATGTGAAAATAAACAATATATTGATAAAAAAAAGATTTTAAAATCTATACGATGTTTAATAGGAAGCCAGTGCAGTGTTGACAGAACCAGGCTAATTCTAGTAAGACAGAACCTGGTTCTAGTAAGGACTCTAGCTGCTCCATTTTGAATCATCTTTAGTTTGTTTATTAAGCGTGCAGAACATCCACCCAATAAAGCATTACAATAATCTAACCTTGAGGTCATAATTGCATGAATTAACATTTCTGCATTTGACATTAAGAGCATAGGTCTCAGTTTAGATATATTTTTAAGATGAAAAAATGCTGTTTTACAAATGCTAGAAACGTGGCTGTCAAAGGAGAGATTGTTATCAAATAGCACATCTAGGTTCCTGATTGATGACGAAGAATCAACAGAGCAGCCATCAAGTGTTAGACAGTTTTCTAAGTTATTTCTTGTGGGGGTTTTAGGTCCGATAATTAACACTTCTGTTTTTTTTCAGAATTTAGCAGTAGGAAATTGCTTGTCATCCACTTTTTTATATCAACTATGCATTCCATAAGTTTCTCAATTTGGTGTGTTTCACCGGGCCGCGAAGAAATATAGAGCTGAGTATCATCAGAATAACAGTGAAAGCTAACTCTGTGTTTCCTGATGGTATTTCCCAATGGTAACATTTAAAGCAGGAAAATTAATTGCCCTAGTACTGAGCCTTGAGGTACTCCATACCGCATTTGTGATCGATATGATACCTCTTCATTCACTGCTACGAGTTGATGGCAGTCAGATAAATACAATTTGAACCATGCTAGTGCACTTCCACAAATGCCAACAAAGTTTTCTAGTCTGTTCAAAAGAATGTTGTGATTGATCATGTCGAACGCAGCGCTAAGATCCAGTAGCACTAATAGAGAGATACAACCACGATCGGATTATAAGAGCAGGTCATTTGTCACTCTAATGAGAGCAGTCTCAGTACTATGAGATGGTCTAAATCCTGGCTGGAAATCCTCACAGATATAATTTTTTTCTAAGAAGGAATATAATTGTGAGGATACTACCTTTTCTAGTATTTTTGAAAGAAAAGAGAGATTCGAGATTGGTCTGTAGTTAACTAGATCTTTGAGGTCAAGTTGTGTTTTTTTTATGAGAGGCTTAATAACAGCCAATTTAAAGGTGTTGGGGACATATCCTAGTGACAATGACAAATTAATAATAGCCAAAAGAGGATCTATGACTTCTGGAAGCACCTCTTTTAGTAGTTTAGATGGAATAGTGTCTAACATACTTGTTGTTGGTTTAGCTGATTTAACAAGTTTATACAATTCTTCCTCTCCGATAGTAGAGAATGAGTGGAATTGTTCCTCAGGGGATCTATACTGCACTATTTGATGTGATACTGTAGCTGACGGCTGCATGGTTACAATTTGATCTCTAATAGTATCGATTTTTTAATCACTATGCTGTTGGGAAATGTCAACACCTGTTGAAGCTTTATTTTTGTTAATTTTGGCGTATTGAAAATTAACAAATTAACAATTAACACTGTATTGAATAAATACCTGGAGTTATGTTTGTTTTCTTCTAAAAGAGACTAAAAGTAATCAGATCTAGCAGTTTTAATGCTTTTCTGTAGGATATGGTACTTTCCGCCAAGCCATAAGTACCTCTAGTTTTGTTTTCCTCCAGCTGCGCTCCATTTTCCGGGCTGCTCTCTTTAGGCACGAGTGTGCTCATTATACCACGGTGTTTGAGCCTTTTCCTTAATCTTTCTTAGGTGTAAAAGAGCAATCATATCTAAAGTGCTAGAAAAGAGAGCCCATAGTTACTGTTACATCATCAAGATTTTCTGCGCTGTTGGACATGCTGAGGAATTGAGATAAATCAGGAAGATTACTTACAAAGCAGTCTTTTGTGGTAGAAGTGATGGTTCTTAGATACTTGTAACAAGAAGTTGAATTTAAAGCTTTAGCTATATTGAGTTTACACAAGACTAGATAATGATCTGATATATCATCGCTTTGCTGCAGAAAATCAACACCATTAACATCAATTCCATGTGACAGTATTAAATCTAAGGTATGATTTCGACAATGAGTTAGGTCCTTACATGTGTTGTCTAATCGCGATAGACTTCAAAATGTCTATGAATGCTGACCCTAATGCATCTTTTTCGTTATCAATGTGGATATTAAAATCATCCACAATTAAGACTTTATCTACAGCCTGATATAAAGGCTGTATCTAACTTTATGAGTATCTAACTTTATCTGACTTAATCTAACTCTGATAGAAAATCAGCAAATTTTTTAATAACGTCTGTATGGTGCCCTTGTGGCCTGTATAAAGTTGCCAGTACATACATCATGGGGGATTTATCATTAATATTTTTTTCTCTAGATAATGGTATATGAAGCACCATTACTTCAAAGGAGTTACACTTATGGCGCTTTTCCACTGCATGGTACGGTTCGATGCGTGCAGTGCAGTGTATGGCTCAGTTCGGTCGGTTTGCATTTCCACTGCAGTTTAGTACCGCTATAGGTGGGCGCTAGCAGAGACTGTGGTGACAGTGACACGGGCTGTAGATGAGAAGAGCAGGGATGTTCGTGCAGGTGTGCTGCGTTACTTGATTAGTTAACTATTCATGCAGCGTGTTCTGTAAAGTGAATTATCAATAAACTTTTGAATATTTCAAAATATACAATGTATCCCTTGTTTTTATTTATGTGATGGTTTTTATAATCGTGGCATTAATCATTTGTCTTTTCAAGAGGTTTATTACGTGCTCATAAAATAATACATATTTAATATAGTCTGGAGGTACACTTATTCGATCAGATTGTTTTAATTGAAGCAAAACACAGATACAAAGGTAAAAATATAAACAGAAAACATACTCTGAAAATATAGCAAGTTCAAAAGTAACATTATATACATAAGGCTTTTCCTTGATCGCGCCATCAAGCTCTCACTGGATCCGCTCCTCGGCTATCAACGAGAAGAACATCTGTACTTCCTCAACAGACAACGACACTGCTATTTTGCGGTTGATGCGAAAATGTGCGTTTGTTTAAACAGAAGTTGCGTCCGATCCTTCGCTGGCTGTGCTGATTCAAATCTAGCGGGTAGGGCTGTAGAGGAGGGTCTCGTGTCGCAAGTTCAGTGACGCAGTAATGACGATTTTCTCCGGCCAATCAGTGATCAACAGAGTTTTTTGTATTTTATAGTTCGGGGAACAGACACAGTCTCTATAGTGTGATATCTTGGTGAAAGGGTCTCTTTGTGCTGAGAATTAACTAGGGATAACACGATATATTGGCCACCATATCGGTATCGGCCGATAAATGGCAATTTTGGAGTCACTTTGAAAAGGACAATACACTTATGTGCAACATGTGCAGAGCAAGTCTGTCATAAAGACTACATAAAATTATAATAAGAACATTACTGTAAATTACATTGTGGAATCTTTGTGCGTTGTGTTTTGTGCGGTTGAACGTGATCCAGAATGGAGCTACACCTCCATGACAGTTAAGTTCACTTGTGCATTTGCAGCCTTTTGTGCAATTGTATGTAGTAATATTGTGTTTATTTTATGTATATCTGCTTTATCTCATATAGAATGCATTTGGTTAATTAATAGAGCGCTTTAGTTTGCAGGTGATCATCTTTAGCTCAGCACACACAGCTCAAACAGCAGCGCACAACAAATAACTATGATTGGGACTGTCGTGTATATAACATTCTAATGTGAACATTATTATAATAAAACGTTGTGAATTCTTTGGTTTTTTACGTTTTTACAGGAAGCCAAATGCGCGTCCATGAGTTTCACATCTGACTAGCGCATAACTTAGTTCAAAATATCTTGTGCATTTCCGTATTTTTGTGCATATATAAGTTGTAATATTATGTTTATGTTCTATAAATATCTGATTCTCATGTAGCCTAATTAACCCACTATAACAAGCGCTTCAGTTTACCGGTGTTCATTCAGCTTCATACAGTGCACCCAGCTCAAACATCTGCTATTTAAAACAGTGGTAGCCTATTCATTTTTTACTTTTTCAAAATCACTGAAGCATTATTAATAATAACCACCACTTTTATTTTCTCTTATTTTCATCAACTATATGGTTTAGTAATTAATATAATTTAATTAATGTCCATGCAGATGGCTCTTCCGTTTTATTCATCCATGGCACATGCACATTGGACATCATGTAAAGATGTCCAATGACTTTACGTGTTATGCATTATTTTATTTAATTTGTGAGACTATTTTATGGCGAAATTTGGTAATGGGAGAGTAAATATTTTTTAAATGTATTTAAAAAGAAAATACAAAAATTTTTTTTTTTCAGAAAGTATATAAAAATGTGGATATAGATTTATCCGCCAACTAGGAGTGTGCGATATATATCGTTTGCGATATTATAGTAATTGTTGTTTTAACAATATGCAATTTGACAATATTCGAGTATTTTGCAAAAACAAACAAAACGCATGCGCACGCACGCATTAGCCTTAACATTACGTGGTGATTAATGAAGCTGGTTCATCAGTGTACGCATTTAGAGCGTGTTCTTTCACTGCATGATTCAGTCTTTTAAAATGCTTTAAGAATGATCGCAAAATTCAAGATATGGGGCAGAACATTTATATATTTCGTTTCATATAGTTAAAATCACAAGAAGAGTGCCGTTTTCTGCACGATTACAAATGTGATATTGATTTTATACAACAGTTCAATAAACAAGTTAATATTAAGATACTAACGTTATAGATACCATATTGCCTGTTTTGCTCCATTTCGCCAACAAAAGATAATTCTAAACAGCACTGTTTTGCATCTCTGAGCAACATGACGGTGATTCGTTCCTGAATGATTCAATCGTTTAAATAATTCGGTTCAGTCACAGTGACTCGCTTGTTAAATGAATTGATCATTTAAATGATTCGGTTCAGTCGCAGTGACTGGCTTGTTAAATGAATTGATAGTTTAAATGATTCGGTTCAGTCGCAGTGAATCACTTATTACCAGTGACTTTCTGCCACCTACTGGCGATTTAATTTCACATTTAAGTTTATTTTTGTTTTTAAAATAATTTTAAATATCAGTATTCAATGTTTTAGGTTTAAAATGTAAAATAATGATGCATTTGTAACTGGTTAAAGCACTCAATATCCCTCTGAGCTGCATTAAATAGTGTAAATACATATAAACTCATTCAGATGCAACTTCTGCAACGATTAATTTTTATAATACTGGTTTCATTTGTTTGATAACTGCCTAAATGTGTGTTATCTTAATTGACTGATTAAAAGTTACAATTTGACACAAAAGATGTACACTTTTAGAAAAAAAGCTTTATTAAAGGTACAAATCTATTTAAACTTAAATGAAAAGATTAATTGATTAATCATTGATGTGAACTGAGCACACAGAATATGAAGAATATCATAAACTGCAGCTGTCCACGGTAGTCAGATATCAGCACAATAACACACTCGGCAAAATATCGTCTAATTATCGTTATCGAAAAAATCCCACAAAATATAAAGATATCATTTTTTTTCAATATCGCACACCAGGGGCGGCGCTTAGGTGGGCTAAGGGGCTGAAGCCCGAATGTTTTCAGAAAAGCCGAATGTTTTTATGACCATGCCCTGCACGCATCATCATCACTGTTTTCATGCGCATTAAAATGATGAACCGCAGTTTACTCCGTCAGGAACTGCCCACGGAAGCTCGTACTTCTGACTGACATATACACTTGATAATAAACTTCATATAAACTGGCCAATCATCGATATGAAGTAATAGCAGATCTTGGATCTTTGGGCTTAGCGGATATCCACTCACCCTAGAATCGCCTCTGTCGCACACCCCTCGGCCAACATATCGGCTTTCAAATACAACTAATTATCGGTATCGGTCAATTTTAATATCGGTGCATCCCTAGAATTAACTGACTTCTGTGGCGTGAGGCGGTTAGCACCAGTCTGTCTGCTTCCTGACCTGGGCCCCAGTTAGTCAAGTACAAACTCTAAGACTATGTGCCATATTTCTAGAGAGAAGAGCGGCACCACCCCAGGAGGGATGAAAACCATCTCTTTTCAACAGTTCAGGTCTGCCCCCAAAACTTGTCCAATTGTCTATAAAATCCATGTTATTCTGCGGGAACCACTTACACATCCAGCCATTGAGTGACAACTGTCTGCTATGAATCTCATTGCCCCGGTAAGCAGGGAGCGGGCAAGAGCATATTACAGTGTCTGACATCGTATTTGCAAGTTCACACACCCTCTTTAACATTATTTTTAGTGATCTCCGACTGGCAAAGTTGAACATCATTAGCGCCGAAGTGGATAACAATCTCACTGAATTTACGTCTAGCATTAGCCAGCTCTTTTAAAGTTGCTAAGATGTCAGGCGCTCTGGCTCCCGGTAAACAATGGACTATGGTGGCTGGTGTCTCTGTTTTCACATTCCGTCCAATAGAATCGCCAATAACTAGAGCACTTTCATCAGGTTTCTCAGTGGGTACATCACTGAGTGGGGAGAACTTGTTTGATGTTCTGATCGGAATGGAAGAGCAGTGTTTTACCCAGCGAATAGGCCGCCTCACAGTCACCCAATTGCCCTGCTGCATGGGCTCTACTGCGGAACCGAACAATGTACAAGACTCTGAGCTAGTCGCATCCAACGCCCGTATCTACAGCCCTTGCATTCTTACTATCCTCAACTAAAGTTTGAATGCGTGTCTCTAGTTCTAAAATCTTCTCTGTCAGCCTAACTATTTCCCTGCATTTATCACATGTGAATCCCTCGCTGCTGACAGACAGATAAACTGTACATGTGGCAGAAGAATAGCAGGAGAAGCCATTACTCACTGTATGATGAATGATACCAACTTAACTTTCCACTTAACACTGTTGTTTGATGAACTAGTGAAAAAAACGGAGCGAGAGAGAAATGAAACAGAGCAAAAATAACAAGCTAACAAATGCTAACGCGATGCGCTCACGGTTTTAGATGGAAAGCAAATGATATATTAGTCAGATTAGTTAGATAATATCAGAGATATGGTGGGAATTAAGTTATATTTTACTACTTAAACAACAGAGAGTGAAGGTAAGATAGATATTCAAACAGAAAAGTGAAGCTATACAGAGCTACAATGGCAAACCTCTCAGCAGCACGGACAAACAGGAAGTAGGTGTGTCCAAGAAGAAGATTCTAGATTCGATTCTTTGTCTGCTCAAGAAGACACAACGAGGGTGATTTAGGAAGCGTAGCAGAGACAGAGCGAGTGTCCTCTGGAATGTAGAGGGGACGACATCCTGGGGGTTAGAAAGTAATTTCTTGTGGAGATTTGTTGAGCGTTTGCATCACGTATATCTGTCCTTTTGTAGATTAAATTAGTGACTTATGCGTTACACAGATAAAAGGGTTCCGGGAGTGTCTGTGCTGAAACACGTCCAGATACAATGCTTTTTTTGTACTGTTTATTTTATGGGTCTTGTGGGAGATAAGCAGAGCATGGCAAGAAGCATAATCAGACAATTGTGTGATAATTTATTCCCTTTTATGACCACAGATGGCTGAGAGAAGATTTCTTAATTTCCTATAAGGACTGCTTTGTACTGAAGTGTAATTTTGTGTGACCGTTCGATAAGGCCCTACACATTGCTGTATCCCTTAAAACCAGAGTGACAGAGGGTTAATGTAAATGCATTTGCCTGCTGTACACAGTTTTCCTGATGCCAGGCTTTTGCACTGATGGCGTGGTCCTGCCATCGCTACTTGCAACTATATTTTCTTTTGTTCTTTGATTAACTTCAGTGACAGGCAGCACATTTATTAGGCTGCTGTCTCATAACAACGAACGCACACAGATCTATAAATACTGCCACACATGCGGTTTCTTTCTCATCTATTCACATTGACTTAAGACAAAAAACAGCTCTGTTTATGATGATATACAAAGTCCTCTTTTCAGATGAGAGCAAGTTTTGTATTTCATTTGGAAACCAAGGTCCTAGAGTCTGGAGGAAGGGTGGAGAAGCTCATAGCTCAAGTTGCTTGAAGTCCAGTGTTAAGTTTCCACAGTCTGTGATGATTTGGGGTGCATTGTCCTCTGCTGGTGTTGGTCCGTTGTGTTTTTTGAAAACCAACGTCTTGGCACCCGTTTTTAAAGATGCTGATTTCATTTTCCAGCAGGATTTGGTACCTGCCCACACTGCCAAAAGCACCAAAAGTTGGTTAAATGTAGGGCTGCAGCGATTCGTCGTCATCGATTATAAAAATACGCCAATTGGCATTTAGTGCATCGACACATCATACCTTTAGCCACACCCATTGCGCGAGCCTGCAGTTATCCCTACTTAAGACTGTTTTTTCTGCCATGTTTAACACAAACAAGACTCTAGAGTAGAAGGTAAAGGCTAGTATGGCATCTTCACTTCGTAGAGCGTTCCTAGAGCGTTATATTATTATAATACGACCGTCAAAACCGCATATATATAGCCGAACTGACGCCTTTACATTGTCGGGATTCACATCTTCATGCAAAGCTGCGCTGAATGACCGAAACAGCACGGGACATCGAGTTGCCTATATAATCATAAACAGGTTTAATGCACCCACAGAGACGGAAGAAGGAGAAATGATTCCCGCTCGTCTTAAACCGGAGCTGCCGTCATTGCTGTGTGTGTGCGCGGCTGTGAGCGCGATCGCTCGAGCTCAGAGACGCACGCACCGAACGCGCTCTCTGCATTCGCTGACAAAGCATTAAAGTCATTGTTTGTTGTTTAACTGTGTGATAGACAGGACAAGCCTCGACTGAGCTCATTTATTTAAAAATGGGCTGTCAGCTGTGATAAAACTTCCCGGTGTTGTGACGCCATTTTTGATTCTGTCGATGCAGTTGTGACTTCAGCTGTTCATTCAGATATGTATTCAAGCAGATGTTTTAATCTGCTGAATAAATAAAACCTTTAAAGTCTCTCACCTGTAAGCAACTACTGTCAGTCACAAACAGAACTGTGAATGCACCATAATGTGTATTTCTATCGACTGCATCACTGCCCTGTAATTTCTTTCTTTCTTTCTAGTTATTTATTGTTATTATTTTCTCTCTTTAATTATTTTATATTTATTTTTTCTTGTCTTATTTTGTTATTTATTGTTATTTATTTGTCTTTCTTTTCCTGTTATTATCTTTATTTATTGTTATTTTGTTTCTTTCTTTCCTTTTTGAAAGTATTAATTATGAGAAAATGTTTGAATAAAACAAAAGATTAATAGCAGAATTTACTATTATTTATTGATAGTTTAACTAAAGAATTAATCAACTGATGAGAAAATAATAAATGTATTAATTGAAAAAATATTTATAGATTAGTCGACTAATCGAAAAATAATCGATAGATTAGTCAACAATAAAAATAATCGTTAGCTGCAGCTCTAGTTAAATGACCATGGTGTTGATGTGCTTGACTGGCTAGCAACTCACTAGACCTGAACCCATAGAGAATCTATGGGGTATTGTCAAGAGGAAAATGAGAAACAAGAGACCAAAAATGCAGATGAGTTGAAGGCCACTGTCAAAGAAACCTGGGCTTCCATTACCACCTCAGCAGTGAAATTGATCACCTCCATGCCATGCTGAATTGAGGCAGTAATTAAAGCAAAAAGTGCCCCTACCAAGTATTGAGTATGTCTACAGTAAATTAACATACTTTACAGAAGGCCAACAATTCAATAAAAATGTTTTATTGGTCTTATGAAATATTCTAATTTGTTGAGATAGTTGAATTTCTTTCAAATTTAAAGCCAGATTTTTGCTCCAAAGAGAAAGTTGTAGAAACCAGACCATTAATTTTCCTTAACAAAATAACTATCTAAATAGAAAAAATATTTCTTAGTTTCTGCATGATCTAATGCAGGGGTCATCAAAGTGGTGCCCGCGGAGTCTCTGAGTTGCAGGCCAAGCACGTTCTATAAATAGCCTGAATAACGCCGGACGATAAACGTCATCATATCGAGATTATGATAAAAAATTATGTTAATAATGATGATAAGCTCAGGACATTTTTACTCAATATGGATTAATCTAACATCCTATCACTGTGTGTATGTATCATTTATTTATTTGGAGTATATCAAACAAGTAGCCCTTGAGACTATTTTATAATTAATAATAATAATAATTTGATACATTTATATAGCATTTATATTGTTACTTTTCTAGGCACTCAAAGCGCTTTACATAGTAAGGGGGATATCTTCTCACCCACCTCCAGTGTGCAGCATCCACCTGGATGATGCAACGGCAGCCATAGTGTGCCAGAATGCCCACCAAACACCAGCTTATTGGTGGAGAGGAGACGAAGCCAATCAGTGTATGGGGATGATTAGGAGGCCATGATGGTCAGAGGCAAGTGGGTGAATTTGGCCAAGATGTTCCCAGGTTGACATCCTGGGATTTTTAATGACCTCGGTTTAACGTCTCATCCGAAGGACGGTGCTTTTCACAGTATAGTGTCCCCGTCACTATACTGGGGCGTTAGGACCCACACAGACCACAGGGTGAGCACCCCCTGCTGGTCTTACTAACACCTCTTCCAACAGCAACCTAGTTTTCTCAGGAGGTCTCTCATCCAGGTACTGATCAGGCTCAGCCCTGCTTAGCTTCATTTGGAAACCGGTCTTGGGCTACAGGGTGATATGGCTGCTGATGTTTATATCATTTTATCAAGTGTTTATCCCTTCAGGGAGCCCTCATTCACAAAAATGTTGATGACCTCTGCTCTAATGAGTGATATTTCAAATCAAGAAACAGGTTTAATTTAATATATAATTTAATTTTGATTTAATTTTTTTTTATTTTTTATTTTTTTTATTCTTTGCACTGTCCACTGAGCGGACCTGATTTGACCTACATTTCACTTTCGATTATACCCTGTATAATTTATCATGTGACAAATAAAGAAACCTTGAGGTTTGGGTTGCCTCATAATATTAATAATAATAATATAACTTTTCTTGTATCTTAGAAATTCACATTTGACAGTAGCTTGAGTTAGGATGTAGAGGTACATTTTTGTTCATTATCAAAATAAGTAACATCTGTAATAAATTGTAGCAACCTAAGTTTTATATGGTAAAATTTATTCTGACCAAGTTTTTTTTTAGCTGCCTTAACCACACATACATACTATAATTTTATACCATTACTCTTGTTTTTTTTTTTTTTTTTTAAGGGACAATGCACATCAATTAACATTTTTGTTTACACTCAAAATGTAAATGCGCCAGAATAAAATTAAATGTGAATACCCCACATTTCGCACATATTAGTGTCGCACGGCTTCGTTCCGCTTTTGGCGCATAAACATTATATAGAACATTTATTGAACTCCACATCGTTTTATCAAGAAAAATTACTTTGCGATAAATATCGTTATCGAATTATCGCCCAGCCCTATGATATACTGACATAATTTTGTCAATTTCATTACTGACATAAGGTTGGAGGCATCTGTCGTAACTACCTTCCTTCTGCAGGTCAGTCCCAAGTGGACGCCTGATTGAAATAGACGAGAAGTTTTCCAAAGGGCCATGGCTCTGATTCAGCAGTGGGTTACCCTGATATAAAACCGGCCCAGGCACCAGGCATGGGAGGGAACATGGGCTACATTGTAAAGTGCGTAGGTTTCTTGGGAACGACTCACTGTTCAACTTCTGAGCTGCAATGAAGCTGTTTGAAAATCTGCCGGGCAGATGGTGAGCATGGGCGTAAATCCCGGGGGGGACGGAGGGGACATGCCCCCCCCCCATCCGAGGGTTGTCCCCCCCAAAAAAAATATTTAAAAAATTCACACTCTTTATTGTGAAAAATATATGTATGTATACCTACAATGATTTAAGTAGAACCCCCAAAAAAGTGCTTTTAGAAACAGTTGAGTTCCTCCCTTCCTCACAGTGGTTTGGCCCACTGCCTGCTTTCCCAGTTCATCTCACCTACTCCACACACGAGTCAGGTGTGTGGCTGCGGCTCAGTTAATGTTGAACTCCAGTAAGTAGGGTACTTTATTCACTTTAAATAAAGCGATTCTCTTTAATGTAATTGATGCAGCAGACTCATTCATAAATTAGTTGCGGCAAAATGCTGATTAACGTTACCGATTTAATTTTCCAAGAATCTGCTATATTAGCGATTAAAATATTACTTATCTAGTTAACATTAACTTGTTTACAATAGCTTGTTGCATAGTGCACTGCAACTTATGGGGTTTTCCACTGACTGGTACCAGCTCGGTTCGGTTCAGTTCGGTTCTGATCTGTTTGGGACCTACAGTTTTCCACTACAACTGGTTGCTATAGCGTCAAACATTCTGAGAAGCAGCACGAGCAGGCGCTCTAAGCTGAGGTAAACAACCTGGCATCATTACAATCGTCAGCATGGATGAAATAAAAGGGTTTATCCTTGGTTTGTGGCTGTTTGAAATGTGCTGATCTGCTTTGTCATTGAACCTGAGAAAACTTTGAAAATAACCATAATGACGCAGTCTCCGTGCTACAATAATAATGATAGAAGCAAAGTTTTTCACTGTGGGGACATATCTTTATAAGTACAATTTGACTGTATTATTTGTGTCCCCTTCAAAAATTGCTCATGATAAATTTAATATTTATTGTCCCCCCCTACTGTTAAATGAAATTTACGCCCATATGGTGAGTAGAGGTGTGGAGCAACCGCCTCTCTTGAGGGTAGCTTGCCATACCTTCTTACTTCAGCGTCAACAGAGATGAGAATGGCAGAATTATAAAAGTGAACATGCGTGGTGGTGTGAGTGTGCCACACCTGTATAAGTACATCATGAACTTTTGGGAGAAAATGGCACCGGTCTCTAGCAGCAGACTCATTGATGACAGCCCAGCAGGCATCATTCGTCTAAATGGCAATGGGCAGGCTTCTATAGCCGGCCAAGCTAAGCTGAGATTATCCACAGCCTGGTGAGAATGCAAATCAGTTCGCTCTCTGCCAGCCCATAATAAATCATTGGGGAAAATGGTGTCAGGATCCTCTCCAGAGCATGCCCAGCCCTCAAAATCTGAAGCTGTCAATGATCTGGAATCATCAGTGACAGCATTCTACTCTGATTTGCCTAAAAAGATTGAACCACTTGTAAGATGAGGTGCACTGATCTTCATGTCTAAACACACCAGCTGATCTAAGTGCTTTGCGAGACTCATGCTCTTGCAGTAAGAGCAGCGCAGCCTCAGCGAGTGGCCCAGATGGCATCCAAGTCTGAAGCTACCAGTGATACTAATCAGTGACAGCATTCTTTAAATCCACCTAAAAAGATCATACCACTCATTAGACGAGGGGCGCTGATCCTTACATGTGAACACACCAGCAGATCAAAGTGCTGTGTGCAATCTGATTAGTCCCACAGCTAATCAAGTGACTGTTAGAGCAGAGTTGGCATGCTCAAGTGAAATTAGACAAATCTAGGGGGTGGGGTGCATATCCTAAAAGGTTGAAATCCCCTGCACTAAAGGATGTCGGGCCCCTATGTCTGTTTCTGACAGTTTGGTCAAAAACATGCACACCAGTAGCCTGTTGGAGGTCATTTTGGAGGGCTCTGGCAGTGCTCCTCCTGTTCCTCGTCGCAGCCTAGCTGCTGGTTTTTTGCCTTTCTACAGTCTATCTCCCAGTATTTCTAAGCTCTTGAAAGAGTGATGGGAGACAATGCAAACCACCTTGCATCGGCACATATTGGAACCCCCTTTTGGGGGGTTGTCTTGCTGTTGTCTTTCCAGTGTACCTGTTGTCACTTTCATTTGCACTAAAGCAGGTGAAACTGATACATCACTTATGCTTTCTAACTGAATGATATCCCTGGTGTTTTACTGACTGTGTTATACTGTGCCTTTTAAGTGTTCCTTTCTTCTTATTATTGTTATTTAAGCTTGAGCCATAAATAATAATATTACAAAATAAATTCTTATTAATATAATAGGGTTCTAGAGCTTTTAAATGCTGTGCTTAAAAATTTATGTTAACACATCTGTGTAATAGATGTTATCTCTGCTCCTTCACATCCAGGTCCACAGGACAGACTGTGAAAAGACAAACAGAGAACCTGCATGTGGACTATTTTGTCACCAGAGATTTCAATTCAGAATATAAGAGCTCAGCTTTGCTAAAAATTGAGAAGAGTGTAGAAGAGGATTATGTTTCTAATGTGCGAAACAACTGCTGGAAGGAAAGACAGACAAGTATGTACCATTATTTCATTTATTTAATCTTTATCTTCACCATCTTAGTGTTCTATTTTTGTTCTATTATGGGTTTATTTACATACATTAACAGGATCTGCTTAAGTATGCTCTAAGGTCCTATTGAAAATGAGTTTAAAACCATGTTTCAAATAAACATATAAATCCAAATAAGCCTTACAGATCTTTATTGGAATGGGTTTAAAGAATATTATATATATATATATATATATATATAGTAATATTTTGTACATCATGTCATCCCTTTCAGAAACAGACTTACTGTATGCTGCTAAGGTCTACCGAGATGAAAGACTACAGCGAAAGGCTGAGCTCATGACCATGGAGAACTGCAAAGAGCTGGATAGATTAAACAATCTGTTTCGTGGAGGATAAACCTTAAACTAAAACTAATGGACATTTATGAAAATAAGATGCCATATGTATAAATGTAAATATTTATTGTTTTTTTTTAACTCTCTTATGGAAAGACAACATTTAACTAAAGAGATAATTCATTAAAACCCCCTTATCTTCCACTGAAATATACTTTGCTTCAGAGTCTAGAAAATCAACTGAGAAAAATATTATTTTTCCTTGTTTAATGTTTTTTTCTTTTCTTTTATGTCTAAATTGACAGTGAGAAATGGGCTTAGATGTTTTACACTTGAATCACAACGTTCTTTCTTATTGAACCCAAACCTTTGCTTCAATTGATGCCATGTCTGTTTTGCTCTCTTTGAGTGCTACTAACTGAAATGTGAAATTTAAATGGTACAAATAAAATAAAAGCTTTTAAACCAGACTGGTCTCATTATTTATACATAGGTATTAATATGTAACATTTACAAGCACAAAACTTACATTTTTACTGATGCTGAAATGTACAATTTAGATGTTTTTAAACATTTAAAATGTACATATTGCTATGTATTTTTAGCTAAAAACATTAAATATTTACGCATCTTTTATGTCATCAAGATATTCGTATCAATGCATTTTATCCTTTTATCAATAAGCGATTTACATTTTTAGACCCCTTATAACTTACCCCCAAATCTAAACCTACCCATTTTATAGCGAATATGCATTTGTATCAGTTTATCAATAAGTGATTTACATTTTTAGACACCTTAACCAACCCCCACACCATTTTAGTAACAGTATAGCATCAAAAATATATTTTTTTATAGTTGCTAATCCCACTCTTGCCACTAAACTTAACCATAACTATTCCTGTACAGAATAAGAAAAACATGCAGATAAGTGCCATGAAAATCTTTTATTTATTGCAAAAATGTCAAAAGTAATCCAAATGATGATGTGTTGCAGCCGCATTCCTCTCTGGTGGAATGCAGCTGGTTTGTGTGAGGTGAAATTTAAATTGTTAATCGCAGTGGTGTATTGTAACGAAGTAATAATACTTTGTTACAGTACTTAAGTATTTTTTGGAGTATGTGTTCTTTACTTGAGTTTTTATATTTCAGCCAACTTTTACTCCACTACATTTCCCAACAGTGGACGGCTCCAGGATTTTTTTGTTGGGGGTGCTAAAGGGGGGCTTAACAGTTCAGAGGGGGTGCTAAAAAACTAATTAAATTGAGAGAAAGTAATGAACGCTTAAACCAGTGGTTCTAAACCCGCACGCGGCCCATCATGAATCCAAATGCGGCCCACCGTGCTGAACATAATTAAAAAATAACTTTCAGTTTTACAATGAATTTTTGTTTTAACATTAATAATTTTTTAGAAACAAATATAAGCTATAATGCTTTTATGTAAAATTATTTTGTTTTTCATATATCATTTTCAGACATGAGCAGACCTATGTACTCACGTAATTAATTTTACGCATTTAACGAACACTTACAAGCTCGCACTTTGGCAGAATTAAATTCAAATAGTCATCAGCAGCCGTTAGTTCTGTAAAATATAGCATCAGAATGGGCACATTTGTTAAGGGAGAAAATTCAATGTGGAAAATGTCAGCGAAGGAGCGCATTCAAACAAGAATAGTCGCAGCATCAGCAGTGAAGAGAGTGCTGGACTTTCGGCATGGACTTTTGGCATCGACTTTCGATTGCGCTCCACTCACACTGAAGATATTCAGGTAAAAAGAAACACTTAGGCTACTATGCAGCAATCATCCTTAATTACAGAAATTTGGCAAACATCTCTGGAGAGAACCTCAAATTATTAAATTCGAAAATGGTTTGCATATTTGGATTAACATTTGTGAATGCAGACTTTCTGCAATGTCGCATGTCAAGTCACGCTTCTGTGCGTGTCTTACAGACTGTAACTTACAATTGCAACTTCATTGTGCTGTTACTCTTTTCGAGCAGAATTTCACAAAATTGGTCAGCTCCCGACAGCATAGAATTATTTATTTCAATAAATGTAATCGTTTAGATATCATAATATTTAGGCTATAAATAATATTATATATCTGGTTGTATTGATGACGTAATATGTAAATGACATGCGTGCGGCCCGTGAGACTTGCACTTGGGGAAAAAATATTGAGAACCACTGTCTTAAACTTTAGCTATGATTTTTTTATATACAGCAGTTTCGAAAAAGGCATATTTGACGTGTTTCTGTGGTATTATTAAACTTCTCCTATTCCACTGTTATTAGTAATATAGCCTACTAATGCCAACTGCCAAATATGACACTTACAAAGTTATATAATTTATGAAAGAAAAGAGAAAGTTGGGATTTTTTTCTTATTTCAAATCAATAAAAATGTTCAGTTACAACTGTAACCTCGGTTCCCTGAAGAGGGAACTCCGTTGCGTAAAACACGCTTTGGGAATGCTTTGCGTGATAAGTCTTGAAGCACATGTGAAATCAATCCAAGGTGTAATTGGGACATCAGAGCGGGTGACGTTACGAACCTGGAGGCTATAAAGCCTGCCCAAACGAAGCGTAAAAAGTCTGAGCAATTCGCTTACAGGCACGAAGGAGATATGGCCGGGAACGCAACGTTCGTTCCCTCTTCAGGATACGAACAGCTGTTAATTCTTGCGCCAAAGGGCAGCTCTGTGGACGTAAGCATCGAATGCCCGTACTGGGTAAAGCAAATTGTGCCTTTCCTGGTCCGCATTTTGAAAAGGAGGAGGACAGAAGGCTTGCAGCATAATCGATCTTGCCACATTAGCGGGGACTTTAGGAACGTAACCTGGTCTGGGATGAAGAAATGCATTAACCATGCCAGGTGAAAAATTCCAGGCACGAGGGTGCAAACGACAGTGCTTGTAGATCTCCTATCCTTTTAAGGGATGAGATTGCAAGGAGGAACAACGCTTTTAAGGTCAAAAACTTGGCCGGCACCTCCTCTAAAGGCTCAAAGGAGCCAGGGAAAGGCCTTGCAGTACAATGGCCAAGTCCCATGTCGGCACCCTGGTGCGAGCTGCAGGCCTCAGCCTCAGAGAACCACGGAGGAAACGAGATACCAGGGGGTCTTTCCCCATAGACATTCCACCCAAAGGAATGTGGTAAGCACTTATGGCTGCCACATAAACCTTCAGAGTTGACGGGGATTGCTCTGCAGTGAACCGATCTTGCAGAAACTCCAGCACTGTACCAACTGGGCAGTTAACTGGGTCCAGCTGATGGTCACTACACCAAGAAGTGAAAACGTTCCACTTCAAGGTATAAAGTTTCCTCGTGGATGGAGCTCTGGAGTGGAGAATGGTCTCAACAACCTCGGTTGAGACCTGAGTTTATGAGCTGGGCCCCCTCAGAGGCCAAGCCCACAGTTTCCATAGTTCTGGATTGGGGTGAAATATCGAGCCCCCCACTTGGGACAGAAGGTCCCTCCTGATGGGGAGCTCTAGAGGAGGCCCGTCGAGAAGGGATAATAGATTTGGGAACCATACTCTGCCCGGCCACCACGGGGCAATAAGAAGTAGTGGGACCTGGTCCCGGAGAACTCGCTCCAGTACTCCTGGGAGCAGAGCAATCGGGAAAATGCATACAGACGATGCCTCGGCCACATCTGTGTCATCTCATCCAGTCCGAGAGGAGCTGGATGCGAGAGGGAGAACCAGAGTGGACAGTGAGACATCTCTCGAGACACAAAGAGATCCACTGTACCTGGCCGAACTCCTTCCATATCAGCTCCACCACCTCGGCGTGGAGCCTCCATTCCCTGGGCCTCAGCCCCTGTCTCGACAGGATGTCTGCTCCTATATTGTGGGCCCCAGGGATGTAAGTTGCTCGCAGAGACAACAACTTCCCTTAGGACCACAGGAGGATTTGGCACACCAGTTTGCAAAGTGGACGTGACCGCAAACACCCCTGGTGATTTATGTAGGAGACCACCGATGTGTTGTCTGAGCGGACAAGCACATGGTGGCCCCTGAGATCTGTTAGGAAATTCTTGAGAGCAAGAAATACAGCGAACATCTCCAGACGGTTGATGTGCCATGAGAGAGGATGGTCCTTCCACAGACCTTGACTCGATCGTCCCTCTAAGATTGCTCCCCAGCCCGTGAGGGAGGCATCTGTCGTTAGCATCTTGCGACGACACGAAGCTTCCAACATGGAACCAAGGTTTCTTCCACATTTCCAAGGCACGAAGGCATCGCCGCGTGACCTTGATCATGCGAAAGGGGTTGCCCCTCGGGGAAAACCCTTTGGTCTTGAGCCACCACTGCAGGGGTCTCATGTGCAACAGTCCAAAAGGTATTACGTTGGATGCTGCTGCCATAAGACCTAACAGTCTCTGAAACTGTCTGACAGTGAGTGACTGGCCTAGCCTTATTCTTTCCACAGCCGACAGGATGGACTCTATATATGCTGGTGACAGGCGCGCCTGCATCAACGTTGAGTCCCATATCACGCCCAGGAAAGTGGTCCTCTGTAATGGAGAAAGCACACTTTTCTTGGAGTTTAGCCATAACCCCAATTTGTTAATGTGGGCAAGAACGACATCTCGATGCCGAACTGCCGACTGATGTGACTGAGCTAGAATCAACCGATCGTCTATGTAGTTCATAATGCGAATACACTGAAGCCGAAGAAGTACCAGGGCTGCATCTACGCATTTCGTGAAAGTGCGGGGTGATAATGCTAGGCCAAACGGAAGAACCTGATACTGGTATGCTTTGCCCCCAAAAGTGAACCTCAGGAAATTCCTGTCACATGGAAGGATGGATATGTGAAAGTATGCTTCGAGGGGGGAAGTCCTCACTGACCTGAGCCCTCGGGCATCAGGACCTTTTCCCCGCAGCCTTCTTAGAGTTAATAACGGTCCTCAGATCCATTCTACCCTTTGAAGGCTGCAGTTGAGTGTGTTTACCGTGTCCCCAGTCTTTATGTAGGGGAGCACGATAAGCCACACTCTGCTTTTGTGTGGCACGGTGGGAGGAGCTGGCTTTAGATGTTTGGGGCTGCTCCCGCTCAGCAGCTCCGGAGATATGAATACGGCAGGGGGGGGGGGAATGCAGCATTCTGGAATGCAGCAGCTTGCTTAGCTGATTCCTGAAATCTCTCTACAACCGAATTCACAGCACCACCAAAGAGGCCAGAGGGAGAAATGGGAGCATCCATAAGGAAGTTCTTATCTTTTCCTTTAATGTTACTCAAGTCCAACCATAAATGTCTCTCAGTGGCCACCAGGGCTGCCATAGACCGGCCGATTGATTTAGTCGTCTTCTTGACGGCTCCCTGAGAGACAAATCTGTAGCCCGACGCAGTTCGCAAACTGTGTTCGGACTAATACCCTCGCCCTCATCTAGATCTGTTAATAATTCAGCCTGGTAGGCTTGCAACAGCGACATAGTGTGTAAACATGCTGCTGCCTGACCAGCCGCTGAATAAGCCTTGCCCACCAGTGCTGATGTGATTCTCACTAGTTTAGTGGGTAATATTGGGTATTTAATGGATGAGGATGATTCAGAAAATAATTTCTCAACCGCTCTTGTCACAACCTCAACCAGCTCCTCATAAGCATGAGACTGAGGTGGCGAATCCTCAGTATCTCCTGCATTGGCAGCATTTAATTTCTCAGAATCAGATAGCTGCAGTGTATGTGCTTCGATCGGGCGCTGACTGCACATGCTCCTCTCCCAAACAAGCAACACATAGAATGTGTGTATCCCCACCCGTTAAATAACGTGGGCAGGGACGAACACACATCATAAAAGTTTGTTGTCAAATCAAATCAAATCAAATCACTTTTATTGTCATATCACCACAGCACAAGTGCCTTGGTGAGTGAAATTCTTACGAGCGTGCTCCAGACAGTGCAAAAAAAAAAAAAAAATGTACATATGGACAGTACATATTTACAGACTTTACAGAAGACAATGTGCAAAATACACATACATATACTCAGTACACACAGTGTACTATAATGTGTATTTATGTCTTTATAGTACACTGTGTGTACTATGTCTTTATAGTACAGTGTACTATAAAGACATATACACATTATATATGTACATCGCCTGTATTATGTACACATCTATACATAGTAATATGTGAAGGTGCAACAGATTATAAATTTACAGCAGATTGGTTGTGCAACAGATAGTTGTGCAAAGGTGCAACAGATTATGCATATGCAATGTCGTGGATGTGCTTTGCAGGGTGTCCAGTGATAGCAGATATGTTAGTGCAGTCCGGTGTGGTGCAGTACATGGCATGTTGTGTGAGTGGGAGTGTGATGTAGGGTGAGTTATTTCTGACTGTTCATTAGCCTGATAGCCTGAGGGAAAAAGCTGTCCCTCAGTCGGCTAGTGCGGGATCGGATGCTGCGGACGTCGTCTCCTGAGGGCAGCAGAGAGAGCAGTCTGTGGGACGGGTGGCTGGAGTCTTTGATAATCCTCCGGGCTTTCCTTGTACACCACCTGGTGTAGATGTCCTGGAGGGAGGGAAGCTCACCTCCAACAATGTGGCGGGCAGTTTGCACGACTCTTTGAAGAGCTTTGCGGTTGCCAGCGGTGCTGTTTCCAAACCAGGTGGTGATGCAGCTGGTCAGGATGCTCTCCACAGTGCAGGTGTAGAAGGATCTGAGGATGCTGGGGCTCGTTCCAAACTTCCTCAGCCTTCTCAGGAAGAAGAGGCGCTGATGTGCTTTCTTCAGCACTGCATCTGTGTGAGCAGACCATGTGAGATCTTCGGTGATGTGAACGCCGAGGAACTTAAAGCTGTTTACCCGCTCCACATGTGTCTTGTCGATGGTGATGGGTGTGTGTTCTCTGCTCTGTCTCCTGTAATCCACCACCAGATCCTTGGTATTGTCGATGTTGAGTGAGAGGTGGTTCTCCTGGCACCATTTAGTCAGGGTACTCACCTCCTCTCTGTAGGCCATCTCATCGTTGTCGGTGATCAGGCCCATCACTGTTGTGTCATCGGCAAATTTGACGATGACGTTGGAGCTGTGTGTTGCTGTGCAGTCGTGTGTGTACAGGGAGTACAGGAGTGGGCTGAGGACGCAGCCCTGTGGAGCACCAGTGTTGAGGGTCAGGGGAGATGAGGTGTTGTTGCCCATTCTGACCACCTGACTTCTGCCTGTCAGGAAGTCCAGGATCCAGCTGCACAGAGATCTGTTCAGTCCCAGAGTCTGGAACTTCGCAACCAGTTTGGCAGGCACTATGGTGTTAAATGCTGAACTATAATCCATGAACAGCATCCTCACATATGTTCTCATTTTTCCAGGTGGGAGAGCAGTGTGTGAAGGCAATAGCATCGTCTGTGGAAAGCGGTTGCACAAATTGTGGTGGGTTCAGTGAAGCAGGCAGCACAGAGCAGATGTGTTCTCTGACAAGCTTCTCAAAACACTTGCTGAAGATGGGGGTCAGAGCAACGGGCCTCCAGTCATTCAAGCATGTGATTTTATTTTTCTTAGGTATGGGCACAATGGTTGATTTTTGAAGCATGGGGAACCACAGACAGAGAGAGAGATTGAAAATGTAAAAATTAGTTGGAAAGCGCATGCTTTGAGCACACGGCCTGGTATCATCGGGCCCACGGCTTTACTGATGTTCACCGTTTGAAGGATCGGGTTACATCCGCGACAGAAAGCAGTGGACTCACCTCTTCTGCAGCTGCAGAGGCGCTCTCTGTGTGGGCGGTGTTGTCAGCCTTGAAAAGAGCATAAAGTGTTGAGCTCGTCCGGTAGAGCAATGTTCACAGTAGCTGGTTTATTCCCTTTAAAACCTGTGATGTTGTTGATGCCCTGCCACATGCTTCTCGGGATGATTGTTGTTGAAATGTTCTTCAACTTTGTTTTATATTGTCGTTTGGCTGCTTTGATGGATGTCCTGAGATCGTAACTGGCTTGTTTCAGTGTTTCCAGTTTAAAGGCAGATGTCCGCTGCTGATCGAACATCGCTGTTAATCCACGGGTTTTGGTTGCGGTAGATACGGATAGTTTTGGTCGGAACTACATCCTCTATACACTTCCTGATAAAACACGTGACCGTATCTGAATACGCCTCTATGTGTCATCAGGCGCTGCCGGGAACATGTCCCAGTCCACGTGATCAAAACCGTCCTGTAGTATTGGTCCGACCAGCATTGGATTGTCCTGAGGTGCCATTGTCAGTTTGCTTCTTCAGTTTCTGCAAGCAGCAAGCAGAAAGTGATCCGATTTGCGAAAGGTGGGCGGGGAAGGGACTTGTATGCATCCCGGAAGGGAGCGTGTTGATGGTGATGTGTTGAAAGTATTTTGGAGCTATTGTTCTGAAGTTGGCTTTATTAAAGTCTCCTGTAACAACAAAGCCGCATCTGGCGCGGTTTTCCTGCTCACTTATATTCCATACAGTTCCTTGAGTGCCTGGTCTGTGTTGGCTATAAACAGCTGAATTGGATTTAATAGAGTGTATGTTCCTTTCATCACACCACGAGTTGTTGATATAGAAACAAACACCCCGCCTCTGCTTTTCCTGTGAGCTCTTTTGTTCTATCCGAGCAGTGCGGAGAAGCCCGTGAGCTCGATGGCTGAGTCTGGAACCATTGCAAACATCCAGGTTTCTGTGAGGCAAATAACACAGCAGTCCCTTGTTTCTCGTTGGCATGAGATGCGCGCCCGCAGTTCGCAGAGTTTGTTATCCAGTGACTGAACGTTAGCCAGCAAAATGGTTGGGAGAGGAGGTCGGAAAGCACGGCGTCTCAGTCTGATGAGGACGCCAGCTCTCTTTTTCTGTGGCGTTTCCACTGTCGCGCGGCCCAGACAAAGGGCTCTGATGCCGTGTCTGTGAACAATCCACCAGCATTCAAGAACTAAAATTCCGGTTTGCGTTGCGCGACGGAGGAACCAATGTTTAAAAGCGTGTCTCTATTGTAGACAGTTAAACTAACAACATCTAACATGTAAAACAAAAAAAAAAAAAAAACATACGAAAAACTGCAAAGTTTTACCGGAGCTCGCAACACAGCTGCCATACTCGGTACCATCTTGTCTCATCTTATTGCTTGCTCGCCATAAGTACTGCAATGAATATTGACAGACAACACCAAATAAGACAGACAGATTCACACAGAGCGCTTGTGAAGACACAAAAAGCTAGTGACAGCTTCGTTTGGGCAGGCCTGGTTCGTGATGTCACCCGCTCTGACGTCCCAAATTCACCTTGGATTAATTTCACATGTGCTTCAAGATTTATCACACAAAGCGTTCCCAAAGTGTGTTTTACGCAACGGAGTTCCCTTGAAAGGGAACTACTTTTTGTTTTTTTACAATTCATAAAACTATTTCCACATGGGCACTCATTGCGGATTACCTCCCCGTGCTGATTTGCATGGTATCATGTGTCGATGAGAGCCAGAGATAAGCATCAAAAATTGGCAATATTAAGGCAAGGCAAGTTTATTTATATAGCACATTTCATACACAGTGGTAATTCAAAGTGCTTTACATAAAAGAAAGTTAAATAATCATTCACAGCAATAAAAACAAGGAGTTAAAAATAATAAAACAAGGAATTTTAAAATGATATAGAAATTGATTTAAAATGAAATTTAAAACAGTTAAATAGAAAAGGATTATACATAAAATACAATGCAGTCAGTTCGGACGTATTCAACAAATGCACCGCTAAATAGATGAGTTTTGAGACTGGATTTAAATGTAGCTAATGTTTTAGCACATTTGATCTCTTCTGGAAGCTGGTTCCAGCTGCGGACTAGTGAGCATATCTGCAATATATTTAGGTCCTAGACCATTGAGTGACTTATAAACGAGTAAAAGTACTTTAAAATCAATCCTAAATGTAACTGGAAGCCAGTGTAAGGACCTGAGGACTGGTGTGATATGCTCAGATTTTCTGGTTCTAGTCAGAATCCTGGCAGCAGCGTTCTGGATGAGCTGCAGCTGTCTAATGGTCTTCTTTGGAAGGCCGGTGAGGAGACCATTACAATAATTATTAAGAGGATTTAGCATTTCTAATTAATGTAGGCCTGTTACATTCTTCTTATTACTAGGCCTATTATTCTTATTAGATTACTTTTATTAATAAATTACATTAAATTATTGCCCTGCGATAATTTCATAGTGCATCACCACATGATGCGCAGAATAATCTGAGGTTCATCTAGGTGGATGCTGCACATTGGTGGTGGTACCCAGAAAAGCGCTATATAAATGTAACAAATTATTAATTATTATTATGGGAGGATAATAAAATGGGCTATTAGCTTACTCCTTATTGAAACTGTTTTTAAAAAGATTTTTTAAAACAGGTCTATTAATTCATACAAAGAAATATGGGCCTATAATTATTATTAACACTGCAGTCATCAATGAAAATTCAGAGCAGCGTTTCATGATTTTCAACAACAAACTGTATAACACGAAATGCGTTTCTTCTCATGTTTTTCCATTTACGAGCCACAAGAGAAATATTAAGGGAATAATTTAAGACAGTTATATACCGTTATCAGCATATGTTAGAGTAGATTAATCTCTTGTTGTTGAATATGCAGTTGTTTCCGATAGCACGTGAATGCATCATTTACACACACAGGGACTTAATGTCACTGAATGACTCCAGAAAAACAAGATTTAATTGCGGTTCAAACAATAATCCAAAAACAAAGCAACAGGCAAAATCATTGGCAAAAAGCAATCCAAAAAGACAGGGTAACAGAAACACAACGTAACAGGTCCAATACTGCAGCAACAAAAGACTAAGTGAGCATGGTTTAAATAGTGATGAGTTAATGAGTAAATGACCTACAGCTGATGATAATTATAACAGAAAATACAGGGCAAAGGAATATGGGACAAAGGACCAATAACAGTGTTCATGGCATGCAACAGTGGAAAGGAGAGTGCCAGCAAGTGTACAGTCTAAGGCACAACAAATAGACACTGTGACACTTACAGAAGCACACAAACATGCCAAAATATAAAAATTAAAGGATTACAATGTAAACGATTATTATTGTGTAGGCCACATACATATAAAAATGCCTGCATGTAATTGTATTTACGATCACAAAGCTTCCTGAATATATGTTTGTTTACACTAGATGGCGCTTGTGTACACTCGCTTATCTCGGTATCATTAGTTTAATTTGTATAACTTTATATTTTGGTTATTTGATAATGTTTATTGTGACTTATGTACTGAATTATTGTTTACTTGAGTGACATTGCAAGATTGAAAAATAGTTTTTGGTTGTGTTTTATTTTATTCCCATCTTGCCTTTGCATATCACTTCCTGTTTTGTCGTCTGCGTGAATAGATGGAACAATGTTATCGTTGAAAGGTTTAAGGTGTTTCTCTGTAAGATTACAAATCATCCGTCCAAGAAACCTGAAGATATAGCCCCCTCTCTTAGCTTACAAGCAGGCAAAAGTGGTATGTGGGTGTATTTTTGTTCATTTAAGAGTTTAAAATCGTGTGCGGGTTTTCCTTGTAATTGAATGTGTGACTGATGTTTGTTACATTCGTCCTGTTTATTTAGTTTTACGGTGTTGGTGTTGGCATTGATGGCCATGTTCATAAGTGCATTAAACATCTGTAAAAGGAACCTCAGCCTTCACGTTGTGCCTAAGGGAGGCATAGTCATAATGTATAGTCATTGTTGAATCTATCACAATTATACTACCTATTTGCTTGCATACGAGCAGCTCTGTTTCCTCTCTGGAGAAGCATTCAGTCTTTGCGCTTGCAAATTAAGCAGTGTAAATAGCGAATCCCCCATGGCACGAGTGCAACTGGCTCTTAAAGGAAATGGAAGATGAGAATCTGATTGGCTTATTGCACGTTATGCCCCAAACACACCCATTACTCAATAAAAGAATAGGGACAACACTTTTAGACCATTCGCTGGGCACGCAGACCATTTTTCCTGTCGTTAAACAAGCAAAAGTGGATTCGGACACACCCTGCCGTGCGCTTTAGACCATGTGCTTAGATCGTTAAAATAGGGCCCTCAGTCTCTATATTATGATATCTAGAAAGGGTGAAAGAGTCTCTAGGAGCTGAGAATGAACTGACTTCTGTGATTTGAGGTGGCTAGCAGATGGTCGGTATAGCCAGTCTGTCTGCTTCCTGACCTGGGCCCCACTTAGTCAAGTACAAACTCTAAGAATGTGCCATATTTTTAGATAGAAGAGCGGCACCACCCCAGGAGAGATGAAGACCATCTCTTTTCAACAGGTAAGGTCTGCCCCAAAAACTCATCCAATTGTCTGTAAAACCTATGTTATTCTGCAGGCACCATTTAGACATCAAGCCATTGAGTGACGACAGTATGCTATGTTTCTCATCGCCACAGTAAGCAGGGAGGGGACCATATTACAGTGTCTGACATCGAACTCACAAGTTTACACACCTCTTTAGTGTTATTTTTATTGATCTCCGACTGGCAGAGTCAAACATCATTAGTTGCGGCGTGAATAACAATCGTACTGAATTTATGCTTAGTATTAGCCAGCACTTTTAGGGTGTACTCACACAAGATGTTTCAAACCGTGCCCGAGCCCGTTTGACCCCCAAAGTCTGGTTAGTTTGTCTAGTGTGATCGCTCCGTGCCTCGCCCAGAGTGCGGTTCATTTCAAAATAATTATTTATGTTAATAATATTCTGATTATTCCAAATATATATAAAATAATATATATATATATATATGAAGAGCTCTTTTCCAAAACGCTATAAATCCATTTGAATAGTTTTCAGGAAAATGACATTTTTTTACCTAGACCCATACATTTTTTTAATATTAAATTTATCCTGTTAAAATGGTCTTTTGGCTCAGTCTGAACATGTTAAACAATGATTGTTAAATGAAACAACAATATTGTCGATTATAAATGCAAAGTATTTTTTATTTATTATTTTTTTTTTTTTACGCTACAAATCCATCCTTTTTTTTAATGTTGGTTTATGTCTTAAAAAAAAAAGAGAACATGCAACATATGACATCAGGGACTCATACTATAAACCTCTCGCACCAGCCTTGTGTTGATGTAACCCGCCCGCACCATCACACCGAGCGAGTCTCGAACCCTGGTTTCCGGTGCGGGATGCGGGCGCTCTAACAAGGAACGCCAAAGGCTACAGCCTCTAGCGTCAATCGGTTAAACACCGCCTTTTATTTTTTGTGATTTTCTTTGTCCAGTCTGCGTTTTCTACCCCCAGGTGTAGGTCTCAAAAGTGTTATTAGAGTTTAAAGCACTCATTTTGAAGACTGAGCACAAACAAACGCTTCAAAGCGTCGTCATGTTGGATTGCATCGAACGAATTCTGATTGATCTAGAGGATATATCGCATTTAGGCTAAAAACAGGTTCGGCGCTTATAGCGGTTTGGAAAAGAACTGCATCTTGCAGTACATTTTAAACAAGGAAATCTAGCGATTTGGCATGAAACATTGATGGAGCAGTGAATAGGTTCAGTACACAGCAAAATGGCATGACGAACTCATTTTTTTTCAATTTGGCGTTTATCGCGTTTTGGAAAAGAGCTCTTCATATATATATATATAAATAAATAAATTAATAATTATTAAAGAGATCCTAAACTTTTTGCCAGCATGGTCTGAAGATGATCCGAATGAAATTTGGTCAAAATTGGACTAACTGTAACGGGGCGAACGAGACGTGAGACGTGCGGATCCATGTGCAAAGCTTTATTCAATGACGTGGTCACAAACAGGCAAGGTTCAGTTAACAGCAAACAGACATGAATGAGGCAAGACAGAGAGTATTCCTAGGATAAGCGTGGGTCTTCGATCGGCGAACAACATCCAACAGTTCCCAAACTGGAGCGGGTTCTGGAGTGGACTCTGTGAGTTCCCGGATTGGAATGGGCTCTGGATTTTGACATTTTTCATATCTCCTGACCACTAGGTGGTACTGCACCAAAACTGTGCAGGTCACCTCAAGTCATGCTTGTTATATCACACACCAAGTTTGGTCTCAATACGCTTGGTTTGCAATTACTCATTGCGGAAATATAGCCTCACATCCACTTTTGCATGCTCTTCGTCGAATTAATTCATGCATTATTCAAGAATGGTTTGAGTAATCAACTTGAACTTTTTGCCTGCATCTTCCGAGGATGATCTTAGCGAGTTTTGGTGAAAATAAGAAAAACCGTCTAGGACGAGATTGAAAAAGTAGGTTTTTCTAACTATTCAAAATTGCAAAAAAAAAACAACACCTTAGATTTTTACATTTTAGTGTTCATTCGACTCGGCATGAGTCAAGGATTCAGATATATTTTTATTTTTCAATTTTCCTTCTAAACCTTAGGGTTTAAAAGTTATTAGCCCAAACATGAGTGAAAATTTGGACAAGTGGTGATGCTAGAGAGTTTGAAATAGAGACTCCAAACTTACTATAGTTAATGTCCTCTATCAATGTGTCAAAATAGCGGAAGAAACGGAAGAATAATAAGAATAAATATAGCTGCAAGCAGCAATTAAGGGGCCAAGCACCACAGAAGCAAGAATCAAACCAACTGCATCAATAGGTAATTTGAGTCATTTTAAGATGATTTTAGTCAAAATGGGAGAAAAATAATGTACAACTACTGGTAATATAATTTAATCGCTTATCCATTTTTTCATGCTTTTCGTAGAATTCGCTCGCGCGTTATTCAAGAACAGTTTGGCAAATCATCTTGAATTCCATAACTTTTTCACAGCATGGTCTGAAGATGATCTGAGCCAATTTTGGTGAAAAAGTAGGTTTGCATATTTGACTGTATAAATTAAAGATTATTTTTTATTTAAGTTACAAAAGCTATTCAGTGAAGAGCAGTGAGTGATTTCCTTGGTGTTGCTGTTTGATTAGTTTTATATTAAGAAAGTGCTGTCACAGAGAAGGCACTGATCCAGTGCACAGATACTGTTTGTTCAGCCAGTATCATGAGAAATCACGTCCCCACCCAGAATCGGGTCTCTATTAGGACCCCGAGTGATCCTATTGGTTCAATGGACTTTTAATGGGTATTATTTTTAGAGCCTGATTACAATTCCTGGAAGATCACATTATAATTTACACAATTAAAAATGCATTATAATGAACATATTTTAAATTGCATAGTTCATATATTAATTTGCATAGTTCATAACTGATGCTATAGGTTGTGAAATCAAGCATTTCTAGTTCTTACTCTTTTTTTTGTTATCTTACCTACTAGCATATCATACATCTACCTGATTAGCCTGCTAGCTTTACTTATACACAACACATTTGAACTTACCCTGTATATATATGTGTTAAACTGCTAACCAGCACTCCCCATTTTGGGATTTTGGGACTCAGTTGAAAAAGACATACCAAACTTAAAATTATAACAGGTGCTAAATTCAGTGTGCTACACACACACAATTTTGGTGTCTTTTCAAAGAAGAACCTTTGGGCTTTACTATCCATCATCCAGAGTTGATAATGCTAAAAAAAGATAAAGTTATAGAGACTGAAGTGCCTTGAATAAAGTGTACCACACTGAATAAAAAAAAATATATTTATATTTTACATAAAAATACATGAAATAATTCCTGGAGCAATCCAGAAAAGTAATGAGTTAAAAGTCACATGTCTCATGAGTTTATATTTCAAATCTGAAAAAGATACCATGGAGATTTGGTTTTCCTGAGATTATACAGGTGCTGGTCATATAATTATGTAACCCCAGTAACGATACCCGCTATGTTAAAGCCGGGGCCTGGGTAAGTATTTTATTTTTCTGTTATAATTAACTTTAAAAGTCAAATATAATCTTTCTCTTCCTTTCAGCTGCAATAAAGGCTATAGAATCCAAGACTGGTTACACAAGTTTTTTTATATTAAACTAAGGAACTTAGTAAAGAAATGGAAAAATAATAACAAAAAGGTGGAAACAAACTTTTACAATGTCAAATCAAATCCTATTAAAGAAGAAAAAATATTAAATAAACCAAACTTCTAGTTTCACAAGTGTTACCCACACTTTGGGGAATTAAATTGGAAAATATACAAATGTACAACTCAATAACAAATCTTACATTTTTGGATTAAACCAAAGTAAATACTCACTACATTCAGTAACAACACTTCCTTAAGTGGGCCCACATTCACGCTCTCACTCACACACCCACCCTTCGTTGCAGGCCTGATGTTTTTTCCCCGAACGCAACGGGTCCCGCGGTGCGATGAAACGTTGTGGCTTTTGCTCACGCGAATGGCTATCTGCTCTTTCCCGTAGCACAGAGGAACTCTGGGCTTTTCCGGTCACCCGGAGCACTATCTGTTTTGACGATGTGTCCCTCATTGTCAGAGGAACTCCGGGCTTTTCTGGTCACCCGGAGCGCTATCTGATTCACTTTCTCTGCGTTGACTGTCAATCCGGCTCGTGCTAGTCACCACACAAGCACGTGGGATGAACGTGCAGAGTGCAATCGCTGCTAAATATCAACAAGACTTGCTAAATAAAAGTTATTGTAGCAAAATACAAATCACCGATAACGGATTCACTCTAGATATACGGGATTATCGTGTAGAATATCCTTTTTTTTTTTTTTACTCACATCATACACAATCTTCCTCCTCTCGTCTCTCTCTCCCTTCCTCCTTCTCCACCACGCCCCTCCCATCCTCCAGCACGTGTTACATGACCCCATAAATAAGACATTAAACATTAAATAAAATTATATAAATAGAACTATACACATGCAAACACTGTAATGAAACAGGATATAGATAATATATAAATAAAATATTACTCTCAAACTATAATTTTGCATCTTTTTAGTTTCACCGGGCTACACCCTCCCCCTTCTAAATGTTTGATGTCCCCATCAAACTTTGGGACTTCACAGGTGTTTAATTCTTTTTTTGCTCAGGTTCTACACTGCATTTACGGCAAGTAGCCAGTGGGTGGCACCAAACAGTGTTACACTTACTTTGCTTACCCTCTGAAACCGAATGGCAGTGCACTGGCATACTATGTATATGGGTATATATTGGGCGGTTTGTAGATTGACCTAACTCATCATAACTGAGTTTAACTACAGGCTTTATTTCTCTTTTAAACCTAATCTCTCTAGAAGGCTCCAGACCATTTGGACTCTTTTCACCATCAGGTTCTTCAGCAAAAGGTAAGTCATTCCCTTCTACCACTGGAGTGTTAGGTATTTCAATTTCTCGTATTGTTTCATCGACAAGTCCTTCCCATCTCAAATTACCACAAATCTTCTTCTGCCCAGGATCGTCAACAGAGTGTTTTACTGTTTCATCACGGTTGCCACCATGACTCAAAGGTTCCCCCTCCACAGGAATGGATACTATTTCCTGTGGTACTAATCTTAGATTCTGAGATTTTGACAGTCTCTGAAGTGCTTCCAGATTCTCTAGAGGTATGTATGCATCAACAATCATCATAATCCGACAATACTTCATCTTCTTCATAACTTCCTTCCACAGGTACGTCGACTGTTCCTGTCTCATGTAGAAGATTTTGTCGACTGGTTTGGGTTCTTGTCACTGGTCTCTGAGGTACTTTCTTTTCATCTGTCTCTTCTGGCATTCTTACCAGGTATCCAATAGGCAGAAGATGATTTCTATGTATTGTCTTGACAATACCCTTGCCTTTCTCTGGTTTTACACGGTAGACAGGTAAGTTTGGCATCTTACTGACAACCACATACGGTAAGGATCTCCATTTGTTTCCTAGCTTGTTCTTTCCTGAGACTCCCAGATTTCTCATTAGAACTCGATCCCCTTCTTCAAGTATTTGATCTCGAACCCTTTTATCATGGAGTCTTTTGTTCTTCAGATGGCTCTTGTCTGCAGCCTCTGAAGCTACTTGATAGGCTTTTTTTAGGTCTGTCCTCAGCTTAGATACATAGTTCTGGTAATTTTCCATTTCGCCTTCAGATACTACAGAAAAACAGAGATCAATGGGGAGTCTTGCTTCTCATCCAAACATGAGGACATAGGGGGAATATCCTGTCGCATCGTTTCTTGTACAATTATAAGCATGTACTAGTTGACTGACATGCTGACTCCACTTTTGCTTCTGGGAATTGTCAAGAGTCCCAAGCATCGACAGCAAAGTTCTGTTGAACCGTTCTGGCTGCGCATCCCCCTGCAGCTCTTTGGGGTTGTGTCTTACAAAGAATACACTTTCCGCAGTTCTTCAAATACTGTTCAATTTCATTTGACATCTTCGGCCAATAGAAACGATCTCTTATTAAAGCAGTGGTCTTCTCGACACCTAGATGTCCA